>JAJHSJ010000016.1:63244760-63330222 GCA_021015155.1 Magnolia officinalis | reverse complement strand
TTGGTGCAATTTTGCAAAACTGGCCATTAGTAGTCCAAATCGACTCAAATATATATAAAAATTATCTTAAGAATTTTCCAAATAAGCGGTCAAGATCATCTCTTGGTGGGCAGAAGGAGCGAAATCCCTTTAAAAACAATATCTCCACAATTGTTGTTATAAACTGCTACAGGAGTAGTGTACATCCTATTTAATTTAGTATAATTTAAGTTATGTTGATGTTAACATGCAGTTGAGTGATGTTACTCATGACTCATCAATTTTCTTTGTTGATTAATTGAGAAATTCAACACTCTCAAACAGGGAAAGATTCTAAAAGTTCTCATGTTAGTACGGTGCATGTGTGAGAGATCCCGACCATCTACCTAATAGGGCTATAGATAAATAGGCTCTGTGTAAAGGCCAAACATGAACGCTGATAAGAAAGACATTCTCTTACAAGTATATATGATGAGTGGATTGCCAAATGGGACGGACATTATCTCATCAAATGCATATATTACTTAGATCGGATCCCTCACATATGTGTGGCAAGTCATGTGAAGTAGCCATAACACTTCTCATTACTGGAATAGTTTTCTGTCACATGATTTCACGCTTACTTGGAATTATAACTTTAGATCATCTTTATGTTATCTATGGTGCCTACTACATGCATAGAATCCATGATCCAAAATATCAATCTTAATCATGTCATTTATCATATGGTACATGTAAGAGTGAAAATATTATTTAGTGGGTTTTGCTTTTAATGACCTAAATGGAGGGGTATTCATATCGGACACATGACACATGTAGATGATGCATCAATGTTAGTCATTGATGGAAGTAACATCATGTGAAGGCAGAAGGTCAAAAGGTGAATAGTAAAATAAAATAAAAATACTCTTATGATTTTCAACTAAGGGAATTGGTTGGAAAGACCCACAAAATGCATAGTCTGAATTCACCGCTAAATCACAATTGGATTATAGTTATGTACAATTCATTTTAGATGTGGCTCATCATTAGTTGTTCTATAAAATGATGGTTCTCACATGCCTTGATTGGAATGACTTCAATGGACATGATCAGATCGATAATTAAGTCAATTAAACCATAAGACTAGTTATAACTGGTAAGATCCAATACTTTTTAAGAAAATATTATTTTTATCCAATCATATGCCAATCTAGAACACATGTGTTAGATCTAGTCAATTCATATGATAGTTCCTATGAAATCCTCAAACTCAAAATTTGGTTAATAGGTTTATCAGGTAGGCCATAAATATATCTATCTAGGCTAAATCTGAAATTGTGGGGGTGCACTTAAATGCATTTAGATAAACCACTTAACCCATGAAGTACAAGTTTAGCCAATGAATATTTGATAAATGGGTTGACATGAAGATTTGTACCAAGAAAGGTATATGATGAATGTTGTAGATCAATATGCACATGTGTTACATTGACATCATGTAAGTTTTTTTTTTTAAAACAAGATATCTAGAATCAAACTGATTACATGTTTTGATGATCTAATTGGTAGCCATCGAATAAATGGTCAGAAAGAAAATTGTTAGTGGTTTGAATTCAAAAAATGATTGTTGAGTCAATGGAATTTTCAGACTGTATTTTATTCTCATTGGAGGCTGGATTTGGACATTTGAGATTGGTATTCGTATGAGACTATAAGTTCATTTGATGAACTATGTTATTTTACCAGCAATAAAATGTATCTATTGACCAAATTTATGTATCTATGGAGTCCATTGTCCAATCCATCGATTAAGATACTTGATAATGAACTTTAGGGAACATATGATAACATGATTATGTTGCGATATGATTAAATGAAAGTTATACTCTATTTTAATTGTCATATGTCTATGCATGACAGATTACTCTAGCCTATTTGTATTGCAGATACAATAAGGTCGATTGACTTTAACACCAGTTAGTTGAATGGTGGGCTAGTGAAGTTGCTTGAATTATAAGAGTACGTTCAAGGCTAAGAAAGTTGGTTGTATTCAGAGCCGGTGATACAACAACTATCATAATAAAAGTGATGCTCAGTATTTGTTACTTGATGGAGTCATAATTGTTGACTCTGTGAGGTTAGAAATGAGTTCAATATGCTTTGGCTTAAGATATGAATAATCAAAGAGGCTGCAACTGACTGTCAAAGACTTGATTGAGGAGCAAAAGGAGAAATCAGCATAGGCAGATGATCATTTATGAGTAGCTAGTTGGTGAGGCAATAACTTGCCAATACGATGATCCCTAGCTGATCTGAAAGGATGATTAGCCACAATGGGACTAAGACGGGTGGAGGTAAAAGGCCTACAGGTCATAAATCTTCTGACCAAGTGACTATCTAAAAGATTAGTCAATGATACATCGAAGGGAATGGGGCTGAGCCTAATATATGAGCTACCAGTGTTGGCAACCCAACCTATACGAGTAGAGATCCTATTAGATAGGTTCAATGGGTAAACAACAAGACACGAGGTAGACGATTGCACTGATGTAAATGAGCCCCTTCTATGGTGTACAGTGCGAGCAGCAACGCAGAAGGATGAGTTTTTAGAACTCTTAATGAATCCATAGCCATATATTGGTGGTGTATACAGTTGCTGCATACACTTGATGGAATTCACCTATATGGGTGTGGAGGTGGAGGCCGCTTCCTATGAGAATCTAGGCGAATTCTCTAGAGCACTCATGAAATCCAGGTAATGGTGCATGGCCAAAACGCACCGAACCGCAGAATCACTTGTAGCGGAAAAGTTGTGTGAGTGGCATGTACTTGCGATCTACATCAAAAGGAATCAGGTTCAAGACTATGGTGTCACCTGATTCCTGTAGACCTGTCATGTTTACTCTAATGTCGGTTCAAGTCTATGGTGACACCGGCACCATTGCACAACTCTTCCATCTTAACCTGAAATGTCAAAAATTTTGAAACATGTGGGGGATTGTTGTATTTTAAATTATTTTAAAATAATTTAGTGTTTCAAAATATCCTACGGATGTGTCTTTTCACTGAAAGGTTATATCCTTTCAAATTTTATTTTGAAAAGTTGTGTCTTTTGAAGCCTAAGGGTTGCACCACTTGGGTTTAAACCCAATAGTCACAACCCTTTGTGAAAGGGTGTCTCTATACCCTTAAGGGTGTCTTCACAAAGTCTATAAATAGACTTCTGATTTTAAGTTTTAAAAGAATTAGAGAATCAAGTTTCCTCTTAAAAATGTGTTCAAGTAATTTCTAGTTCGGATTAAGACTACAAGTGGTTCGAGCCCGTGTACAGTGAGTGCACCGCTGGGACCGGGTCATAGTCGTTGTATCCTGGAGGTCGATTGCTCTGGAAACCTGTTGCACTTGGGACGCTGTCCAAGGGGAGCAAATTCGATTTCAAGCCGAGTGACTCACGTCACGCCTCGACTTATACAAATTGATAAGTTTTCTAACTTTCTTATTTTAATTTATATAATTTAAATAGTTTTCCAAACTCCAATTTCCAACAATTGTCTCCTCTACTCTGCTTAAGCTGAACTAAAAAAGCTGAAACAAAAATAAATAAATAAATATATAAGAGAAATTAATGGCAATTAAAGACATACCCCTCTATATGGGAGCCGGGAAAGAGTAGAGTTGCAGAGAAGCCAAAGCCCACCAAAATGAAACCGTGCACGACCGTTTGAGAAACGTAGATTCGATCTCATGATGAAATCTGCACTCTCACTTGATTGAGATGAGGATGTGTTGAAGAGAAAATGAGAAACCTTGTTATATTTATAGATATAGGATATGACACCCAACAACTACGTCTTCATGTTTTTAATAACGACCATATATATTGACACTACAATTTTAAATAAGTAACAACTTGCTCAGCCTCCCTCGGCGACACATGCCAACCCACCACATATCAAGGATATCACAGCCATGCATCAACTGGGCCCCACCATGTGCATGAAATGGCGCCCCACATAAAAAGGAAGGCAGAACTAGTATAAAAATGCTGCATGCATGTGTGAAATAAATGTGCACCACTTACAGTTTTTGTAAACAATCCTTTGTTTGATGCCTTGAGCAACCTATTTTTGGATCGGATGACTTGCACGGTTGGACTTATTTGTGCGTGGCTCAGATGTGTCCCACAATATGGCCGGGGGGTGTAGAGGTGCTGATGTAGAGCGGATCACACACACTTTCGCAGAAAAGATGGACCAGAGAAGGTGGGATGGGGGCAGAAACGATCCAGACAGCCAAAACTTTAAATTAGTTGTATTTCGCAAACCGTCATTAGTTTTTTGACGTATTATATATGATTTTGGGATACGAGGACCTACTTAAGCAAGCCAACCGCGCCGGGTTGCCCATGCCGAATTTGCGAGATTCCATCAAATCAACAGTCAAAAGTCCCGTTTTATTTCATGTTTACTATAAATGGTAAGTTTTAGTTTGAATATAACTCTTGATCATTTGAGTTGTAGAAGTCAGGCTTAGAAAAGTTAGGAGAATAATGAGGTAAGGCAAAATTAGACAATATTTTTAGCTGAAAATATCGAGGTCAAGTAGGAATAGAGGTCGTCTATAAATAGTAAGGACCTGTTTGTTAACGCTGAATTTTTGTACTTAACATGGAATTTGAAAAATGTTCCATGTTCAGTGGTGTTTGTTAATGCGGAAGAAGGAAAACGGCCCACCATTTTATGCTGAAATTTTTCTGTGATAGGAGTCTAGCTTAATAGGAAATCAAGAATGCACTATGTGATTTTTTATTATTTATTTATTATTTTTTAATCCAAAATTGTCCTTTGCGACAAAGATTAATTTTCTCCCTTGCGTTATATGCATCCCAACTTTTAACATGGAGTACTTTTCTGAGCCCACGATAATTTATGTGTTAGATCCACATCATCTATCAACATTTCTATATCATTCTAAAGCATGATCCAAAAAAATATGCACATCCAAAGCTCAAGTCAACCCCACCACATAAATTAGTGGGACTAGAACGACTGCTGTTAAAACCTTCTTGATGTCCACCGTGAAACTTATTTTCCATCAAATCTCTTTGTAAGGTCACATAGACCTGGATGAAGGAAAAACACGAAAGTCAGCTTAATCAGAGCCTTGTGTGGCCCCAAGAAGTTTTCAATGATAGACACCCAATTCTCACAGTTTCTTGTAGTGTGGCCCACTTAAGCCTTAAATTTGCCTTTTTTTTGTCTTAATTTCTAAAATAATATGAAAAAAATGAATGGACGGTATAGATAAAACATATATATCATGGTAGGCCCCACAAAGTCCTTAATTGTCCATATTTAGTTAGATCTTGATGGGGTAGTACGCAATCCCCTCCCAAATCGCACGACTCCGCCGAAATCTTAGGTGGGTCCCACCATTATGTTTGTGATAAATCTAATCTGTCCATCCATGTTTTGAGATCATTTTTGAACTTGAGACAAAAAATATGGAGGATACAAGACTTAAGTGGGCTGCACTAAAGGAAAAGGTGGGTAGAAAAATCCTTACCGTTGAAACATCTCCGGGGTCGACAGTGATGTTTACATTGTATCAATATCATTCATACTGTCATTCCTGGTGAGATGAACTCAAATCACAAATATTAGCATGATTGAAAACTTCTGTGGCCCCATGAATATTTTAATTATGAATGTCCAATCCTCACATTTTTGGCCCATTTGAATATTGGATACGACTCATTTTTAACACTATGTCCTAAAATGATCTCACAAAATATATGGACGGGGTGGATTTCACAAAAACATCACGATGGGCACTACCTAGATTTCCAGCAATGGACTTCCTGGGAAAGGCTTTCCCATGAAATCCGGCTCACACCTGGGGATGTGGTTTGGCCAATGACGGTGCCACTAGCCAGGTGACTAGTGGTCGGTGCTTTATGGGCCACTATGATGTATGTGTTTCATGTACGTCATTCATCCATTTTTCCATATCATTTTATAGATCATTGATATAAAAAATGAGGCATATATAAATTTCAGGTGGACCATAGCAAAGGAAAACAATAGTGAAGGAAAACAATAGTGATTAGGCGACCACCATAAAAAAATCTATTTGTGACCACTGTAATGTTTATTTGACCTCAAACCTGTTAATTAGGTCATATAAACCTAGATTGAAGGGAAAAACAAATATCAACTTGGTCCAAAACTTTTGTGGGCCCAATAAGTTTTTAATGGTGGGCAATCAATCAACATTGTTTCCTATGATGTGATCCACTTGAGATTTGGATATACCTCATTTTTTGGATCATGCCATAAAACGACCTGTAAACATAAATGGACGGAGCGGATGAAATGCATAGTGGAGCCCACAGAACACTGACCAATAGCCATTGGCTCGTGGCAGGGTAACTAGCCAATCTCCCTTCCTAGTATGGGGGAGTGGATTCAGTGCGACCTGGATCCACCGAGGTGGGTGGGTCCCTGACTATGGGGCCTACTGTGATATATGTGACTACATCCATACCGTCCATATATATCGAAAGCTTATTTTAGGGCATGATCCGAAAAATAAATTAGCTTCAAATCTTTGATGGACCTTTATATAGGAAACAGTGGTGATTGACCATTTAAAAATTCTTTTGGACCACAAAAGCTTTGGATCATAATGATATTTTTGTCATCTCTTCATCTAGTTGTTTGTGACCTTTTTAATAGGTTAGATGACAAATAAACATTTCAATGAAATTCATGAAGTTTTTAAATGTAGGAATTCAATCACAATTGTTTCATATGGGTAAATGTGTCAAATTAATATATTTCAAACATTTCATACAAACAATTTATTTTAGATTCACTATTAGCTTTCCGACTTCGGATTCAGATTTCACATTCAAACTTCAAATTCAGACTTCAGATTTCAAATTTAACAAACAGGCCCTAAGTTTACCATTTATAATAAGTCACATTTTTAGGTTGTTTGAGTTAAGTCTAAGTCTAAAACTCCATCTTAGATTTGACTTCCTTATTTAAAGAATTCTAATTTCATTTTTTATTATCAATCAAGTTATTTCAAATTTTAAAAAATTATTCTGGGTTTTATCACTAGTGGATTCGAGGATTCTATGTGAGAAGACCAGAAAGCTCTATAAATTTGGAGTAGTTATCCCTCGAGGAAGACTGATCAACCTCATTACGTCCATCCGTGCGCAAAAACCATCGTTACATTCTTTCTCATAACAATCTATTTCTAGGTCAACGATTTAAGGTTTGGGATGAACTTTCTAGGAGATTTCTTGTGTATTAAAGGGGGAGCTTGACCAATCGATTGAACGGTTGGGATGAACGTTCTAGGAGATTTCTTGTGTATTAAAGGTGGAGCCTGACAAATCAGAGGCTGTGATCTTACACAAGTGCTAGCTGTGAAGTCTCTTGTATTTTTTGCCAATTGAAGCATAATGCAATTTATTGCCACCATCTAATTTTCCATTAAACTAGACAAAAGTCATCTTGGGTTTTGTTTGAAAAAATTAAGAAAAGGCAAGCTCAACGATAATCCACACCAACTAAACCCTTTTTATATTTCATTGAAATTCATTGAATTGCATGCACCCCGTGAAACAAACACAAAAGGTACATAAACATTAGGATACCCATTAAGTATATGAACCCCATTATATAATACAAAATATGAGTGTTAACTTTTCGAGTGTGGAGCACATGCCATTGTAGCCAAAGATGGCACGCAGTTCAATGACCAAGTTGGAATATCTTATTTGGGTCCAGCCACAAATGAGAAAATTTTGAAATACGAAATTAAAATTAAATTGTCCTAATGGTGAGCCCACTTTAGATGGATGATAAACCAACTTTAAATATTGAAATTAGATTTTAAGTACTGCTACATTCGTGGATGCCCAATTAACATTTCTTTTTCTTTTTTTTTGCATATTTAATTTTAATATTAAAAAAAAAAAAAAAAAAAAAAAAAAAAAAAAAAAAAAAAAAAAAAACTCAATGGAGAATCGAATGATTCTCAATGAATATTTGCCATATTCCATTACGGTTGCCACAATGTCATGGAGAATCACTCAATTCTCCCTTATCAGAATCGAATGATTCTCCGTGATATTTATTAGAATATTAGCACATTGCTTTTCAAATAGAGATCCTAATTGTTCGGTATTAACAGATTTCTTTCAGAAAAGGTTTTTTTTTTTTTTTTTTTTTTTTTTTTTTTTTTTTTTTTTTTTTTAAAGCACAACTCGAGATTGCATCTTCATTGCTACCACACAAAAGTTATACGGTCTTAAAATCCTGCTCCATTGATATCTTCAATTTTGAATTATACATTTGAGTAGGAGCCATTGAATATTTATTTTCACCAACAATAACAAGTTCAACTAATGTTTCTTACAATGGGCTGGTGGCAGAGAAGCCACGAGCACTAACAGTTAAGATCATCCTCATGTAAAATTCAGGAGGGGGTGCTACCCTATCAAAATCCTATAGTTTTAATATTATTTTCATATCCACTGTAATTACTTGGGTGCCAAATTAACCAAAAGACAACACTACTATAAGGGCTTATTTGTTTTTCAATTTATCTTTGTAAATCTTTGTAAACCTTTGTAAACCTTTGTGAATAAGTAATAATTATTTACCTATGTATGTGGTAGACTCTTGCTCGGGTGGTAAACTGTCAGTAGTTTCAACTCCCGGTCAAGGGTTCGAGTACCCATAGGTGGTGAAATTCCACCAGCATGAGTGTGTGGGGTGTGTGTGCGTGTGTAAAAAAAAAAAAAGGTAATAATTATTTACCTATGTAATTCTCGCTATTATTTTTGTTTTCCCTTTATTCATGCTTGCATGATGAACAACTTGGACGACAAATAAACATCAATGTGGGCCCTAGGAAGGAAACGTCTTTCGTTAGTGGACGTTTTAGGACCTGTTTCTAGTGGTGTGATCCACTTGAGCTTTGGATTTGTCTCATTTTGGGCTCATGTGCTAAAATATATTTGGTGGGGGCCACAAATATAACTCAGCTTTTTACGGACCCATTTCGAACGAATTGAAAAGGCTCAACTATTTCCAAACATATATTATGAGTAATAATAACTTATGGGATTTGTTAAACACCATTGAGTAAGATTTAATCTCTAATTACTTTCACAACCTCAAAGGGTTTGCTTGTGAAAGTTTAGAGATTAAATCTCCCATTTGTATTCCAAGCTGGCCCATGTGGTGCGTGTACACACGTGTATGTTCTCAGCTGACTTGTGGATGTGGTGGAGTTTTTTTTAAGCAGCAGAAACGATCACATGAAACTAGTTGCATCCTCTCAGTCTACTACCACATACAGCTAGATGCTTCAGGCACGTGGAACGGTCCTACCATTCATCTGAGATCTCCACTCATTCAATACCATTGTCAGCAGGCCATCGATGCATAAATCCAACTGATCGGATGATCCCAGCCCTGCAGGGTTGGTCGTTTTTGTTATAGCCGTTTATTTTAGAAGTCATGGTCAGATGGTTAGAATCATCCTAGTGAAGTGTTCTCCTAGAATAAAAACTAATACAAAGTGGGGGCCCATGCAATAGGTGTTTTAAGTGGATCACTTATTTTCCAAGGTCGATCTGGACCATCCATATTTGCATGGTTCTGATTGTATGGTAAAGATCAGGTGATTGGTAGGACACTTGACATACTGGCGTGGAATGAATTGGGCGGTCTAGGTAATTGATTGTGAATGAAATACTATAAAGCCTGCATAAGCAGTAAAGGAAAGGTAAGAATGGACAGGAATCGCACGTGGGCATCAAGCAAATCAACGACGGCATTTATATCAATAAATCCCTGTTTCCTAGGAACAGAGGATCCGGATTCACTTAAATGCATAGATGGGCCTACTTGAAAATATAAATTGGGTGTAGCCTGTGAACTGTCAACGTCCGAAAGTTTAACATTATTTATTTGGAAGAGGAAAATTATTCTTCGACTGTTCATAGTTTATTATTCTAATCAGATTTTAGAAGAAAGTTATTGGCTACACCAAGTTTGTTATTTCATCTTTACCACATCCTTTGCCAGGCTCTTGAACACAAACGTATATTGAAAAGAAATACACATGCATGCCATGAACTTGTGATTTTTGCTGTTCTTTTTTTTTTCTTCTTTTTTCATTTATCTTCTACCCTGTTTTCTTCTTCTTCTTCTTTTTTCCTTTTTTATTTTCTTAATACTCTTTGTGGTACATTGCATGCTTATTTCCAAGTAAGAATAGTAAATTCTTCTCCCACGGTCAAAATTATCTCATGTTATTCTTGTTATTGTTTTAAGGTAAGTTTGATTGAGCCCTTGACCTCAAGGTGTTTATGACTAATCTAATAGTGTAAAATCTAACAATTTTTTTTTTTTTGCTACCTTGAAGACTAAATATGATAAGAATTCATGAAGTAATGAGTAACCTCAAAATCATTTCAATCAAGAGATGAAGCGGCCACATTCATCGGGGACAAATTCTTCCATAGGAGGATGACACAGTATAAGGTCAGAACGTGGGGCCCGGTCATGGCATCTGGATAATTTTTCATGTGGTACGAACGTATAGCCTGTACCCCTTCACACCATTACCATAGTAGATAAAGATGTACTTTTTTATCCCTTTGGTCCAGTTTATCTCTCTCAACTGACGGTATGTGAGAGTAAGCATCATGACCAAATACACAGTCCCTAGTAGTTTACCTGCTAACCACTTCACACTTCCTCTAAAATTTTACATTCAATAGCCATAGAAGGAAATCATTCACTAAGTAACAAGCTGTGTTAATGGCTTTAGTCCACAATTCATTGCCCAACCCAGCATTACTGATCATGCATCGGGCCCTCTCCAAAAGAGTTTAATTCATTCGCTCAGCCACACCATTTTCCTTTGGTGTGTAGCGCACTGTGTTGTGACTCACAATCCCTTTATCTTTACAATACCAATTGAATTCTCCACTGTTATCTGTCGTTAATACTTTCACTTTTCGTCCAGACTGTTTTTCCACCATCGCATTTTACTGTTTGAAGTTGGTGAAAACATTGGATTTATTTTTCATAAAATAAACCCACAGTTTTCTGAAATAGTCGTTAATGAACGTAACAAACCATGACAATCCTTCACCAAAAACCACAGGTATCAGCCCCCATACAATAAAATGCACATAATCTAAAACCCCATTAAAAACATGTTTCTCAAACTTAAAAGACATCATTGATTGTTTATAATATATACAATGCTCGCATATATTAAAATCAATGCTTTTAAAAACTGAAATTAAACAGTGATCAGAAAGTACCACATCGTAGACCCATATATATATATATATATATAATATTATATATATATATATATATATATATATATATATATATATATTGTCTGTTAACACGACCAATTAGTGTTTGGATCAAAAAATTTTCAGTCATCCCATTTCCCTTTAATGAGTTCTAATATCCAGTTCCGCTTTCTTGGTCCGAGAAGTGCATTATTGGAACTGGGTTTTCTATTGATTCCTACGAATTGGATAAAATAAAAAAATAAAAAAATTCTCGAATGAAGTATTCAACTCCAGGAATGAATCGAAAAATAAATCTTTATGGGTTCTTGTAGACACCCCACCCAGGCTAATATCTTGATTTTGTTAAGACAATCCGAGAACCATGATCATATCCTAAAACCTAACCCTAATCTTAACCTGAGCTGTCATGAGTCATCATTCAATCCAAACCATGTCCAGAACCGATACATTTCTTGAGTCATTTTCGAGTAACAACCGAGCCAATTTCAAGTCATTTTGAGCCAAATATCCAAAGGGAACCTTGTTTCACTCTAAGGACCAAAAAAGGGCTCACCAGATGAATTTCGAGGGAAACCGTACCGAGGTGGTAATCGGATTACCGCCGGCGGTAATCGGATTACCACTTCCTCCCAGAAAATGTACACGGAGCCAGTCACACGAGTGCCGGACTCAACCCGGTCCGGGCGGTAGTCCGACTACCGCCGGCGGTTGTCGGATTACCGCCGGCGGTAACCGGAGTTCCGCCGCGTGCGGTCTGAGCAGGGACAGCTGTCTCAGCGTCCAAAGTCAACTTTCGTGTACGATTACCCTCCCCATTCTCACTATTTACGGTTTTACCAACCCCTTTAGCCAATGGGAGCATGCCATGTGGCATCTCTCTCCTCACCACCAATCATCACATGCCACATCAACATTTGCCCTCCCTTTATCCTCTAATTACCAAAAACCATTGGAAAGGGCTATAAATAGCCCTTTCCCCTTTCATTTTGGATACATGGATGAGAGGGAGAGAGGGAGAGAGTGAGAGGAAAGAGTGAGAGAAAGAAGAAAGAGTGAGAGAAAGAGAGAGAGAGAGAGAGAGAGAGAGAGAGAGAGAGAGAGAAGAGAGAGAGAGTGAAGGAGGGGAAAGGAGCTCCCAAGCCTTCAAGCCCAAGTTTTCCAAGCCATCTCCCAGCCTTCACCTCAATCTTTCCAAAAAGCCTAGCCCAAAATGATCATGGTTCAGCTCATGTCTTAGCCTACTCAAGAATCAAGCCAAAGATCTATCATCCTACAAGCATTCAACATGACATATACTCCCTTCTCAACCCCCTTGCTTTTCTAGATCTCTAGTGGATGTATGCTCTGTGACTTGCCGTACACCGGATCCTGTCACATCAGAAATTCCTAGTGATCTAGTCCACTTTTCTTATCTTTTTGCATAAACATCATCACATCCGCCCTCTAGACATATTGTCGGACGTATGCTCTGTAGCCTGCCGAAATATTCGGATCCTGCTACATCAGAAATCCACGTGTGACTAGTCCCATCATGACCGCAGCACCATCATCATCCCTTGAGATTATTTTACCACACTAAGTCGAGACCGTACACTTGTACGGGCAGAGAGGGTGCCTAACACCTTCCCTCTTTGTAACCGAGGTCCCTTACCCGGAATCCCAGATCGCAGACCAGGAGTCAATCTAAGGTCGGAGAATCTTCGGATTTCTCCAACCTTACGTATTCCGTGGTTCTAGCCGACCGCGGGATTTTGAGATCATTCGGCTAGTGGCGACTCCAACAATCACCAAATCAGCTTAATCACCCCCAACACCCCAATTACAACATTTTTCACCGAACAACGTGGACGCCGATTTTTTCAGTGTCTACAGAATGGCGACTCCACTGGGGATGAGTCTAGAACGCCCTAGCTGAGGCCCGACTCGACAACGTGTGGTATACTAATCTCAAGGAACATACATCATCACATTCATACAAAACAAAAAAAAAAAATCTCTTTGGCTTACACTTGCTTAGGCAAAGATTCAAACCATGACCACTCGGTCCCGTGCAGCCATGACTTCTCAAGCGACCCATGAAGAAGAGCCGTCACCCCAACCAGCTCCCGAAATATCCGCACCTGCACCCGCACCCGCACCCGTACCCATGCCTACACCCGTACCCCTACCAATAGCTCCGACAGAGTTACCAGCCAATGTCACCACACAAGAGCTATTACTTCGAACAATGCAAGAGCTACTGCTTCGCCTAGTGCCAAGTGCCACACCAAATACACAAATGACCCAGCCTAGTGTGCAGAACAGCTCACTCCCTCAAACTCCCTTTGCCTTCTCTCTCATTCCTCCAGCAAATCCTGTGCTCCCTCTCCCAGAAGAATCAGCACAAGACCAACAACAGCAAGCAATCGGGAGCAACCCTCCCCCACATCTCTACTCAACACATCACAACAATCCGGTCACAGTACATGCAAATCACAGACAAGAACTGGCGGATGCCCATGAAGGGGGCCAGTTTCGAGTCCAACTCACTCCCCCTAACGGGAGTAACATCCCGGAATTGGCAGATACCCCAGGCGGGAGCCATTTCCGAACATCCCACCCTCCTCCGAAAGGGAGTGGTGTTCAATTCCAGCTACCTCCCGCCACCGGGAGTCCACCTTCTTTCCATCAAACCCCCATTCTGGATCCATATGAAGAAGAAGCGGCACAGGCCCTACAGCAAGGGGCAAGATACCCACAGCAAAGTAAGTCAGAGATTGAGGAGCTACGAGAGCAGCTACAAATGATGCAAAACCAGCTTCAAAGGCAACAAGGAGTGGATCACCCATCCACCAAGTTCAGGGACCTCTGTCCCTTCCCAGACGCCCGGGTACCTCCAAATTTTGAGGTACCAAAGTTCAAAAGGTATGACGGTAGTGGGTGCCCCACAGCACATCTAAAAGCCTTTTGTGGGGAGCTCAATGCGATAGCAGGGAATGATGGAGCGTTGATAAGACTTTTCCAGAAATCCCTTAAGGGTGACGCTTTGGATTGGTACACCTCACTAGATAGCCACCAAATCAGAACCTGGGAAAAACTTTCCCAAGCATTCATTGACAGGTTCTCATACAACCTGAACATGGCTCCAAGGAGAGCCGACTTGGCTGCCCTGAGGCAAAAAAGCGATGAATCTTTATCAGCATACGTAGGACGATGGCGAGCCATGGCAGCTCGAATGAGAAACCCCATCGACGACGAAGAGCAGATATCCATGATTGTGCATTCAGCACATCCCAGCATTTCAGGATATCTGATCTCGTATCCATACGTAAACTTCTCCCAACTCATCCGAGCCGGAGAACAAGTAGAAGCTGGGATCAGAGCTGGAACCATCTCCCCATGGCCACATCAGACCCCCTCAATCAAAAGAAACAAAGTCGAGGGAAACCTGTTGGATATGGGAATGGAAACAGCACTGCTCCCGTGCAGCGTACTTCTGAAGTTAACAACATCATCGCTAACACTCAAGGCAACCAGTATGCTCCACCACCAGAGCCACGGCAGGACAGGCAATACCAGCCACAACAGAATAGGCAGTACCAACCCCAGCAAACCCAGCAAGGATATCAGGCACAGTCATCTCAACAGCAATCACAACAGCCTAGGGGAAATGTGCAAGGACCATACAAGCAAGGAATGTTAGGGAGGAAGTTCACTCCGTTAGCACAATCATACAGCCAAGTGCTAACAATGCTCATGCAAAAGCAACTGTTGACACCTCTCCAGCCTCGACTTCCACCTAATCCCTTGCCACCTGGTTACAATGAAAATCAGTACTGTGCATATCATCAGGCTCCTGGCCATCTAACGGACCGCTGCTTCGCTCTGAAACATGCGGTCCAAGATTTGATCGAAAGCCAGAAGATTGCGATCACCCCACAGGCCAGCAATACAGTTCAAGCCAACATTCTCCAAAATCCCCTGCCCTCGCATCAAGCAGGACCCAGCACATCCAGCACCTCTACCGTCAATCACATTGAAGGAGGTCAACCCACACATACTTATCCACACCATTCCATCCAAGCAATCATGCCCGACACAGCCAATCGGACATGGGGACACCAACAAGCACCATCGCCTGGACCACAGGTATCTTTTGAAGCAGCACCAGTTGCTCAACCTCTCATATTTCTCGAAGCAGCACCAACATTTCGGTCTCTCGTAACTTTGGAAGCAGCACCCAACAGGTCATACCCTCAGAACCTCGCCCTCCAAGGGACACACTCAACTCCATCCTCTGCGTATTCAAAAAGGTTGAATTCTGAACCTGTCATTCTCCCGATAGGTCTCCCTGACCTAACTCTGCCAACCTTGCAAGGGGCACCCTCAGTTCAGGCCCCGCAATTTTTGATGCCTCACCAACTGGCACACGCCCAAAGGATCCCTCCCCCACATCCGAGGAAAGAAGAAAATTCCATGGCCACAACTAATCAAACTTGGTGGCACCTCAAGAGATATCACTGAGCCTACCACAAACTGCTCCAGTAATGACCCCTCAGCCTCAAGAACCATTAGTATACTTGGAAGGAAGAGCGGTTCCTTCCTATAACCCGAAAGCAGTCCCATGGCACTACCCAGAATGTGATGAGGTGGGTAACAATGGGAGATACCTCAGGAGAGATAGTCAGAACTCAAAAGAAACTCGGGGAGCTTCATCGGGAACCACTAGCAAAACTGACGCTGCTATGACATAGCAGCCCAACTCAAAACCATTCCCGCACAAATATCTATCTGGGAACTCCTATGCACGTCAAGGTCTCATCGAGAAATCTTTGCAAAGACCTTGAACGACGCCCATATCTCTCCTGACGTACCCCCCGAAATGGTGGCAAGTATGATTGGCCAACTTCTCGCACCACAAGCCATCACTTTCTCTGATGATGAACTACCACCTGAGGGTCGTGAGCACAGGCGCTCACTAAACATAGTGGCCCACCACAAGAATTTCAAGATCCCACTTGTGCTCATCGATAATGGATCCAGTCTCAACGTTTGCCCTTTAAGGACTGTTGAACGGTTAGGGATAGAACCATCCTCCTTCAGACCCAGTACCATGAGCGTTAGAGCTTTCGATAATTCCCGAAGGCAAGTGGAGGCGGAAATCGACCTAGAATTACAAATTGGACCAGACATGACCCTTGTCACATTTCAGGTCATCGATATCCCTGCCTCATTTAACCTTCTCTTGGGGCGGCCATGGCTCCATGCTGTTGGAGCCATCCCATCTACCCTCCACCAAAGGGTTAAATTCCCTTCAGGAAATCGAATCATTTCAATATTGGCTGAGCCAGAAACCATCCTTCCAGTGACGGTCAGTATCCCAGAAACTGACATTCCGGTGATTGACATTCAGCATACAGAAGGCGACATTCCATATCATAGTTTCGAATTCGAAAAAGTAAACGCGATCGCTAACCCTCGCCCTCTAGCTGCTGAATATGTCATTCCCCCGGCTGAACGATTGGTCTTAAATTACCGTACCAAGTTCCATGAAAAAGGTATGGTAGTAAAACCAGCACATGCCAATGTACAGAGACAGGGACTGGGATATCAGCCGACATTGGAAGATCAGGCTGAAAGCCAAAAAGGGGCCAACTTTTAAATGCACACCCATCGAGTTTGTCAAAGCTGGGTCAGTTGACGAGAGCAAAATGATATCTCTTGAGGACCAATTTCAAGCACTTAGACTCGCAAAACAGACTAGACAAGAGTCTATTTGGCCACCAATAAGGTGGGATCGGATCCTCAGGACATCAGAGGAACACACAAAGCCAGGGGCAGAACCCCCAGATCCACCGCATGAGACTAGGGGCATGGAAACAAGTCCACCCGCAAGTGACCCAAAACTGGGAAGGTCCTTTGCAGGCAAGGTGGGCCAGAACAGGGAGACGTCCATTCAGGGAAATACAGGGCAGAAGCAGCCCATCCATTGGGTTGACAAAGGTAAGTGGCTTGCTCTGGATTGGACGGATGTCCAAATCCCGTCCCAGGAATCCGAGAAACAAGAGGAATTTCAGCTCCTGGGCACAGAGGTCGAATCAGATTCTGACTCTGAGCCCAGCCCAGCAGACATCATGGTCATCGAGACAGGTGATCCACAGGAACAGACAGGGCAGATCAGCAAGATCGAAAGGGGAAAAGAGCCAGAATGGTTAGCCATCCCCCAAACAATCGAATCAGCTAGCAAACCACTCGCTAGCACCAGTCTTAAAAAAAAAACGCCAATGTAAATAGCAATTGGTATCCTGAACCAGGACAAGACCAATCATGGTTTGCAACACCGTTCTGTTCAGGATATCTTGGCGACACAAAAAAATCAAAAAATCTTTCAAACACAAAAACATCAAAAAATCTTTCAAACACAAAAACATCAAAAAATCTTTCAAATACAAAAACATCATATATTCCTCAAAATCACAAAACATCAAAAAACTTTCAAAATACAAAAACAATAGAAAAATTTTCAAAAATCACTGTGCCAAACACTTCTCATGACATGCACGAGTTTGAAGTCGACTCATATGATTTCGATCTAGAATTAGACTTCGAACTCATGGGTTTGGATGAAGCCCCGGATGAGGGAAATGATGATACCGCTCTCGAATTCGAGGATTCCCTCGAAAAATTCGAAACAAAGGCCAATGTTGTGGCAGACGACTTCGAAATTGTGAACTTAGGGTCAATGGAATCCCCCAGGGAAGTGCGTATCGGGAAATCACTTCCCCCAGAATACAAGCAGAAGATGATGGAGTTTCTGAAACCAAGGTTGTCCAACTTTGCCTTCTCTTACGAGGACATGCCAGGGCTCGATGAAGCGTTGGTGGTGCATCATCTGCCAACAAAGCCAGAAATGAAGCCAGTCAAGCAAAAGCTGCGAAGGATGAAGCCAGAATGGGCCCTGAAAATCCGTGATGAAGTCATCAAGCAATACAACGCGGGATTTCTGGTAGTCTCCAACTACCCGGAATGGCTCGCAAATATCGTACCAGTTCCAAAAAAGATGGGAAAGTCAGAATGTGCATCGACTTTAGGGACCTCAACAAAGCAAGCCCTAAAGATGACTTCCCGCTGCCTCATATCGACACACTGGTGGATAATACTGCTGGACACAAGATCTTCTCCTTCATGGACGGTTTCTCCGGTTACAATCAAATCAAGATGGCCGTCGAAGATCGTGAGAAGACTTCCTTCATCACGCCATGGGGAACTTTCTGCTATCGGGTCATGCCTTTTGGATTGAAAAATGCAGGAGCTACGTATCAGCGAGCCATGACTGCCTTGTTTCATGACATGATAAACAAGGAGATGGAAGTTTATGTGGACGACATGATTGTCAAATCTCGCACGATCGAAGGACACTTTGAAGATCTCAAAAAGCTCTTCGACAGGCTGGAAAAGTTCAAGCTCCGCCTCAATCCGCAAAAATGCGTCTTCGGTGCAACCGGAGGCAAGCTATTAGGCTTCATTGTTGGCGAAGAAGGTATCAGGGTGGATGAAACCAAAACCAAAGCTATCATCGAGATGCCACCGCCCAAGACTGAGAAAGAAATTCGGGGCTTCCTCGGGCGAATCCAATATATCAGCCGATTCATCGCACAACTCACTCCGGTCTGCGAACCCATATTCAAGCTGTTACGAAAAAACTCTCCAAAAGAATGGAATGATGACTGCCAGGCGGCCTTCGATAAAATCAAAAGATATTTGCTAAATCCGCCAGTGCTCATGCCGCCTACCCCAGGTAGGCCACTTCTGTTGTATATCTCTGTCGCAGCGGAAGCAATCGGATGCGTCCTCGGCCAACACGATGATACGGGAAGAAAGGAGCAAGCGATCTACTATCTAAGCCGACGGTTTACAAGCTACGAAGCCAAATATTCCAGCTTAGAAAAGACATGCCTCGCCCTAGTTTGGGCAACACAACGGCTAAGGCAGTACATGATCGCTCACCCGATACTTCTGCTCGCTCGCATGGACCCGTTGAAATACTTGTTCGAAAAACCGGCACTGACGGGCAGGATCGCAAAATGGCAGCTACTGCTTTCTGAGTTTGACATCACATATGTCACCCAGAAGGCAATCAAGGGGCAAGCACTGGCCGATCATTTAGCAGCACACTCCCTGCCCAACTACCAACCTCTGAAGACCTTCTTCCCCGACGAGGACATCCTCCAGATCGAGGGAGAAGAGGAAAGAAAGGCAGGAGAGTGGACACTCTTCTTCGACGGAGCTGCAAACTCGAAGGGAAGTGGAGTAGGCGCCATACTCTACTCCCCCGAAGACGTCCCAGTTCCTATATCCAGAAGACTAGCATTCCAGTGCACCAACAATGTAGCTGAATATGAGGCATGCATCGCCGGTCTAAGAGAAGCCATCATCCTCAACGTAAAGAAGTTACGAGTCTTCGGAGATTCGCAACTCATCATCAATCAGATAAATGGCGATTGGAAGACCAAGGATGAGAAGCTGATTCCTTATCACGTCTATCTGGAGAATTTGATCGAGGAATTCGAGGAGATCACGTTCTCTTACATGCCTCGGGTCAAGAATCAGTTTGCGGATGCACTAGCCACTCTCGCCTCAATGCTGGAAATTCCAAAAGGAGTTGCTGAATGGGAACTCACCGTCGAACTCCAGGAGGAACCTGCATTCTGCCTACAAATCGAAGAAGCTGAACCTGCCCCAAATGATCAGCCATGGTACACAGACATCAAAAAATACCTCGAACATCAGAAGTACCCAGAAGGAGCGGCTTTGCCTGATCGCCGCACAATACAAAGACTAGCAGCTCAGTTCGTGATCATTGGGGGTATCCTCTACAAGCGATCCTTCAATCAAGTCCTTCTCCGCTGTGTGGATGAGACAGAGGCAGCCCACATCATGTCAGAAATCCACGAAGGACTATGCGGCCCGCATATGAATGGACACATGATGGCAAAGAAGATCCTACGACTCGGCTACTACTGGCTTACAATGGAAACAGATTGCTGCAAGCACGTCAGGAGATGCTTCAAGTGTCAGGAGCACGCAAACCAGATCCATGCACCTGCCTCCGAACTCTACAACTTGACGGCACCATGGCCCTTCTCTGTATGGGGACTCGACATCATAGGCAAGATCAACCTAAAGCTTCAAATGGGCATGAATATATCCTGGTGGCAGTAGATTACTTCACTAAATGGATAGAAGCAGCATCCTATACCACTATTGCAGCATCTCATGTGGTCAAATTCATAAAGAATAACATCATCAGCCGATATGGGGTCCCTCACGCCATTATCACTGACAATGGAACTCCGTTCGTCAACAAAAGGATGGGCGATTTCCTCGACAAGTTTAAAATTCAACGCCATCGGTCAAGCCCCTACCGTCCTCAAATGAATGGTGGAGTGGAAGCCGCAAACAAGACTGTCATCCGCATACTCGAAAAGATGGTGAAGACATATCGTGACTGGTCAGAAATGCTTCCTTATGCACTCTGGGCTTATCGCACGTCTGTACGGTCTGCTACAGGCACAACTCCATATGAGCTCGTTTACGGAATGGAAGCAGTGCTACCAGTCGAAATCGAAATCCCCTCACTGCGGATACTGCTGGAAAGTGAAGTCGAGGAAGGCGAGTGGCAACAAGCAAGGTACGATCAACTGCATCTGGCAGATGAAAAGCGCATGCGAGCGCTAAGCCACTCCCAATGCTATCAAAGAAGGATCGCTCGAGCTTACAACAAGAGAGTCCGAAAGAGAAGTTTCAAAGTCGGTGACATGGTCATGAAACGTATCCTGCCGCCTCATTTGCCAGATCCCAGAGGAAAATTCAAACCATTGTGGGATGGACCACTGATCATTCGGGAAGTACTCCCAGGAGGTGCTCTTCGGCTCACCAATCTGAAAGGCGAGGATCTTCCCGAGCCCATCAACGCCGACAATGTGAAAATCTATCACGGGTAACCCTACCGAATCTTGTCAATGATTACAATCGAAAGGCTGCATTTCTCACCTCCTTACCAAAAACTGTATATACCCTTTCCAGAAACACCTATCATACCCCAAAAAAAAAAGAAAGGAAGAAAACAAAACAAAAAAAAGAAAGAAAAAGACAAAAAGAAACCTCAACAAAAATTTCAAAAAAAAACAAAAAAAAAAAGAGAAAACAAAAGAACCCATTCCACATCCCTAGTAATCTATCCCCGAGTAATTTCAAGCAGCTTACAATTGTGATCAAAGACAACGACAGGCAGGTAGCCAATCGGCCGGCTATGAAGGAAGTTCTCTTCATTACTCCTAGCACTCAAAAAAAAAAAGAATAAAGGCATGCCTAAGCAAAACGGGCGAGTTGAAAACCTGAAAAGGCGGCTCGAGTAAAAACAGCGGGCATGTAGCGGACTTGGTGAAAACCTGAAAGGGCGCCAAGGGTAAAAATAGCACAAGCTGCCAAGGGGCAGGCAAGATCAAAGACCCGGGACGTAGTGAAAATCCGAAAGGACACTACGGGCAAAAATGACGGGAAAAGTCGGACGTAGTGAAAACCTGAGAGGGCGCTACGGGTAAAAATGACAAGAAACAAAAAAAAAAACTAAAATAAAAGTGCAGGAACAGAAGAAGCCGAGGTAGCAAACGTCACAACGAGATACAAAGAAGGATCAGCTTCAGATCAGTACTCTATCAGATGCTGCTCAAATCTAGGGGAAGCAATCCTGGACACCTTCTCAGGGAATCAAGACCCCAAGGAACACAGTCTAGAATACTGTATACAACGTGGGCTGAGCCCAAGATTCTGATCCCTATTTGTCCAAAGCACAAATCCAAACATGAGCAAACATGGCATAAACAAAACATTTCATTTTTATAAAAACTATTTTGCCTAGTACATTGTCTTCCCCTTTCATTTTTCAAAAAACAAAATCCTCTGTGCATATAAAATAAGCAGTCAATTAACAACAGAAATTGCAGGTAAGCTCCTACCTCTCATATGCCAACAATCTCTCCCTGAGTCTCTCTATCTCCATGCGCAGGTAGAAGATCTCATCCCTGTCCAGACGATGTGTCGCAAGCATGCTCTCATCATACCGCCGCCCTACGGCAAGTCGGCGGGCCATGTCCTCACATGAATGGCGAAGCACAGCAATCTCACTAATCAGGTGGCCATGTGTAGCTAGCAGAAATGAAGGATCGATAAAAGGCCGCTCCTCAAAGGCCTCAAAAGAATCAATCACACAGGAGGAAGAAGTAGCAGTGTCACCTATCATGTCCTGATCCGCGGCCTCATCTGCTAAATGCCAGCCTGGGACCTGACGATACAATGACTGTTCTGCCACCCATCGCTGGTATGGTACCGTCGCCATAGGAGGAGCCCAAGACTCAAAGCCCAGAGCCGTCGCGTCCAGAGAACCCTGCCAAGAAATCCGGACTCGCCTATATAAAGACGTCAAATCAGATGGAAGAGACGAATGCCCAAATCCAGAAAAGGCGAACTCTGGGATATCCTGCCAGAAACCGAACTGGCGAAGGAAGCGTACGGGATGATAGGAGCAGCATCCCCGAAGGCCGAGCAACAACAAAGGAGTGCGAGCCGCACTACAGAGCAGGGGCGCTCGACAAAGCCAGGTAGCTTCCCAACTGATCTCCCATCCTCGAAGCTCAGAAAACATGCGGCGATACAATGACTCCATGGCCTCAGCGCCACACGGAAGATCGTCGAGTAACAAGCGCAGCACGTCATTACGACGAGAATCAGGAAATGCAAGCACAGGAGTCATGTACAAATGTTCCCATAACCATACCTGGGAAAAGTTTAAATTAAGCTCAAATCTCAAAAATGGGATACAAGAGAAAGTGGCATAAGAACAGAAAGTACCTGAAGAAACGAGCAGCAGCCTCTGAGGATGCGGGTATGCCCAAGAGAGCACTCAGTCAACCCCAAGAAAAGCTCGGCCAACACCACCGAAACAATGCTCCTGCGATAAAGGACACATCGAAAGGCATCCAGCAAAACTACCAGCGACGATCGTCTCCATCCCGAAAAGAGCAGCTCAGCCAAGGTACAAAATATCAGTGCATTCAGGCACTGAAGCTGACGATCAGATCCAGGCCTCCCACGGCTAGTAGAGCAACGGTCATATAAAATCTCCAGAGAAAGCTCACCAACCCCTCCCTCTGCAGTAGGAAGATCAACGGGAAATCCAAACCAGGCAACCAGATCAGAAGGGCGAACCGACTCTGACAAAGGAATGTATGCCTCCCGGGCCAGAAGAAGGCCTGACAGGCGCGCAAACTCCTCCAATGATGGACCCAGCTCCAGATCATTAAAAGAAAACAGGTTCAGGGATGGTACCCAGTCGTACGATGCCGCACTCAGCAGTCGCCAGTCTAAGCGAACTCGGTGAAAGTGGAGAACCTCTCGAAAGCCCAAAGAGTCCAACTCGAAGATCTCGGACTCGGTCAAACTGTCAATCCAGATATGTAATCGCTCAGAACAGGTGCCACGTGGCTGCAGTCGACAAGTCCGAACGGGCACGCCCTCAACAATCTGAATCCCTGGATCAGTCGATGAGTCATCAAAAATGGGCATGCCCTCATCTAAGAGATCGATCTCGTGATGGTGGAAGAAACCAGATGCGCCCATCGCATCTCGCAGTGTATCCCGAAAAGCCTCAACAGGAGGACCTGAACCCCCGACAACTGCTAAATCGGGAGGTGTCTGAAATGAAGAAGCCCCAATAGCTGCAACATCTGGAGCATCCCAGTGGCACATAAGAGGTACATCCTGTACGATAATAGGAGCTGACTGTCCAACCATCGCCTCGAAATCTGCGCCAAAAATCTGACTCAGGCCGCCTGTCGGAAGTCCACTGTCTACCAGATTCAAGCCATCCACACCGATCATCCCATCCATCAAACCATCCACACCATCCATAATGATCCCCCCATCCATCAAGTCATCCACACCGATCATCACATCCATCAAACCATCCACACCATCCATAGTGATCCCCCCATCCATCAAGCCATCCACACCGATCATCCCATCCATCAAGCCATCCACACCATCCATGGTGATCCTCCCACCCATCAACCCATCCACACCACCCATAGCCATCCCTTCATCCATCAAGCCATCCATGGAGATCCTCCCATCCATCAATCCATCCACACCACCCATAGCCATCCCTCCATCAATCAAACCATCTAATCCCATCAGCCCACTAGTAGGAAAAGAATCCAAGCCATAAATGGTATCCATTCCTTCAAGAGGGCCCATCACTTCTCCATCTACCCTCATCAATCCACCCATAAATCCCTCATCATTTATGGAACTACCCACCTTTTCACCATCAATAGACCCACCTAACCCATCATCATGATTGGCCATGATGGATTAGAAAAGGAGAAAAAGAACAAATGATGGATGAGGACAAGGAAGAAACGACAAAATGGAGACAAAAAGAATGATCAGAGGCCGGACGGACGGGAATACCGGAGGAAGGGACAAAAAGAATGAACAGGGAAGAACGAGGCTCGCTGGAAGAAAAGATGGAAGAGGGCGGCAATCGGATTACCGCCAGCGGCACTCGGAGTACCGTTCCGGTACAGAGGTGTCAGCGCTGCAACACTGCAGCACCTGACAGAGCGAGCAGGGGTGGCAGATGTCAACGGCGGCAGACCGATTACCGCCGGCGGCAGTCCGATTACCGCCGGCGGCAATCGGATTACCACCCCGGCCCAGTTCCAAGTGCAGTTCGGGTCAGATCCACTCCCAAGGGTAGGGAACAAGTAATCTGCTTCTGTGGGCGTAACTGGATAAATGCAGCTGTGAGAACATGAGACAGTGTTGAACAAACAGGAATTTTATATCAAATGAAGTGGATTACACAGTTGATGAACTAATCGTCATCTGGGAAAAAGGCATCATTATCTTTGCCATGAAAATGTGGTCCCAAGATCCCTCCTCCAGCAAAACGAGCGCCACCGCCAGGAGCATAACCGGGCTGAAGAATCGGACCCATGCCATACTGCTCAGTCCAAGAGCTGTATTCTCTGTCCGGATCGACAAAGGCGCTGGCCTCGTAGCCCTCCAAAGCAGCGGCCAACTCTCCCTGCGGCACAGATCTCCAGTCGGATGGTCCAGATGGTGGACTAAGCGGGACCAAAGGGCTGCCAGTCAGCTGCCAAAAAAGTCTCTCTCCGAGATACCATTTGGTCACCCGCGGATCCTCCAGGATGCGGCGACGTCGAGAGGCCTGGAAAGCCTCCTGTGCACCAGGAGTGAAAGCTGCGTTCGACTGAAGATATGGCCGAGTATGAAACTACAAAAAGGGGGGAAGGGCAAAAGATTGTCAGACATGCAGAAAACAAGATATGGGCAATATAGGGCAAGACAGGTTACTCACATCGTCAGGAACGAGGGCATCAACATTCGACCTCCAAGCCAGATCAGAAAACAAACGTGTACGGCTGCGGTTATCCTTGTACCACAGCATCATGCGCGGGAATGGAGGCGAATGATTGATCAGGGTGGGCGCCAGGTGAGGAAAGTGGTCAAAAAAGCAAACCTGCGTCGCACCGAAATCAGAGAAGACACACCGGAACTGTCCTCAAGGAAAATACTACAGAAAGGATCTCGAGAAAGTACCTCAATGACTGGGTAAAAACCAGTCAAGGAGCGGCTGATGCAGCGGCTGGCCTTGTCCAGCCCTTCGTACAAATGCGCCAGGAGGGCTGCATTCCAGTTGTATGGTATGGGAAAGGTGATATCTGCCACGAGCGACAACAGACGGGAACTCACTAATTCGTTCCCGTGGCAGAAAATCATCGCTCCCATAGTGTATAAAATCAAGGCCCGGGCTTTTATTATTGCTGCAGCCTCAGTTTCAGGGATGCGTCTTGCAAAATTCGAAGAAAGCCACAGGAGTCTGAATCGATGTCCTGAAAATTCTGTGGCGTCTGGCATCATCCCTAGCAGCTCCATCCAGTCATCCTCAGTAGGTACTGGAAGATCCTCTTCAAAAGGCACAGATCCACCATCATATCGGAGACCCAGCTGCATGTATATGTCATATGGGGTGATCCCCCACTCTCCAAAAGGCAGCTGAAATGTGTGTGTCTCGGGGTGCCATCGCTCAGTCAAAGCAGATAGGAGCGACATGTTCGTCTTACTTAGACGGACCCGGAAAAGATGGGCGAAAGGAGTGCGCTCCAAAACCTCGAAGAACAAAGGCTGAGGGTCCTGAAACCAGTCAGGCCAATGTCTTCTGACCCCACGCCCTCTAAGGTTCGCAGGCGCACCACCTTCCCGAGCTACGTCAGAAAGATGCCTGCCTTCCCGTGGCACAAAACAAGGGTCAGTTGAACGCTGAGACGGACCAGCATCGTTCCTACTTCGACGAGGCATACTGCACAGGCAAAACCCACAGGTAAGCCCATACCTTAAAAGAGTCATCTCAAAAAGCCCACTTTCAAGGACAACCTTAAAAAAAAAAAAAGAGGGAGAAAAGAGGGCCCATGGTGAAAAGCCCATCCCAGAGGCCCATGTCTATAAACCCACCTTCAAAAGCCCGTTTTCCAAAATAACCCATTCCAAGGCCCGCCCAAAGATCAAGGAGGGACCATTTCAGCAAATCCATAGATCATCCAGACCATCCATCCATGATCTAGATCATCCAGACCATCCATCCATGATCCAGATCATTCAAATCATCCATCCAACGGTCTAGATCATCCATACATGGCCCAGATCATCCATACATGGTTTAAATCATCTCATCCAATGATCCATACCATCCAGATCATCCATCCATGATCCAAGTCATACACGGTCCAAATCGTCCATACATCATCCAGATCATCCATACACGGTTTAGATCGTCTCATCCAATGATCTAGATCGTCCAGATCATCCATCCATGATCAGATCATTCATACATGGTTTAGATCATCTCATCCAATGATCTAGATCATCCAGATCATCCATCCATGATCAGATCATTCATACATGGTGCAGATCACCCATCCAACGGTCCAGATCATCCATCATCCGTCCATCCATACATGACCCAAATCCATCCACCCATCCAACGGTCCAGATCATCCAAAAAAAAAAAAAACAAAAAAAAAAAGGATCAGATCAAATAAAAGGTGGGGCCCCTTTCTTATCACACCCCACTCAAGCAAATAAACAAAAAAAAAAACAACAAAAAAATGTACAGCCAACAACATGAATAAAAAAAAAATATAAATAAAAAAATAAAAACAAAAAAAAAAATGCAAAATCCTGCAAGATCTAATGCTCTAGATTCCATCAACAGTCCTGATCATGGTCCTCCCAAAAAAAAAAAAAAAAAAGAGGAAGAGAAGGAAAATGGCAAGATCTCCTTAAGAGGATGGCCCACCTAAACCAAGCAGATCCAACGGCCAAAAATACCTGAAATCAAAAAATTAAGAGTGAAAGAAAAGCTCCAGGGACCACAAATGCATCCCTGGACGAGCGGACGAGCAAGCTAAATGGGGAAGGGGCTGCATCGGACGGACCAGCGAACAGGAACGGACCAACGGTCCATCAGTCGGACCGGCGGTAGCCGGATTACCGCCGGCGGCAGTCCGACTGCCGCCGCCGACAATCTGACATGGGGCAGTGTGCTGTCCCCCATGCTCACCTCTTGCGACCGGTCCTTCCTTTGGACCGGTGGATAAAACCCAAAAAATTTTCGAAAACAGACTTCTGTTTCTTTTAAAGGCTTAAACAGGTCTTCAAAAATTCCAAAATTAAACCTATGATTTCCTAAAGCCTCCAAAATGTCCCAAAAAATTTTTAGAATAAACTCCAGTTCTTCTAAAACCTCCAAAAAAGGTCCCAAAATTTCCAAAAACCCAAAAAATCCCAAAATTTTCCAAAAAATCCCAAAAAAAATTCCAAAAAATCCCAAAAATTCCAAAAAATCCCAAAATTTTCCAAAAAATCCCAAAAAAATTCCAAAAAATCCCAAAAATTCCAAAAAATCCCAAAAAAAAAATTCCAAAAAAATCCCAAAATTTCCAAAAATCCCAAAAAAAAAAAAATTCCAAAAATCCCAAAAATTCCAAAAAAAAAATCCCAAAAATTCCAAAAAATCCAAAAAAAAAAAAAAAAAAAAAAAAAAAAAAAAAAAAAAAAAAAAAAAAAAAATCCAAAAATTCCAAAAATTCCAAAAAAAAAAAATCCTAAAATTCCAAGAAACCCCAAAAAAAACAAAAAAAAAAAAAATCCAAAAGTTTCCAAAAGGTTTCCAAAATTCCATAAAACCTTCGACTTTTCCAAAAACCCTAAAATCTTCAAAAAATATAAAAAAAAAATATATATATATATATATAATACCAAGTAAATAAACCCCCTGTAAGTATAAGCCCAAAAGGTTTGCCTCTTCTAAAAACATTAGCCCCATTAATTTATTAGTGGAGGCCATCTGACTTTTTACAAAAAAATTAGCCCCACTGATTTATTAGTGGAGGCCATCTGACTCTCAAATAAAAACCGTTAGCCCCACCAACCCATTAGTGGAGGCAACGCGACTGTTTACTTAACTTTGCAAAAATAAAAACCGAACGACGACGCCCACCCGCGAGATCGAACGGATATTTTCCAAAAAAATCAAAAAAAATAGCTTTAAATAAAACCCTCAAGGAGCCTAGCTCTAAAGAGGATAGTTTTCAAAAACGCACGCGTAGCGCAGTACACTGAGGAATCTTCCATATTCTCCAGTTGCGGACAGTGCACATAATTAAATAAGATCCGATCTCTTCCGGCTTCCCCGAAGGACGATCGAGTCTGTACATGATACATGTACGATTGGCCAGATCTCTATATCTGGACAGCCGTACAAATGCTAGTAAGATGAGTGGATCTATCTCTGGAAAGAATAATCAAACTCGAAGTGAAGACGATCCATTGTAACCAAAGTGTCAGACTCAGCAGATTGCATGGCAAACAGATTACCTGCACATACCTAGCCCGGAATGCTCGCAAAATTTGATCGAGTCCAAGTCGGCGTAGTGAGTTCCCCGTAAGGCCGCACCAACGCGCAGGGCAGCTAACCACTTTGACGATCAAATGGAACAAACATTCTTGGGGTGATTACATAGCAAAGGAACAACAGACCTAACAGTACGGGAATCCTCGTAAAGCCGCGACAAATGCGCAGAGGCCCTTGCTTTTCAGACTTACCCTCCAATGCTGTAAACAATCCGATGTGAAAGGGTTGTGATTGGTGATCCGTAAAGCCGCGACGAATGCGCAGGAGACAATCACAACGTTTTCCTCAACCCTCGTGATATGTGCAAGTCATCTTTTTCCAGATAGTCGACTGACAATGATACAATGGTAAGCAATAGATTTGAATCACTACCCTTCATTCTGACCAGAAGGGTGGGGTGTCCACTTGCTTTGACCTTCGGTTGCTCGCAACCTCGGTCAAAGAGGGGCATCTGTAGACACCCCACCCAGGCTAATATCTTGATTTTGTTAAGACAATCCGAGAACCATGATCATATCCTAAAACCTAACCCTAATCTTAACCTGAGCTGTCATGAGTCATCATTCAATCCAAACCATGTCCAGAACCGATACATTTCTTGAGTCATTTTCGAGTAACAACCGAGCCAATTTCAAGTCATTTTGAGCCAAATATCCAAAGGGAACCTTGTTTCACTCTAAGGACTCAAAAAAGGGCTCACCAGATGAATTTCGAGGGAAACCGTACCGAGGTGGTAATCGGATTACCGCCGGCGGTAATCGGATTACCACTTCCTCCCAGAAAATGTACACGGAGCCAGTCACACGAGTGCCGGACTCAACCCGGTACGGGCGGTAGTCCGACTACCGCCGGCGGTTGTCGGATTACCGCCGGCGGTAACCGGAGTTCCGCCGCGTGCGGTCTGAGCAGGGACAGCTGTCTCAGCGTCCAAAGTCAACTTTCGTGTACGATTACCCTCCCCATTCTCACTATTTACGATTTTACCAACCCCTTTAGCCAATGGGAGCATGCCATGTGGCATCTCTCTCCTCACCACCAATCATCACATGCCACATCAACATTTGCCCTCCCTTTATCCTCTAATTACCAGAAAACCATTGGAAAGGGCTATAAATAGCCCTTTCCCCTTTCATTTTGGATACATGGATGAGAGGGAGAGAGGGAGAGAGTGAGAAGGAAAGAGTGAGAGAAAGAAAGAAAGAGTGAGAGAAAGAGAGAGAGAGAGAGAGAGAGAGAGAGAGAGAGAGAGAGAGAGAGAGAGAGAGTGAAGGAGGGGAAAGGAGCTCCCAAGCCTTCAAGCCCAAGTTTTCCAAGCCATCTCCCAGCCTTCACCTCAATCTTTCCAAAAAGCCTAAGCCCAAAATGATCATGGTTCAGCTCATGTCTTAGCCTACTCAAGAATCAAGCCAAAGATCTATCATCCTACAAGCATTCAACATGACATATACTCCCTTCTCAACCCCCTTGCTTTTCTAGATCTCTAGTGGATGTATGCTCTGTGACTTGCCGTACACCGGATCCTGTCACATCAGAAATTCCTAGTGATCTAGTCCACTTTTCTTATCTTTTTGCATAAACATCATCACATCCGCCCTCTAGACATATTGTCGGACGTATGCTCTGTAGCCTGCCGAAATATTCGGATCCTGCTACATCAGAAATCCACGTGTGACTAGTCCCATCATGACCGCAGCACCATCATCATCCCTTGAGATTATTTTACCACACTAAGTCGAGACCGTACACTTGTACGGGCAGAGAGGGTGCCTAACACCTTCCCTCTTTGTAACCGAGGTCCCTTACCCGGAATCCCAGATCGCAGACCAGGAGTCAATCTAAGGTCGGAGAATCTTCGGATTTCTCCAACCTTACATATTCCGTGGTTCTAGCCGACCGCGGGATTTTGAGATCATTCGGCTAGTGGCGACTCCAACAATCACCAAATCAGCCTAATCACCCCCAACACCCCAATTACAACATTTTTCACCGAACAACGTGGACGCCGATTTTTTCAGTGTCTACAGTTCTGCCTCCTATTTTTGATGAAAAGAATGAATCTTTTTATCGAAGGATCAGAAAAAAATCGGTCTGGATTTCCTGACATATTCAGAATCGGTTCGACTCTCTTGAATTTTGGTTATGGAAAGTGAAAGTCGTTTCGTTTAGTACGAGATTGCTTCACACCTTGCGGTGCCACACCTCTTGTCTATCGAAGTTCTATTAAAAAACCTCATACGAGAACTTGTATAGAGAAGGATTTCCCGCATCGCAACAGTTCTTCCATACCAACTTAGCTATCCGGCGCTGCTATTGGCATAACAACCGGTACACCATAGGTTGGCCCAACCTCATACCCCACTCGCTTATGTGGCCTAAGCATGCATGCCACATACATGTGAAATCCACTACAGCGTAGCTCCACCCGATGAAGTAGTCCCGATCAACCTATAAAGGTTTTCGTTCATCTGTGTCTTCAGGACTATGATTGCCCCCTTGGAAACTTTAAGGTACTGTGTTGATTTTCTAATTACAGTGGTAATTCACAGTAAATGGGTAGTAATTATTTACCTTCGAATTTATAGCTGAATTTTCAAGGTGATGTTGACAGTAGCCTTCATATATAGCATCTCACGTCACCTGAGGAAAAAAAATATTACATTTGTGGGGGCCATCATGATATTAGTGTCTTATCCACACCGTTCATCCCTTTAGCCAACTCATTTTAGCGCATGAGCTAAAAAATGAAGCAGATATGAAGCTCAAGTAAACCATACCATAGGAAATAATGGGAATTGATCTCCTACCATTGAAATCTTTTTGAGGGCCCTAGAAGTTTTGGATAAAACTGACATTTTTGTTTTCCCTTTATCTATGACTCTATGACCTTATGAACAGGTTGGATGACAAATAAACAAGCCCCTAGGGAGAAAATAGCTTTCAATGGTTGACGTCTTTACAATCATTGTTTTTTATGGTGTGGCCCACTTGACTTTGGGATTTGGCTCATTCTTGGACTCATATCTTAAAATTTTTCATTAAAAAGGTTGGATGGTGTGGATAAGTCACATACATCATGATGGGGCCCGCAAGTTTAAATCAGCAAAAACATGGTTTTTTGGACTGAATACTGATTTTCTAGATGTAATTCTTGTCGATTTCAAACCGTTGAAGTTAGTCATAATTTTTTTATATATATATACAAGTATTTACTGGGAAACTTAAAAATCAAACAGCCCTTAAGGACACGATCGAAATGGGTGAATTTGCACACAAGCGCCTCGAGTGCTCCGAGAGATATTAGATTCTTCCTTAAATCAGGAACGTATCTTACTTCAGTCAAGATATGTTTCATGTCATCAAACATCTTAATGCGCACCGATCCAACTTCTACCACTTTACATGCATTATCATTGCCCATAAACACATAGCCACCATTGCACTCACTGTAACTGGTGAACCAATTCCGATGAGGGGTCATGAGGTACAAAGCCCCCATATCCATAATCCATTCTTCGTTGTAGTACCCGAATTTTGATGCTGTCAACACGTCACTACCATTCATTTCCTCATTGGATTCCACATTATTGGCTTTATTGGGAGAACTATCTAAATTCTCATTTCTTGACTTAGGATTCTGACAATCCTTCTTCATGTGTCCGGTCATGCCACAATTCTAGCACTTTAACTTGCATTTGCCCTTGCCCTTAGATTTGGACCTCGATCGCGAAGATCCACAGTCCCGTTCAGAATTTATTTTCTTCGTAACCAGTACATCTGTAGAAACACCCACGTCACCATTTTTCTTTCTCATCACCTTTGACTGAAGGGTTGAGATAACGATCTTAACACTAATGGTTGTTCTATTGATATACAGAGTCTTTGAACGAATCATACAAAGCTGGGGAGAATTCAGCAACATACATGCCTGATCCTCATCTTTCATCGTCTCTTCCACATCCAACAATTTGCAAATCAACCTATTAAAGTTACTAATGTGAGCCTCAACGTCAGCCCATTCCGTTATCTTCAGATTGAACAATTGTAGCTTCAAGTATAAACGATTCTCAAGAGATTTCTTTACATAGATATTTTCTAATTTTGCTTATGTACTTGTTGTAGTTTTCCCTCTCATAACATTATAGAGGACCTCATCCATTAAACACAATTGGAAAGAGGTTCCAGCTTTCTTATCCATCTTGTTCAATTCTTCTTCTGTCATAGATTCCGATCATTTTTCAAGGAGAGCATCGTCTAATCCTTGTAGAACATGATACTATTCAACTTAATTTTTTATAATTCAAAATTGTTTTTACTGAAATATTTTTCTACATCTAACTTCGGGTCACAACCAAGTCCAAAAAAGAACAATCCGAATTTTACGTGGAATTACTCTTTTGGAAAAAAAACCACAGTACAAAGAGATGAGTAATCCACTGTGAAAGCAGAAATTACAAGAGATAAAGTCTTACCAATTCAAACAGACTTCGAATCTACCTCACAAGTCCTAAATATGTCATTGAACTCTTAGAAACGATTTAGAAAGCCCTAATACACTTATACATCTCTCTCTCTCTCTCTCTCTCTCTCTCTCTCTCTCTCTCTCTCTCCTAAATCCCAATTATACCCGATATATAAACTATCACAACCGGAATAGAAAACTAATCCCACACTTAACACAATTCTACGTATACCTTCGATGGGACCTTTGATGCCATCGACACCCATTAAGAATCTGTCCATGGCATCGAACTCCTCCGATACCATCAAGTAACAACACTAAAACGTTCTAGCAACCAACATAGAATTTCCCAAATTTACTCGACAGGATTGAGCATTTGTCAAGGACATCGACATTGCTCAATGGCATCGAGTGATCTTTTGATGGCATTGACATACCCTGTAAGACATATTTAAGACATCAACAACATCATCTACATGCATATCTATCCAAGATCTAGCTGGCAGATGTCACACATGAATCAGTAGAGAAAAAGAATGAACAAGGGCATGATGTGAGGACGTGAATCCGAGACATTCCAGGGCTGGTGATTACATTGGGAGGGAAAAATACAATATAGGTGGGCCTTCAGCCAAGGTCCACATACCATGGCCCAAGTCCCAAATACCTTATACATTATATAGAACATACATTTTCTTATATAGCCAAGGTCCACATAATATGGACCAGGTCCACAGACCATGGCCCAAGTTCAAAAATCAAGATGCTCAGCTCACTTGTCATTAATTAAAAGAATGGACAATCATTCATTTAAATATAAGTTAAAAGAAAACTAAAGACGGTATTACATTTGCCTAGACTCCATCAGGGCTTCATTAAAGATACCCTACCGGTTCAGAAATTACCTCATATATTCAATCCGAATCCCGTCAATGGTTGTATTAACTCCGGTCCCACCCCTCCGCACCAAAGTAACCCATATGTACTCATCTTCATCTGCCTCTAAATCTTCCAACACTTCTGAAATACCTAACTTAAGAGTACTCTTTCCCTTCACTGTCGAATCTCCCTCATTCCTCACTAACCTTACACCACTGCGCATGTTAACATAGGTCCCTGCAAACTCTCGAGACTTAGGTCCTGTGGTGGTTTCATCAACCACATTGACATAGACATCAAACTTCACATATGTGTCCTTCTTAACATCGATCCCATACACGACTAACACCTCTTCTTCTTCTTCTTTCTCTTTTTTGCTTCTGTAAATCTTAGGCCTATGGACCTTGGTCCTTATGGTAGTGTCGAGGGTGCGACCCTCCGGGCCAAAGTCCGGAGAAAAGGTGTGACTCGGCAGTTGCAATCCGTTCTGGGTCTCTCTCATCTTCAATATGTTGCGTGCGATTTTGGGAGAAATGGATGGTTTGGGGCGTGCATTGAGCCAAGGAAGGTCCACCTCATGGTAAGTATACCTGAATTTAGTCATGTCCAAGGTATCCCGTATCTTGATCCTGACAAGTTGGGCGTTCTCATCATAGAAGTAGAAGTAAGAGTCGAGCCACTCAGGATCTTCAAACTCAAGGCGGTTCCCTCTTAGCCCCTTCCAGACATTCCACAGGCGATCAATGTTTGCGTGATGAGCATAGAAGACAGGGTCACGTGCAGCCGAGTAGAACGCACCCATGTTCTCCCCCTCAGGGGTTATATCGCTCCCAGCCCATGAGTGCAACGTGTCATGAGGAGCAATCTCTATTGTTCCTGGCGACTTGCAGTAGCCCTCCTTACCGGCTTTGTACTTACATCCCATGAAGAGCTCGGGCTTCTTTGCACCAGAAACCATTTGAGTGTACATGAATGCAAGGTTGGAGGATATTTGGTCCTCAAGCCCAAGCCCACTCTCCTTTTCATTGTAGCTGATGTCGGCGACATGGGGTGGGAGGTGGATGGGATTCCGGTCCTTATCAACGAAAGACCCATTCATGTACATACTGGGGAAAACCATGCCTGCAGGGTTATCCCAATTCCAGTAAGGCAGCGCAAAGGTGTCGTCTCCCATGAATTTCGCAAGCATCCGCTCATGGAAGTAGATCATGGCGCGATGCCATGGGAAGAATAGCCATGAATTGTGGATCTTGAAAATGGAGGATGAATTTTCTTGGTTATAGGCCCCGGTGCAATAGATGCAGTGCATGTTTGCTTGGCGGTTAAAGCTACGTGGGTCATCATAGCTGAGTTGCTTCATGATTGAGATGGCCTTCTCGTACTTGGCAATATACTCTTCATCAACGAGGTAGGTTGGCCGACGGATACGCATCGGTGAGGAAGGGCTTGGGAACTGGAAATCTATGACAGACTCCTTCGATTTTGGTTTGGGAGGGCAACAGTAGACTGGCCTATCGGCATCTGTAAGTGAATTATGACAACTGCTTAGGTTAGCAACCACGAGAATGGTTTTTGTTTTATTAGGCTCACTGCTGCTTGAAAACCATCCTCCATTCACACCAAACACGGTGCTCTTGAGCCATTCAAATGCTGCAGATATGTAGACTGCAGGGCTCTTCTCTTCATCCAAGCCTCTTAATTCCCTACCCATACAAAAAGGATAGATAAATGTAAGTGGCAAAGCAAGAGATGATGCCGAGTGAGGAAGGTTGATCATGAGCAGTCATGAGAATTTGAATGAAGTCTATAATGATAAGGATGATGATGATAGATGCAAATCAGTTATAGAATTGACAAATGATCACCTAAATGAGCCTGTGTTAATAGTAATACACGGATTTGCACCTAGGGGTGTACATTGTGCCGAACCGAGTCAAACTGGACTCAACCCGGCCCAGCCCAACATGTCCAGCCCGAACTCAGCCTGGTCAGCAATCGGGCCGAGTTTGAGCCAGTTTCAGACCTTACTGCAAGTTCATGGGTCGAGCTGCATTCTCACTTCTCTGTCTCAAATGGTTAGGGTAAGGATTTAGTTTTATATATATATATATATATATATATATATATATATATATATATATATATATATATATATATATATATATATATATATATATATGGTGGAGTCTAGTCAGGTCGAGTCAGGTTTCGGACCGAGTCGGCCAAACTGGGACCTGTTCGAAATCGGCCCGAACTCTGTTTCGAGCCGAAGAAAATGGCCCGTCTTGGACCGAACTCAGTTCCGGGTCGGGCCAAGTCGAGCTTTTTCAGGCGAGTCGAGCGAGTTAACCGGGCTAGCCCGGTTCATGTACAACCCTATTTGCACCACTAATAGCGGTACATGAATTTTTTATCGATTCGATTCATTAAAATAAGGCCTTAGGCCTTACTAATGATTCCATTTGCATGGACTGAATGGATTTTTGTGTATAAAAGGCTGAAGGCCTTATTTGGATTATGAACCATTGCTGTAAATATAGTGTAATAGTATAATAATTGAACTTTAAGTCACATCTGTATAGAATTATTTGTTAATTACAATTTTACAAATGTGTTAACTATTCCACTGGTCATAATACTTCTTCTTCTTCTTCTTCTTCTTCTTATTATTATTATTATTATTATTATACATGCACTCACACCACAGTGGAATTTCACCACAATGGGTACTCCAACCCATGACCTCATGTCGAAACTCTTGTGAGCCAACCACTGAGCCATGAGTAAGGACACCACTGGTCATAATACTTGATATATCAACCCACACCTCCAAATCATCCTACGTACCCTTGTGTGGATGAAGCATATGCCCAAAAAGAGCAGCTGAATCCTCTATAACACCTGTTGTACCATGAGCCCATGTTATCTTACTTATGACATCCACTCCATACATCAAGTGTGTCCCTCGCTGTTTAGGCCCCACAGCTTTAAAAAAAAAAAAATCACTAATATCAGCAATTAAGGTGGGCCGCACCATAGGGAACAATGGAGAGGAAACAGCCACAGATTCATGTCTGGATCTTACAATGGCTCAAATAAATTAAGATGGCATGTAAACAACACAGTGTGACTCGCAGACAGTGCATGCGAAAGGTTTTATTGGTCACGCATCCCCTCCCAACGTCTCCTTATAGTGTGGACCACCTGAGTTTCTGGTCGGTTTGATTTTTAGTCTTATGGTATAACATCAAAGGGCGTATCGAATGGATGGGGTGGATCTGATGCAAAGTTGGCGTGGCCCCACAACAACCCCAGCGTTATATGAGCGCACCTCAGAATAATTAGCAAAATATGAGAATTATTTCTCTTCCCTGCTCTGCTCTGCTTAAGCTGAACTAAAAATAAAATAAAATAAAAGAAGAAAGAAGAAAAAGAAGGAAGATTAAAGACATACCCCTCTATATGGGAGCCGTGAAGGAGAAGAGTTGCAGAGAAGGCAAGGATCACAAAAATGAAAGCGAGCAGGACCGTTGAGAACCACAGCTTGGATCCCATGATGGAAGCTGCAACCTCACCTCATTTAAAGGAGGATGTGTTGAAGGGCAAATGAGAGACCTTTGCTGAGCGGCGAATGAGAGACCTTTGTTGCGCCTTTATAAAGATGTAGAACTTTGATCCCCAAACTACTACCTTTCTACCTTTCTCTCACCCATTTGTCCTTTTGTGGATTTCTTTTTTCTTCTTCTTCTTCATTTTACAACCAACCCCAAAGTTACAGGTCAATAATTAAAGGTTAGGCATGAACATCCAAGGAGATTTCTTATGTATCCATGATGGTGGACCCCGATCAATAAGAGGCCCTGATCTCTTACACGTGTGACATGAAGCCTCTTGGGGCTTGTTTGGATGGTTGACTATGACATTAATGTGGCAGAAAACTCACATCCTTAAATGTTACCATTGATTGGATACAACCCACCGTCAAATTATAGTAATCCAAATTAATTTGTTACTTGACGAAGGTCTGCTGATGTGCCATAGTTCCATGGACCTACCTTGATATATGCATTACATGCAGATGGTCTATCCATCAAAGTGGAAATGGACCACACTGTAGAAATCAATGGGAATTGAGCGCCTACAGTCAAAAGCTAGTCCGTAGAAGTGTTGGATTAGGGTGATATTTATGTTTCCAGTTCATTCACGTCTATATAACCTCGTGAACAGGTTGGATGGCAAATAAGATCATGACAGGCCTTAGGATGCTTTCAACGATGGGCATCATTATCTCCACAACTTGATATGATGTGGTCTAGCTGAGCTCCGGATCTGCCCCATTTTTTAGGTCATAGCTTAAAAATGATATTGCAAAATGGAGGGACAATGTCGACATAACACATTTGAAACTTTTACATCCGTATGCATCCAATCTCAATTCTTTCTTTACATGCATATCCATAATCCGAAATGTATCATAATCCATTCATGGTTTACATCATTACATGCATATCAATAGTTCAAAATGTATTATGGGAGTGATGTAACATAGGGTGATTTCTCCAGTTTACTTTCGATTATGTAATTGTTAATTCAAATAGGCCCTTGTATGTTTAGTTAAAAAACTTACTACCAACAATTGTTATTTTAATTTTTTGGGAAAGTTAGGAGCTTGCCACCTAAAACTTTGTTCATATGCACACATAAAAATAAAAATAAATAAAAAATTTTTAAAAAAAGAAGAAGAGTAAAGTACTGTACTTGTCTTTGGGCAGGAACCATTAAAGAGATAAAGGCCAACATTTTTGTTCCATTAAACCACACAAAATTCCTCATGGGTCTTGTTTAAAAATTTGAGAACAGCTGAGTTCAACAACAATCCACCTGCTAAACATATATTTCATTGAAATCGCTCACCCCTTCAATCCATACGCTGTTCTTATTCATTATATACCGTACATCTTCATTGTATGTATATACACCATGTAGAGAAATATATATATAAGAAAATTATTCATAAATCATTATTGTTAAAAATGTGCCTCTATAAATCATAAACGAGGGGATGCAGACATTGGGATTCCCTTAAAATATCAATATAAAATATATAATTTTAGAGTGTGGAGCTAGCACATGCCATTATAGCCACAGCTAACATGTGATCCAAAGACCAAGTTTGAATTTCTTTATTTAATTGGGTTCAACCACACATGGTGAATTTGAAATATAAAATTAAAGTGTGCAAATGGTGAGCCCCATTTTATATGGATCATGAACTAACCACGGTAGATGGATCATAAACTAAGCTTACATGGTGAAATTAGAATTAAACTGTAACATTTGTGGATACCTAATTATTATTGTTTTGTATATTTAATTTCAGTATCAGATCAGCCATTGTTTTTCAATTAGAGTTTAAAATTGATCCATGTCTACATGGGGCTATTTCTTTCTCATGCAACACAGAGAACTCAGATCCATGATATTGGGAGAATCTATTACAAGTAGAAAAGATAACATCCATAGGACAGTACTGTACAGCAGCCGTTCCTTTTAGGGTTGAATCCAGAACATGAATTGTTAAGATCATCATCATATTTGCATGGTTGTGATCATATGGTAAAGATCCGGTGATTAGTAGCACGCTAGACGTACGTAGTGGTATGGAATGGATTGGACGGTCCAGGTTATTGCTGGGCTGTCCCATGTGTCCAAAGAAACAGGTTGTATTAGATCGATGCCCTTTCAGCTGATTGCCCATTAAAATAAGGCAATGGGCCTCGACATTCACGTGCAAGCCAGCCATGCATTCGTTACTTTTGTGAAATACTATAAAGATATTTTGCAAAATCACCACTACACGTGGGCAGTAAGAGCCTGTTTGTTTTTCTATTATAAATAAAAGTAAATATTTAAGAAAAGTATATATAACTCATGCCAGCTACTTCACATGAGTTGACAGCTAATACATATGTTAGAAATGTTTTGCATAAAAATCTCAATGAAAGAAAACACTAGAGTTGTAAAATATGTGGCGCCTACTGATGTATATGTGTATCTTTTAACAGTTCATTTCAAGGCATGAGCTAAAACATAAGGTACAGCCATAATGCCGGTGGTCCACACATCCATAATGCCGGTGGTCAGACAAATATATTACGGTGGGTCCCTCAATTTTAAAAAAGACGTAATCCCTGCGTGTATATATTTTTTTCTTTTTTAAATGCCTACGTTTTTTGTTTTTTATTTTAAAAAATAAAAGAACCAAGAAAAAGTTGAAATGATCACGAGTCTCACATGTGCACTATAAGAAAATCAATCAGAATCAGAGTACTGCAGAGTATCCCTTTTCGATTCGGTCGTACAGAGTGATGGGTTAGCTCGGGAGCGGATTAGGTGAGACCCGGGATCCACCTATAGGTGGGTGGGACCCTTGATTGTGGGACTTATAGTGACGTATGTGCCATAAATCGATACTGTCCAACTATTTTGAAAACACATTTTTTTACTATGATTCTAAAAACGAAGATGACTCATATCTTAGGTGGGCCACATTAAAGGAAATAGTCGTGATTGAATGCCCACCATTAAAATCTAAGTAGATTCCACGAGAGTATTTATTTGTCATCCAACCTATTGATAAGGTCACAAAACTTAGACGAAGAGACCACACAAATATCATCTTGATCTAAAGCTTTTTTGGTCCACAAAAAGTTTTTAATTGTCAATCACCATCATTTTCCTTTACTATCATTCATCCGGTAGATGTAACTGCATCATTTTTTGGATCATACCTTAAAATAAGTTCTCAATACGGATGGACCGTGTAGATGAACTCACATACATCATTATGGGCCCCACAGTCAGGGCTCTCACCGACCTTGGTGGATCCCGGGTCTCTCCTAATCCGCTCTCGGTTAGGTTGCATATGTGGCCCTACTTCAAAATAAAAAATCCCTGTACCCTGTGAACTGTCAACGTGCAGAATGCTCGGGAAATGTTATTTATTGGGAAATGAGTTGACGGTGGACTCCGTGGAAGGGACGCCGATTGCGTCCTACCCCGTATTTTATCCATGCCCTTGAACGATTTTTTCAGATAAATTTAATATTTCAACCAAAAAAATGAGGCAGGTCAAAGGCTCGAGTAGATCACAAAGTAGAGATTAATGCCCACCATAAGCTTCTTGGAACCGGAGAAGTTTCGGATCAAGCTGACATTTGTGTTTTCACTTCATCCACGTCTACATGATCTTATGAATTGGTTTTATGGTATTAAAAAAAAAAAAACATCACGTAGGTCCTTAGAAAGGTTTCAACTGTAGGTGTCATGTCAGTGCAAGTTCCAACCTCAGATCTACCTCATTTTTTGGTTGGCATACTAAATTTATCTGAAAAAATTATTCAACGTCGTGGATAAAATACTTGCATAACGGTGGGTCCCACAGAGTCCTGCCCGGACGGATTACCGTCCGGGCGGGGGTAAGACGCAATCCGCGTCCCCGTGGGAGTGGGGAGTGACTTGGATACTGAACGCTGGACGCGGATTACCTGCGGAAGCCTGTCGCAGGAAGTTCCTGCGCAAGGATTCTGGGTGGGGCCTATTGGAATTTTTGTGAGAAATCAAATTCGTCCATCTATTTTTCAACCTCATTTTAAAACATTCTACCAAAAACTCAAGTGGGCTATAGGAGATGAAACAGTGGGAAAAGAAATGCCCACCGTTGAAACCTTCCTAAGCTCCACCTTGCTGTTTATATGCCATCTAAACCCTTTATAAGGTCATTTTCACGCAGATAAAGTCAAAACACCAGAAACGTGGACCATTACGAAACTTTTATGGCCATATAAATGTTTTGACGGTGGTCACTAAATATTCAATTTTTCCTCTTGTGTGGCTCAATTGAGTTGTGGATCCTCCTCGTTTTTCTTCTCACGTCATAAAATGAGCTTAAAAAACGGACAGAGGGGTTGGATTTCTCCCAAAAATCTAATTGGCTTCACAAAGAAACTTTGCGCAGGAACTTGCTGCGAAAGGCTTTCGCAGGAAATCCGCGTCCCTGAATGCTAGCTATTGAAGTGACGTGGCAAAACGCCATTGGTTAGATACCAATGGCATGTTTCCTGGGTATAAATGCTACTCCGTCAGATCCGTTAACGGATCTTTCTCCGTTTCCGCCGTGCACGGTGCACCCACTCGGCATGAAATCGGATTGTCATACTGAGAAAATTCAGTTGGACCCACTGAATTTATGTGATTTATCCACACCTTCCATCTGTTTTTCCATTTAATTTTAGGTGTTGAATCCAAAATTTAAGCTTATAAAAATCTCAAGTGGACCATTACACAGGAAACAGTGGAAATAATGATTTCTACCGTTGAAACCTTTCCAAGGCCCACAGTGATATTTATTTTTCATCCAAACTGTTCAAAGGATCAAAAAACATGGATGAAGGTATATATATATATATATATATATATATATATATATATATATAATCTTGATCCAAAACTTCTGTGGGCCCCAAGAATTTTTCAAGGTATAAATTCAATTCACACGGTTTCCTCTGGTGTGGTCGATTTCAGCCTTTAATTTGCTTCGGTTTTCAAATTAGGCCTAAAATTATCTTATCAAATGGATGGACAGACTGGATAAAATACATAAATCACGGTGGACCCCACAAAGTTTACTCAGTACGCAATCGGCTTCCCTCGGCCACGTACCGCTAAACTCCACTTACCTTTTTTTTTCGGGACGCGGAAGTTCCTGGAACTTAGGTAGGGCTCACTGTGATGTTTGTGGGAAATCCTCTCCTTCCATCCGTTTTTTGAGTTCATTGTATTGAAAGCACAAGTAGGCCAAAAACGTGATAATTGAACGTCGACAGTTGAAATATTCGTGGGCCACAGAAGTTTTGAGTCATGCTAATACTTTTTTTTTATTTCAGTTCATCCCAGCAGGAATGAAATTATTAACAGTACGGATAGCTTATAAACATAACAGGAAATCCACGTCCCTTTTTTCTTAAGATAGACAATTACCTGTGCGTGACCGTGACCAAGTGCGTTCACGGCCTAGATGGAAGGCTCTTTGGGGCCACCGTCATTATTGGTTTTATCCACACCGTCCGTTCATCTTTTCATACGATTTTATGGTATGAGTGAAAAAATGTGGGAGATGATCCAAGACTCCGTTATAATGACGCCCTCATCTGGAACCTTTCTAATGGCCGCTCGTGGTGTTTATTTGAACACGGAGGAAGGAAAAACACAAATATAGCTTGAGCCTTGGGATTTTGCCTCATATCTAGGCTCATACGATAAAATGATCTACAAAAATGTATGCAATATGTAGATAAATAAAACCATATACAAGTCAGCATGATGAACGGCATGAATCAGTTATAAATGTGACCAGGACTTCCTAGATGTAACGCTGGGTCACAGGTGGTGAATACAAGGCCCGACCCTTGCAGATAATGGACGAGCTATCTAGCCCATATTTTGCAAACCAGGACTCGGTCAGCCGTGAGCCAAACGGATCAAGCAGGCTAGTCACTAGTCAGGGCGTGGATTGCGTACTGACACTGACAGTAGGGACGTAGCCACTTGTTGGTGCTTTGTGAACTTGCAATGATGTATGCTTTTTTATCTGGCTCTATGTCTAATTTGGATCATTATTTTAAAGCATAAGCTCAAAATTAAGGTAGATCTTCATCTCACTTGACTCATATCACAGGAAAAACATGGTGATTGACCATTAAAAACTTCCTACAGCCCACTGTAATATTTATTTTCCATCCAACCTGTTGTGAAGTAAAAACACAAATTTCACGTTGATTTAAAACTTTTGTAACCGTTGGTAAGTTTTTAATGATGAATTCATATATCATCCACCATGTGGATCGACTTTGATGACCTAGGGGGTTTTCTCAACCTAGCTGGCGTGTACAAGTTAGTTCTCTGCACCAAATGCTGACTTTGATGACCTACGGGGGTTTTAATTCTCAACCTAGCTACGTGTGCAAGTTAGTTCTCTACAACAAATGCATAAAGTGGCGTGGCATGTGTGCATTAAATCTGAATAGTCCATCATGTGGGTCACACCATGTAGATGCCTTGCTCAAAGATCTGGCAGGTGGGATCGTCAGATAGGTCATGGTATTCGAAAACGGTGAACGGATTGGCAATCTTTTTTTCTTTTTTTTTTTTGCAGATTTCATTTCTTATATGAACTGGGGAACACCCGATGAGAGGACCGCCTAATGGTCCGCTTTAAGTTGAACGATCCAACAGTCCATCTGAGAACTCCACTCATTCTACACCATTGTTGGCAGGCCATCGATGCATAAATCCAACAGATCGACTGATCACATCCCTTGTAGTGTTGGCTGTTTTTGTTATAGCCGTTTATATATTTTTAAAAGTCATAGATCAGATGGTCAGAGTCATGTAAGTGAAGTGTTCTCCTAGAATCAAAGGCAATCCAAAGGGGGGCCGTGCAATAGGTGTTTTAAGTGGAAGATTTATTTTTCCCAGGTCGATCGATATGGGCCATTTATATTTGCATGGTTCTGTATGGTAAAGATCCGGTGATTGGTAGGACGCTTGACACTGTGGAATGCACTGGACGATTCCACGTGTCCATAGCTGATTCCCTATAAAATTAGGGCACGAGGCCCGAGTCTCACGGGTCCCATCTCTTTCAATTTGGTTGTTCCCAAGGACAGGTTAGGTTGCATGTACGGTGGATCCTTACTCCTGCTCCGGTGGAAGACTGTGTGTTAAAATTCCAATCTACTTTTTCTTTTGGGGTGAGAGCTCCCACCTGCACCTCATTAATGTCATAGAAATATTCACTCATCTTACGAACGTGACCCATCATCTTTTAAAATCGATTCAAGCTCCACCATAAAATCATTGCAGGGTACTTTTTTAGGAAGGGAATTGGCTGGTGTACCACACACCACCAAGACAGATCGAAAGAACAAGTGAACCACACTGCAAAAAGCAGTGGTGGATTGATCGCCTACCATCGAAACCCTTAATTGAGATTCACAGGAGTTTTGGATCAATATGATATTTGGTTTTCCTCTTTATCCAGGTCCGTGTGGCATTATGAGAAGATTGGATGGTGGGCCCTACGAATATTTTAACGGTGAGAATTATTGTCCTATTGCTATTTGTAGCGTGGTCCACTTAAGCTTTGTATATGAATCGTTTTTGTGGTAATGCTATAAAATGATCTTTAAAAAATGGATGAACGGTGTGGATATAATAAATACATCATTTTAGGGCCATGTAACTTTGATCTCATTTGAACCGTTTTTACAACGCCACCGCTTGTTTTCGCACGACACATAGCCACAATCGGTGGTGTGTGGTACACCAGCTAATCACGCTTCCCTTTTTCTTCACGAGTTGAATCTTGGCCGCCCATGTGTAACTCATTTTCATAGGAAAACTACATTGTCCCACGATATGACCCATCATCGTAGAAAACCACAATACCCGGCACGACAATCTTGGCCGCCCATGTGTATTCATAGCACCACCTTCATCTTATTCCCACATCTTCTCGTAGTTTTAACGCATCGTCATGAAATATTCTACCTACCTTTCTTTCTTTCTTTCTTTCTATATTTTTTCTTTACACACGCACCCTCACATCCATACGTACCGCAATATGTACTCCAACTCATAACCTATATACCGAAACTCTTGTGAGTCTACCACAAACCCTGAGGCCTTATTCTTCACGTCTCAAGTTTTGGATGATAGGTCATTATTGTTGGAATTGGGGACTTGAAAATCAATGCATACCCTAATCACATTAAGTCAATTTTAGTTGTTGTTATTAATTACCATGGGTTTTCTTGAATATATGCTATGTGCATTAGACTAATCTAGTGTTGTCTTAGTCATACATATTATGAATCATGGGAGTATATAGTACATCACCTAGTCTTTAGAAACTTGAGATTGGACTGGATAGTTAATGATTGAAAAGAGTTGTGTTTCATAAATATTAATACCTTAATAAGCCATAACCAATATGGGTGCGTAGGATATATTTGTAAACATCATTAGTGCATCTTATGTGAGGGAATTGACTTGGGTCAAGATGAAAGGTCTCCATTATTAGGAACCAACTTGGTTTCAATTGTGCCTTTAGTCCTTATCCTATACAGGAGCGTGATTATGCTCTGAATATAGGATTTATATTTCTTTTTAACATTTGGACACTTACATTGGTGGATCGAAGAACAAGTCAATTGTCAAGGGCCCATTAACTTAGACTACGATTATGTTATTAGAGACTTAATGTTGCACATAAGTTGATTAATCCTTAAACCAATGGCATAAATGGGTCTTAGATCAGAGGTAACTAAAATTAATAATGTTAGATATATCAATCAGGGTTCGTTGATTCTTGCACGAGCCAATAAGGGATCCACCGAATTTACCATAAGACTTGTTTAAGGCTGGATCTTATTAAATTAGGAACTCATTAAGTGATTTTACCATAGGACCCATCACTTAGAAGGAATTTTAATAAACTTTTAAAATATTTTCAAGTATTAAAGCTTTATTTTAACCATTAAAACTCTTTTAATCGCACTTAATAATGATCTGATGACTACGATCTGATGGTCCATTACATAATTATCACGGGATTTTAATTTATGATGGATGACCTATATTTGAAATGATTAAATCATACAAATGTGCATGTGTGAGGCAGATCAATTGACTTCCTATATAGTAGGGTATATCGAAGTCTATAAGGTGGCGGAACACGATATTGTGTACACCCCTGAAACCTTAACCCTCCTCTATATATAAATCCTATTACAAAAGCGGAGAACTAGAAGGAAGAAAAAGAGCTTGGGCATCACCACCTCTTAGATGTCCCAACTTGTGTGTGTGTGTGTGTGTGTGTGTGTGTGTGTGTGTGTGAGAGAGAGAGAGAGAGAGAGTCCTTTTCTTCCCTCCCGCATCATCATCACTTGCTTCATCTCCATCTCTTCTTTCTGGTCGACTTATGTGGATGGGTAGCATCTTCCTTGGCCTCCATTTAAGGCTGGACATTTTTTCTCTTAAGATCCCTACATCTGTGATAGATTAAGGAGAGTCCTCATAGCGCATAATTATACTAGTTTCAGAATGCAAGGTTTATTCAATAAGCAAAGTTTTAGTCATCAATCTAGTTCAACTTACCTTTTTTAATTTAGATTCATTAAAAAAAAAAAATGTTTAGTACAAGAGTAAATGAGATTTTAAATTATTGTAATGATGTTATATATTTTATTATAATTTATGAATGGTGTTATGCAATCTTGATAGAATCTTGATAGAATTGTGGATGTGAATGTTTAAATTATAAAACACATCTTCGAATGTAGACTAGGGTCTGTCTAGTGTAGGTACCAAATTTCATAGCATAACAACGCGAAACACTCATGGTTCGCAGGAGGATCGACATTTATTCGTCTCAACTAGCTTCATTGCAAGACAGTCATTGTGGCAATTGTTCGTTCGTTGTGCAAGACTAGATTTTGGGGTGAGACAGCCAATGGTGAGCGGATCTTTGACATTTCTTTCGTCGTAGAGATGGTCATTGGTTAACAACAGTCCTTTCATTACTCCATAGGACTAAGTTTCGTAAGCAAGTTAGTTGTTATTTAGATAATAGATGGCTCAACACTCAGCCACGATACTTTATGGCATGAAAGTTAATGGAGTGACAACTTGTTCAGCTTTGGATCCTCACTTTGTAGTCGATGAGCTAACTATCTATGTTGCTTGGATCCCAACTCCATGAGCAAGGTTGTCATGGGATGACCACTTATTCATTGCTCAATAAGTCTTCGTGGTGAGGTAGTCAGAGTTAAAAGGTGACATGTTCATAACTTGGACAAACTCTATGGGGAGATGGTTGAGCGAAAGCATTAGATATGTGGCAAGATGGCCCCATGGCCATCCATTCAAAACCTAGGAATTTTTCTAGGTCTGATGACATAGTTGCAGACATACAATGCCTAATCTAACTAACTCTAATTTATTCAATTCAGGCTGATTTTGCAACATGACGCTAGCTTTTGTAGTGGAGAAATTAAATTAAAGAATAATAATAATAACAAATTAAAAAATAAAAAAATCTTCTACCCTGTTTTCTTCTCTCTTTTTTCTTCTTTTTTTTTCTTTTTGTTTTCTCAATACTTTCTGTCATGCATCACATGCTTATTTCTAAGTAAGAATCATAAATTCTTCTCCCACAATCAAAATTATCTTTTGTTATTCTTGTTATTGTTTTAAGGTATGTTTGGTCAAGCCCTTGAGTGTTTACGCTTGATATAATTATGTAGAATCTAACAACTTAGATGATGCCACGTGGTAGTGAAATCAAAACAAAGACAAATAAAAGTTTTTTTTTTTTTTTTTTTGGTTGCCTTGAAGATTAAATATGATCAGAATTCATGAAGGAATGAGTAGCCTCAAAATCATTCCATTCTAGAGATGAAGTGGCCACATTCATTATGAACAAATTCCTCTACATGAGGATGGCATTGTATAAGGTTAGAATGTGGGGCCCGATCATGGCATCTCCTAGCAATGGCACTTGGATTCGAATTAAGGGGATCCCCCTTCATGCCTAGAGTGAACAAATCATTTGACATATTACAGAAATGTTTAAATCAATAATAAAAATTAACAGGCAGACCCTTCATGGATCGATACTCTAGTACAGAGCCAAGATTATCCCTTCGCCAGACACACCGACATTCAAGATATTGGATCTCAAGATTGATGGAAGATCATTCTTAATCACTGCCTTTTTTGAATTGGCTAAACGTCACAACCAACTTTCTAGTTTCATGTGCTTATCCTTACGGAACAATGATCCTTCGTCGAATTTGACGTCGCGACTAAAGATAATTTTCTGTGTGTTCCGGTTGTAAATCCTGTACCCCTTCACACTATTACCATAGTCGATAAAGACATACTTTTTAGCCATTTGGTCTAGTTTATCTCTCTCAACTGAAGGTACGTGAGAGTAAGCATCATGACCAAATACATGCAGTCCTGAATAGTTTACCCGCTAACCACACCACAATTCCTTTAAAATTTTACATTCAATGGTCGTAGAAAGGGGGATCAATTCACCAAGTAACAAGCTGTGTTAATGTCCTTAGTCCACAATTCATTGCCCAACCCAGCATTACTAATCATGTATTGGGCCATCTCTAAGAGAGTCTGATTCATTTGTTTAGCCACACCATTTTACTCTGGTATGTGGCGCAATGTGTTGTGCCTCACAATCCCTTCATCTTTACAATATTGATTGAATTCCCCACCATTATCTATCGTTAACACTTTCACTTTTCGCCCTAACTGTTTTTCTACCATCACCTTCAACTATTTGAAGCTTGTGAAAACATCGGATTTATTTTTCATAAAATAAACTCACACTTTTATGGAATAGTTGTTAATGAACGTGACAAACTATAACAATCCTCCACCAGAAACCATAGGCCTGGATATCACCATTCAGTACCATGCTACGTTCATGATCCTAGAAAAATCCACTGTCCCTTCAAATGTTGGGAACCATCATATTAGAAAGGACATTGACTACCCACATACCCTAGCTAAGGGTGTTCTATGGGCCCCACCATGATTGTAACGCCCTGAAAATCGGGGGTCGAGCATAAACTCAACTCCCGAGTTCCAGAACATCACTTATGCAACAAAATGAATTATGATTGAATGTTGACTGTATTCGTGCATTGAACATGAGTGAGATTAAGCCAAAACAACATATCATACTCCAGAGACAGTTAAATTTGCAAGTGGAAGACTGTGATAGATAAGTACAGTTCTAAAATATACAAAATGTGAGGAAGTGTAATGTCTCCTATCCCAAGTACCGTAGCCCCGTCAATACAATACCAGGTCTTCATAGACCAGTCAGAGATTACGTGTAGGAGAACTCTTCCTCAACATCATAGTAGTAGTTCGGCTCTGCTTCATAAGTATCGCCAACACCTGAAACTCAACAAATCTGGTTGGTGTTGCAAACACCGTCCCGTAACGTGGGAGTGAGTGATCAACTCAGTGGAACAATAAAGCATAGGTTAACATGTTATCAATTTAATCAAGCAGTAATGATAAAGCAGTACAATCAAACAATTCTAACTACTCTTATTAATGCAAGTATGAATGACATGATGTATGCCCTTGCCAAACCACCCTCATACGACATCATCTTACGTTCGCGAATGCATAACTCCCTCAGTGCTCCACATCTACAAGGCACATGCGGTGCAATGATGCGCATGATTTCCGAGTTGTTATTAGTCTGTTTCAAACAGCAGTATTGGGAAACTAAGGTACCTCCCTTGTATCATTTCCAAACATGATCCATTCTAGGGTCATCAATCCTAGTTAATCTCATACGATATTATGGTTTGAGAGGCATAGCGAAGGTATCGCAAAGGGCTCGTCACCCGTCAGCACGGATACAGATCTCACCGTATGCGGCTCAATTGCTGGCCGTCAGCTCGAGTACAGGTCTCACCGTACTCGGCTCAATCACTAGCCGTCAGCTCGAGTACAAGTCTCACCGTACTCGGCTCAACTCATACTCTAGTTGCTGTGAAAGACTCGTCGCCAATCACAGACCCTTGGAGTATACTCGAAGATACTACAGAGGACTCGTCGCCCGTCAGCACGAGCACAGGTCTCACCGTACTCGGCTCTCGCCGTAAGTATCGACAGCTCGAATACAGTGTCCCATACCACCGTATTCGGCTCACGAGTTGGTTGCTCAATGGTCACTACGGGGAGGCACGTAACCCCAGCATAGGCCGACAGCTCGACCACGGTGTCCCATACCACCATGTCCGGCTCATGAGTCTTAGCGGATCGAGGTACCATGGTTAAAAGGGATTTCACTGGTAAGTTTGGTACCCTAGGTTCAAGCGGTAGCGTCCAAACATGGTGAACATACATAAGACAGATCGGGTTACTTGACGAGCTCGGCTAGCTCGAGCGCACAACAAGTTGAACGACATGAAGTGCATAAGCACTTCGCGTGGCCAACCACTATCGTCAACCGAAGTACGACTCGGGTTCGTCGAACACATCTCACGTGGCAAATGAATCACAGCCACGAATACAAATTCTGGTACCGATTGTCTGGACTATAATCATAGCCCCAAACACATTCAAGTGCAGATAGATAAAGCAATAATGGATCAAGATTTCAACTCATATAATCAAGCTCTGGTATTATCCGTTTAGGGCTGCCAGGGCTGTTGCACGCACTCGTTGCTCCGCTCCCCCATCACCCATGACGGATCATACAACGTAAATATAAATTTAAACATATGCATTACATAGTTAAAATCATAAAGCAGTTGAGCATGTTATGAATCATAACATAAGCATGAGTTTGTACATGTTCAATTCCTAATCACACAACTATCCAAGGAGATCATACACATAGTTAAAAGAGGTTGAGAATCATATCTCAACACCCTTATACATTATAATTTGCTAACTACTACTCATTCAGACATTTCAAGAAACACTTGAACTACATACATCACATACATGACATATGTTGATCACATAGGTATTAGGCCAAATCCTTCTACTAGGGAGCTACCCCAATTATAACACGCGTGCACCCACGACGGATAGTCATGGCAAGGATGGGTCCAAGTTCTACATTCATTCAGTCATTTCCACAAACACTTGGACTACACAGTTTAACATATGTAGTGTATTGACCGTGGCGTGATTTAGGGCAAATCCTTTCGTCAAGGGGGTGACTAGTACATTTCAATCATGTTCTTACATTCAATACACATGACAAACATAAATCATAAATCCATATTTACTTAGTCATTTCAACAAGCACTTAGAATACACTATTCCAACATACATAGTGTATGTTAGCAAACATGTATTAGGGCGAACTCTTTCGCCAAACTAGTAATTTACGCATGTATAATATATTTATATAACGAATAATCATGGCGAACTCATCTCCAAATACATACGTATACGGTACTTTCTACGATACAGTATTTCTACATACATAGTGTATATTAGTAGAACATGTATTTGGACGAATCCTTTCGCCAAATTAGTATTTTATCCATATATCATATATTCATACAACAATTAATCATGTCAAACACATTTCCAAAATTTATACGTATACGGTATTTTCTACAAATACCTAGAATATGTAGAATTCCATATTTTTCATCTTTAATCGAAACGGAAAACAGACAGTACTTTGTACATGTGCAATTGCATGCAGATCATGAATTTATCATTATCTGACATTGAAAGCGTTGAAAACCATACCTATACACCTAAAGTCCGTACCTTTTGTCGTAGAATCGTAACGAAGTCGATAGGTTTGTTAAGCTTCCGTATTCGGCAATTTGGCAACCTATAGAACGAAATAGGTTAGCTATTTCACAACCTACAACAGTCTAAACCCCAAAACAGATTAGGGTTAGGGTTTCTTACCTAGAAACGACGTCGGAAACGCCGGGAAAATGTCTGGAAAGGGGCGGTGCAGCCCTTATGATGATTGAAAGCAGCAGGAGGGAAGTACTCCCACAAATCCTAAGTCTTCTCTCTCTTTTCTCTCTCTCTCTCACTAGGGTTTTATCCCAAATTCGTATGGCTGTGAGAGGGGCTATTCTAAGCTCCTTTTATAGCCTAAAACCTCTCCAAAATAGACTCAGGTTCAAGGGTTACTGCTAATATAGGTATTTCGTCACTTTTCCAGCTCAAAAGAGGGGTTCTGGTGGCCCTCCTTGAGCCAAACGTCAAACTTAAGCTCTCAACACATGGATCTACGTGGGATTACGCTTTCGACTCGATCGGATTCCCAGATCGCATGTGGCGGACCATTTTCAGTTCAACGGTCGGTGGGCCACGATCCGAAATTCCAAGTACATGTAAATGTTCCTGAAATTTTTTCTGATCCGAGGGTGTAATCTGGTCTGATTCTGATGGTCTGGTTGCTTAATACTGATCCGCAAGCGAATGGTGGTAGATCACTATTCCAGATATTTATTTTGTAAAGGAAATAGTGATTTTCACACTCCCTCGCTCCGGATTCAAGCGAATGGCCGTAGGATATCGGCTGGACCTGATTTCTGAGGTGGTTGTCAAGCCCAGTGAGGCGGTCCTAGTTCCTTAACTTCGTTTGAATCGGACTTCCGATGTGCGGTCTAGACCTAATACGAAGTTTCAAGTCATTCCCGAGAGTAACTGGGTAATGAGTTTGATCCTAAACTTTAGGGTAACCTAGAGTCGATGATTCTACAAGTTTTGGGTCTTGCAGATCGTATTTAAAGCGATTGGTGCTAATTTCATAGGCACTCTAGTTTAGCACTAGCTAATTCTCACCTAATTTCTAAAGGATTTAGTCCGGTAAGATTTCTGTCTGAGATGGTACTTAGGCCTTTGTAGTTTGTATATAAAGTGATCCAAGTTTTACTACTTAGCTAGTTTAAGTTAGTGTCTAGGGCGAAAGTGCTTTGAAAAATTGAAAGCACCAGGTAGTGAAGGGTGGGATTTGTGAAGAAAATGGTTTGAAAAGGGATTTGAGGCTTTAATTAAGCGTTTGGGAAGTTAAACCTGTGTTAGGATTGACCTATCGCCTAAGGATGTCTAATTCCAGGTTGGCAAAAATCCGGGATGTTACAATGATACATGTGTTTTATCCACGCCGACCATCCATTTTTTAAAAAATATTTCAAAGGCATGAGCCAGAAAACAAGGCATATCCAAATCTCATGTGGGCCCCACCACATGAAATAGTGGTAATTGAACGCCTACTATAGAAAACTTCCTGAGGTCACAAAAGATTTGAATTAAGCTGATATTACTGTTTTCCCTTCATTTAGGTTTGAGTGACCTGATCAACCGGTTGAATGGCATGATTAGCCTTAAGAAGTTTTTTTTTTAATTGCGGGAGTTCAATCACCTCTGTATCTTATGGTGTGGTCCACCTTAGATCTAGATCTACCTTAATTTTTGGCTCATGGTTTGCAAAACAATTGAAATGATAGATTTATTACGGACATAAATGGTGGCCCCACCTAGCCTCCAATCCCTGGATTAAAAGCCCTCTCTCCACACACCAATCCAACTGCAGGTAGGCCTCACCGAGATGTTCGTCTCCTGTCCATCTGTCTTAGAAGTTTTTTTTTTTTTAAAGCATGAGATTAAAGAAAATAATAATAAAATTAGTCACATTCAAAACTCAAGTGAGTCACATGGTAAGAAAAAATGGAAAGTCATTCCTAGCCCCATCAGTCAGCATAATGTACTTATGCGGCCAGTACCTCTTGGACGGCTGTCTGTCCCTAAATGACCTCCTCACCTGTGGCTCAACAGGTGGATCAAGTGGGGGCTACTTCCCTAGTCCATCTTCTGAAGGAACTCCCTTATCCTCTGCACCTTGCTGTACTCCCCCATCTTTCATAGTGCATTGTTTGTCACTTCATGCCATCATTTTTTTCCAATAGAATTTTTCCACATAAAATTCATTCGTTCTCTGCATGTTTGATTTACATTATATTCTTATTTGATTGAATTGGGGTTTGCTTCAACCGAGAATAAAAGATCTGCCACATTGTTAGAGCCACAACTAACCCAAATCATAACGGAAAAGGAGGTCGCAGAGTGGATGTGGCAGCAACACCAACTCCTGATGGTCCTTCTAACCAATACTCGGTAGCCGAATTCAGAACGAGCCTTAGCGATCTCGCTTGAGATAGCCGAGAGTCATAGCAACCCCAAAATTCCACCCCCATATACACACCCTACCTAGCCTCTTACAAAATCTGCTGCCTCTAAATCTATCTAGAGCCATCTCCGTAGGACAGTCCCCATACTAGCTCTGTCCTTGGAGACACTACCCTTAGCCTCCCAAGGGAGGTCAGAGTAATTCCGCATCAGCTTGTCCTCTGCACCTGAGCATCCTGTTCGGGCTAAGATATCTGCTATTGCATTACATTCCTTAAACATATGAACAAACCGACAATTGATGCCCATGATCTCTCAGGTTTTCTCGTAATGACCAACAATGTTTAGTTTCACTCACCCTTCTATTGGTGCTAACCATTTAAGCAGCTTTAGGCTTTTTAGTTTTCTTAGTGCAAATTTTCAATTTTATATATGTCAACCCATTTATCAAATACTTATTGATTAAACGTATACTCTATGAGTTAAGTGGTTTATCTAAATGTATTCAAGTGCACCCCCACAATTTCATATTTAGCCTCGATAGATATATCTATGCTAAAAGTGAATGTAACTTGTCTCATAAATTAGGCTTGCGTACTCGTCATCTTATCAATAACTTTATGTATAAGAGTTTGGACCTAATATTCTATATTACTTTCTACATACTAAAATGTAAGTAAGAATTAACACTGAATTAAGGCACATTCACTACTAGTCCACTTGAAAAACTCAAGTCACTATTTGCTTCATGGTAAGTGAAACTCTAGAGATACGAGTATTCATATAATGTGAGTTATTAAGTACTCAGTATTTAGAAAAGTAGCACACATGCAAGATCTATACTTTTTATTTATTGAGCCCGTAAAAGGTAATATTTTAAAAATACACCAGCTCAATCATCCCACATGGACCAATATAATATTTGTATGGATTTATAATTTTGGACCCTTGTAATGCATATAAGTACATAACCCCCACAATTTAAAATCTTTATAAATGAGATCTTTTTCACATATGTACAGTATCTGAGTGTTTATGTATCAAGAGTCATACATTGTTTAATGTTTCATATTATAATGGGAATAATATATTTTGTACATATAACACATGAATATAAGACTTGAACATATCAATCATCAACCCACATATAATGAATCAAAGGTCACAAGATACATGCAATGATACAAAATGAATAATGTACGTTGTCTATAGATATATAGTAATAAGTGGGCCCATAGTTTGATAGATTTGGCCACTGATTTGATCAAGTTCAATATAGCATATTCATTTATTCCTTGTGTGCACTCATTATCATAAAGGTTATTCATACCAGTGGTTGGTCCATGTTACAACCTAATTTTTATGTCACTATAAATACAAAGAATGACCCATTAATGAACAACTCATGTTATAAATATGTGTACAGTGACGCCTTAGTTTGTAACCGTGCATTCTACTGCATTTCTAAAGATCAACATTAATATAGATATTCATTCTTTGCACATTAATCACACAAAAATCAACTCCTTGACATACACTTAATGAAAATGACATGTTATATTTGTTCTAGCACCAACAATATAGTAGGCCCCATTTTTTCACGATTCGGACCATGCACTTTTATGCTACCCACCATCAGTCGCTATCAAATATCTTCCCAAAATCTTCTATTATAAAGTAGACAGTAAACTATCCACTTGCAGTCTATAAGTTGGACATGTAAAATTGTCCAATACAAGAATATTTTGGTGACACATTATACATGGTTCAACATATTAACTGAATAGTCTTGATCATCAAAATTGGACCCAAATTAGATTATCCAAAGACATATATAATATAGAATTATAGATTGGATGTATATGCCCACAGTGATCTGTTAAAGTATTAAAATGTTGCCTAGGAGAGGAAACTCATAAGAGTATAAACCCATGAGCAATTAGGATAGATGATTCTAACCGTCTACTTCATTTTCGTTGAACAAGTGATTAAAGTATCAGTTCATTATTATTATTTTTTTAAACACCCCTTTGGATTTGAGCCATTTCCACCTATTTATTTATTTATTTATTTAATGAGATTGTCCAAAAAATCTCATTATTGGGATATTCGAGTCTTTCCATATTTGGCGATTTCGTTCCCATGTGAGGTCCATCAGATCAATGGAATAGATCAAGGGTCATCGAAATGCCACATGTCAAGTTTATATAGAACTGTTATAACCACCAGATGCTCATTGTTAGAACCCTTAAGGGTTGTACCAACTTGAAAATAATGGGAAGACACATAATTAACAACTACATTTCCCAATACTAAGAATTTTATTTTTGGCACGTACGTGACGGATTTAGATCCATCAACCGGTTGACCGTATAATGAATATTACCCATGTGAGCAACTAGTAGACTTATGAGATAGTGACCACATCATCGACCTATCAGGCCCATTTTAGAAGATACTTTGGAAGATTGCATCTTTAAGTTTCTTTCACATTTTTCTTTTTAAAGTTTTCTTCTTAACCATGTATGGTGGTCTACAAAGAAGAATTCCTAATATGATGGGAATTCCAATACAAAATCTCATTTTGAAATGCATTTTGGGTTGATCTTTATTGTACAGGGATGTTGAGATCGGTGTATATCCTACTCAGTATGGTTCAACAGTTTGATTTATTTTTATATGAAGGTTACGTTGGCTTAAGCTATTAGAAAATAAATCGCAAATTTTGAGATCTAAAAAGAAATGCTCATTAATATCATATCATGATTTTGAGAAAATCTACTAAATACAAGCTTTCTTATGAGTGAACAAGGCCTGACATTATCCAAGAGGTAGACGCTATATATTTCTTGAATTTTACATGTGTGTGATAGAATGACATATCTTTGGGACATAAAAACCATATGTAGGTTATAGCTATAGTAACCAAGATAGCCTTAGTCCGACCTATATGACAACTTGAGGATTATACTTTGTGCTAACGAGGATTACAACGAACCTGGCCAGTTGTTCGGGAATCCAGGCCTCTTATATGTTTGATCATAGTCTAACCATTCTTATTTTTATATATATCAAGATCTAAAGTACTCTTAACCATTCTCAGTCGGTGCATACGTTTACTTTTGTTCATGTGGTCCAAAGAACTTACATAACAAGTATTAACAAGATCTTGACCATTAGATGGGATATGTCAACTCTATATTATATAAGTCATGGCCCACAAATCGGGTTGATGTAGTTTCATTTTAGGCTATTCCAACCAAATAGATACAACCATAACTCTTAAATAGTTTTTCAAGCAAATTCGATTTCAAGATTGTTGGGATATGAAGTTTGAAAAACTATTTAAATAAAATAAATTTAAATTAAAAAATAATAAAAATAATTAAAAAAAAAAAGAGAAAACTTATCGGTTTATAGAAGTCGAGGCGTGACATGAGTCACTCGGCTTGAAATCGAATTTGCTCCCCTTGTACAGCGTCCCAAGTGCAACAGGTTTCCAGAGCAATCGACCTCTAGGATACAACAACTATGACCCGGTCCCAGCGGTACACTCACTGTACACGGGCTCGAACCACTTTGTAGTCTTAACCCGAACTAGAAAACACTTAAACCGTACTTTTAATATAAAACAAACTTTTTCTTACTTTTTTAAAATAGAAGAGAGAAAGTCTATTTATAGACTTTGTGAAGACACCCTTTCACAAAGGGTTGTGACTATTGGGTCCCTTTGTGACTATTTGGTTTAAACCCAAGTGGTGCGACCCTTAGGCTTCAAAAGACATAACTTTTCAAAACAAAAATTAAAAGAATATAACCTTTCAGTGAAAAGACACATCCGTAGGGCACATGAGCACCTATGGCCACAGCCATGGTCCGTCCCAATGAATATTTTGAAACACTAAATTATTTTAAAATAATTTAAAATACAACATCATTATTCTTCATACAATGGCTTGTGATTACTTACAGGAAAAAAAAAGGGATTCTCAAGAACATAAGGAAAAGAATAACATTTTGCATTAAATTTGAAAAAAAATGTTCTTTTTAGTATCCTCGTCAAATCGGTGGTGGTGGCTATTGACGTAGATCATCTTATTGATGGATCACCTCTTGAATTAGACACATCCAGAAAATCTCATTCAGGCATTGCAACTTAGCCATTCAAGTGCATAATCTCATTCATGATTAGCTCCTCTGCGTGGAAGCCAAATCAGATCCACTACTGAGTTTCCCAGTGAGTCAGCTCGAAAACTCACCACATCGCCAATCCGCAAGTTTTGAAACTGTGTTCAAGAGACTAGTTCATTGGTTGATTAGCCTAGATCTCCAAACGGTATCCGCCAACTTGGCAGTTGCTATTCATTAAAAAACACTTGATGGATATTTTAACAAAATAAAAATAAAAACTATCAATCAGCTACGTGCTGATTAATCCAAGATTTAGGCTATAAACGTCACACCTGAAAAGATTTTTTTTTTTTTTTTTTTTTTTTTTTAAATGAATCAATAAAGGAATAGCATGAGGATATGAATCCTGGGGAGAGAGAAGGAGAGAGTGATTTGAGATGTCAAAAACGTGAACAGGGATGTAACTTACATCGAATGGAAAATAATACAATATAGGTAGGACTCCAAACCAGCTGGTCCACAATGACCCACACATGCACGTACTATGGACCAAGGACCAAACACTTTACACATTACATAGATCATACGTTTCTAAAAATTAAAAAAAAAAAAAAAAAAATTTAATTAAAATAAAATAGAAGTATAACTTTCTGAACTACAAGAAGATAAACTCCCTTGTGATTAAAAGAATGGGATATCATTCATTTAAATACAAGCTAAAAGAAAACCAAAGACAATATTACATTTCCCTACACTGTATCAGGGCTTCATTAAAGATTCCCTACCAGTTTATAATCTTAAGTCTCACACCACTGTATCACCTTGCTTTAGTACTCCAAACTCCCAAAGCTCAGCAATCATCGCATATATTCAATCCGAATCCCATCAATGGTTGTATTTACTCCGGTCCCACCTCTCGGCACCAAAGTAACCCAGATGTACTCATCTTCATCTGCCTCTAAATCTTCCAACACTTCTGAAATCCCCAACTTAAGAGTGCCCTTTTCCTTCCCTGTCGAATCTCCCTCATTCCTCACTAACCTTACACCACTGCGCATGTTAACATACGTTCCTGCAAACTCTCGAGACTCAGGTCCTGTGGTGGTTTCATCAACCACATTGACAAAGACATCAAACTTCACATATGTGTCCTTCTTAACATCAATCCCATACACGACTAACACCTCTTCTTCTTCCTCTCTCTCTTTTTTACTTCTGTGAATCTTAGGCCTACAAACCTTGGTCCTTATGGTAGTGTCGAGGGTGCGACCCTCCGGACCAAAGTCTGGAGACAAGGTGTGACTCAGCAGTTGCGACCCGTTCTGGCTCTCTCTCATCTTCAATATGTTGCGTGCAATTTTGGGAGAAATGGACGGCTTAGGGCGGGCATTGAGCCAAGGAAGGTCCACCTCCTGGTAAGTATACCTGAATTTAGTCATGTCCAAGGTATCCCGTATCTTGATCCGTACAAGTTGGGCATTCTCATCATGGAAGTAGAAGTAAGAGTCGAGCCACTCCGGATCTTCAAACTCAAGCTGGTTCCCTCTTAGCCCCTTCCAGACGTTCCACAATCGGTCGATGTTTGCATGGTGAGCATAGAAGACAGGGTCACGTGCAGCCGAGTAGAAAGCGCCCATGTTCTCCCTTTCGGGTTGCAGATTGCTTCCGACCCAAGAGTGCAACGTGTCGTGGGGAGCAATCTCAATTGTTCCTGGCGACATGCAGTAGCCCTCCTTACCGGCTTTGTACTTGCAGCCCATAAAAAGCTCAGGCTTCTTTGCACCAGAAACCATTTGAGTGTACATGAATGCAAGGTTGGTGTATATTTGGTTCTCAGGCCCAAGACCGCTCTCCTTTTTGTGGTAGCTGACATCGGCAACTCGGGGTGGGAGGTGAGAGGGATCCCGGTCCTTATCAACGAAAGATCCATTCAAGTACATACTGGGGAAAACCATGCCTACAGGGGCATCCCAATTCCAGTAAGGCAGCGCGAAGGTGTCATCTCCCATGAATTTCGCAAGCATCCGCTCATGGAAGTAGATCATGGCTCGATGCCAAGGGAAGAATAGCCATGAATTGTGGATCTTGAAAATGGAGGTTGAATTTTCTTGGTTATAGGCCCCGGTGCAATAGATGCAGTGCACGTTTGCTTGGCGATTAAAGCTACGTGGGTCATTGTAGCTGAGTTGCCTCATGATTGCAACGGCCTTCTCGTACTTGGCAATATACTCTTCATCGACAAGGTAGGTAGGACGACGGATACGCATCGGTGAGGAAGGGCTAGGGAACTGGAAATCTATGACAGACTCCTCCGATTCTGGTTTTGGGGGGCAACAGAAGACTGGCCTATCGGCATCTGTAAGTGAATTATGACAACTGCTTAGGTTAGCAATCACAAGAGTGGTGCTGGTTTTATTAGGCTCACTGCTGCTGGAAAACCATCCTCCATTCACACCAAACACGGTGCTCCTCAGCCATTCAAATGCTGCAGATATGTAGACTGCAGGGCTCTTCTCTTCATCCAAGCCTCTTAATTCCCTATACATTCAAAAAAAAAAAAAAAAAGCCAGAGAAAATGTCAAGAAAGGATGGCTGATGAGCAGTTAATGAAATTTAGATGAAGGCTATGATGATGATAGATGCAAATCAATTCACCTACGTGATCCTGCGTTAATAGAAATACAGGGATTTGCACCACTAATATTAGCTGTACATGGATTTAATTATTTTTTAATCCATTCGATTCATTAAAATAAGGACTTAGGCCTTTCTAATGATTCCATTTACATGTATAAAAAGGTTAAAGGACCTATTTGGATGATGCAATATTGATGTAATGTAGTGTAATAATACAATAATTAAAACTTAAAAGTTTTAAAATGATCTGAAATAAATGGGATTTTGACTGTACTGCCCTCGTTGTATGGTCAAATTTGCTAAAGGGATTCAAACTTCAAATATTCCGAGAGTGGCTTTCTATCAAGCTTTGGAAAAAATTTCGGACCAAAATGCTTTTATCCTTGTATCAGTAGTTGTACGATTTAGAGTGCAGAAGAAGTTACGTGTTATTTCAATACTGAGAAAGTGATGTGGATGGAAGCCTTTTTTTGTGTGGGGAAGGCCGAACTCGTGTGCCCACATTGATGTATGTTTATAATCTATGTTGCCCATCCTTTTTGTCGTGTCATTTTAGGACTACGACCCAAATATCAGCTTGATCCAGAGTTCATGTGGGCCATATAATAAAAAATAATAGTGACAATGACACCCATTGTTGAAACTTTTTAGGCTCACTGTGATATTTGTTATAAGTAGACACTTCCCAATTTAGGACTTTTTAGGCTCATGGCGAGCTGGCCGACAAGGTGGATGGAACGGATCACCTCATTGTAGGCCGTAAGCTATGGTACCAATGACTAACCTTTCATTTGGTAGTAAAAGAAGTGAACATGTGACAACCACTACCCATATAACATGACAACTACAACCCACGACAACCATAACCTATATAACATGACAACCTCGACCCATATAACATGATAACTACGACCCATGACAACCTTGACCCTTACCACATTACAACCACGACCCATATAACATGCTAACCATGACCCGTATAACATGACAACCACAACCTCGACCCTTACTACATTACAACCACGACTTTAATTTGTTGCCTTTGATCCATTTTTGGTAGTGTAGGCAATGAACAAGTAACAATCCATTCATTAGATTTATAATTTAATTTAACTTCATGGGCTAAAAAAAAGTTATATCCAAAAATTTTATAACCCACAAAAGGTTTTCAGTGGTAGGTTTTCAATTTATATGGGTTGGGGTTATCATGTTGTCATATGTTAAGGGTAGGGGTTGTGATGTGTTAAGGGTCGGGGTTGTTACATGTTCACTGCCTACATTACCAAAAATGGGTCAAAAGCTACGGATTAAAATGTGATTGTAATGTATTAAGGGTCAAGGTCGTGGTTGTCATGTTATATAGGTCGTGGTTGTCATGTGAAAGGTCAAGGTTGTAATATGTCATGAGTTGTAGTTGTCATGTTATATGGGTCATAATTGTCATATTATATGGGTCGTGGTGGTCACATGTTCACTTCCTTTACCACCAAATGAAAGGATAGTCATTGGTACCATAACCTAAGGCCCGCAATGGAGTGATCCATTACATCCACCTTGTTGGCCAGCTCGCCGTGGTCCCAAAAAGTCTTGACTTGGGCATGTCCACTTATAACAAACATCACAGTGAGCCTAGAAAGTTTCAACAGTGGGTATCATTGTCACCATTATTTTTTATTATGTGGCCCACATGAGCTCTGGATCTAGCTGATATTTGGGCCCTAGCCCTAAAATGACACGACAAAAAGGATGGGCAGCATAAATTAAACACATACATCAATGTGGGCCCCATGAGTTGGGCCTTGCCTACACTGAAAAAGGGTTTCGTCCACGTCACTTTTTCAGGATTAAAATAACAAGCGACTTCTTCTGCACTCTAAACCATACAACTACTGATCCAAAGACAAAGGCATTTTGGTCCAAAAAATTTTCCAAAGCTTGTTAGGAGGCCACCCTCGGAATATTTAAAAAGCATGTTTGGCCAGTTACATTAGGTGGGATTAAGGTAGATGGAATTGTAAAAGTTACAATAAATACATGTATAAGGTATTGTTCCTAGATTGGGTGTATCCCATGTTTTCTAATACAATGTTTGGAATGTATTCATTAAAAAATAAATCGTAGGATTTACTTTCAAATTGCATTTGGATTGAACTTGGATGAAGTAAAAATCGATCATCCATGCATGGGATTAGTAATCCCATCTCACACTTTCCAACACAAGGCTCATTTTCCAAAGCCTACAAAGTTAATGTTAATCTCATCTCACACTCCTTCCAAACATGCCCTTCCGAATTTTAAAGTGGGATTAGTAATGCAATCCCATTTAATACAACTTAATACCAATGCCTCCAAACAGGCCCTGAATCCCTTCAGGGTATTTGACCATAGATGGAGGCTAGGACGGTCAAAATTCCAAAACAAATAGATACATGACATTGGGCCGCACATAGCCCCTGCTGGGACCGGTCATGGTACTGGACGCAATCCGCTTCCGTCTAACAAATGCCTTATATGTGCACATTTCAAGTTTTTTTTTTTCCTAACATGACTTACAGCATTATTTGTGTAAAATCTACTCCGTCTATCAGCCCCAGGTCAAAGATCAGCAGATCAACGGCTCAGCTGAGCTACACGAGAGGGATAGTTGACGACACCCAACCATAGCTTAGTACGTGGAGCCCACCACAGTTTCCATCTTCCATCTAACTTGCTCATCAGTTGCGTCTCACAAGGATGAAAGGACAATCCAAAAAAGTAGGTTTTTTTATTCTAGAATTACTTGGGTCGAACCATGTGAATTTAAATGGTCCAGTCATTATTTTACCTGAGTTTGGGTTGGACCAGATTTTTACTTTACTGACGGACATCACGTGATCACGTGTGGATGAAATGAATTTTACCCAAACAACGTGAGTACACCAGGAAAGCTTGGGCGTCGTGTCACTGGTTACAGAAAAAAGATACAAACAGAAGCAGGTTGGCTAGTGTATCACACACCACCAACTTAACTGGTGTGGGTACGTGTCGTGCGAAGACGAGCCCTGACGCTCCTATCTCCGAGTTGTACGAACGATTCAAATTAGATCAAAGCTACATGACTCATTCAGCACCGTTCATCCATTGTTCCGTATAAAAAAATTAATCATATTTAAAGCTCGGTGGACCGCATTACAAATAACAGTGGAGACAATGATTCTCATTGTAAAAACATTCGTAGGGCCCACCATGACATTTATTTTCCATCCAATCTATTCATAAGATCACCGGAAAAACAAATATCATATTGATCCAAAATTTATGTGACCTTAAAAGGGTTTCAATGGTAGACCTTCAATCCCCCACTGCTTTTTACAGTGTTGTCCACTTAATCAATGGATCTATCTTATCTTTAGCCTCAAGACAAAGGACGAGCTCGCCAAATGAACAGATGGTTTATATATAACACAAACCTAATGATCGGAGCCACATAACTTGGTAACGTGAAGACACCAGCTATGTCAGTGGTTTGTAGTACGCTTCCGATACAACCAGCACGACCAACGAACAAAATGTACGGTACAGTTCGTGTTTGGAAAGGAGACACTACCTCGTTTCACAAGTTCTAAGCGCAATTTTAAGCCGAAGAGCCGATGGGGCCCACCTTTATGTATGTATGTGATTCATGCCATCCATCCGTTCTGCAAGCTAATTTTTGGCCATGAACCAAAAAATGAGCTAGATCTGAATCGCATGTGGGCCTTAGGAAAGTTTCAATTGTGGGCGTCAATATCCCCACTCTTTGGTTTGGTGCGGTCCACCTGTACTTATGATCGGCATCAATTTCTTTTTCTTTTTTTCTTCATCGCATCAAATGATGTGACAAAATGGATGGATAGTGTGGATAAAACAAATACATCATGGTGGGGCCAATAGATGACCATGGTCCTGAAAAGGTCATATGCAATCAGTAGAGGTGGGCACCGGACGACTTCATCCGGCTAACTCGACTCATTCGACTCGTTCAAATCCGACTCAACCCAAACCGAATGGGTGAGTCGGTCCGAAACGAGTAGGCTTCGTCCAATTCGAACTCAAACCGAGTCGAGTTTGAGTTACCTAGTAACTTGATCCGAAACTCGATCCGATTAGACCTGACTCGATTTGAAACCCAACTCTTTAACCTTACCCGTTGTATCCTACCCCAACCCGATCCCAAAATCTCTTTCTTCCTCCCTCATCCTCCTCATCTTCTAAGCCCAACCTCTATCTCTCCCTCCCTCATCCTCCTCATCTTCCAAGCCCGACCTCTCTCTCTCCCTCCCTCGTCCTCCTCATCTTCCAAGCCCAACCTCTCTCTCCCTCCATCATCATCCTCATCTTCCAAGCCCGGCAACCACCCACCACCATCACCCTCCTCCTCCTCCTCGTCCTCCTCTTTACTCTCTCAGTCTCTTCCTCCCTCATCTCTCAATCTGACTCGGTGCCAACTCGACCCGACTCGGAACTTCTGACCGGATCGGACTCGGTCCAAATCAGTCCAAGCCAGACCGGATTCAGATCGAATCAAGCATGCTGGACTCGATATCGAGTAGGATTGAGTTCGAGTCAGGCCTATTTCAAAACTGGACCGAGTTGAGTCATCCTTAACTCAATCTGACTCGACTCAATGCCCAGCTCTAACAATCAGCTTCCGCCTGTTCTCAGACAAGTGATGTTAGTGAGAAATCCACCCCAATGATTCGTAATCTCATTTCAAGGTATGGCCCCAACAATGATGATATTACAAAGCTAAAGTGGGCCACACAACATGAAACAGTAGGGATTGAACGCGCATACAGTACCTTTGGGTCATCCTCTGACCCAAACTATCTTTTTTGCCCCGTGCCTTAAAAAGAGATGAAAAAACGAAAAGGAATTGGCTACTCCCTACCACTAGCCAATGTCTAGTGGTCCGTGCTCTATGGGCCCCACCATGATATGTGTTTCATACATGTCACCTATCCATTCTTCCATATCATTTTATGGTATGAACTCAGAAATATGGTTGATATAAATCTCAAGTGGATTGCATAGTGTTGATTGACGGGCCACCATTAAAAACTTTTTGGGGCCACTATTAAAAATAAGGTTGATATTTATTTATTTATTTTTTCCCTTCATCCAAGTATGTATGACCTAATCATGTTTGATGTCAAATAACCATTACAGTCGGCCCCAAGAGGTTTTTAATAGTGGAGATTCTATCACTACTGTTTTCCCACGGTGTAGTCTACCTGAGATTTAAACCTACCTCATTTTTTGGCATCAAGTCATAAAATTATCTTTCAAAATGTATGGACGGCGTGAATAAATACATACATCATGGTGGGTCCGCATAGCACCAACCACTAGCCACCTGGCGGGTGGCGGCGTGACTAGCCAAACCGCGTGTCTTTCTCACGAAAAATATGGAAAGGTCCCCCACTGCCGTCGGTGATGTCTGCGGTTGCCAGATCAGCTCATCTTAGACTTCGCGTAGGTAAATTGGCCAACGGTACAAAAGTCGAGAGACCGAACCCAAGACGGAGCAGCTCTTACGGTGGGGTCCGCATAGCACCAACCACTAGCCACATGGCTGGTGGCGGCGTGACTAGCCAAACCGCGTGTATTTCTCGCAAAAATCCAGGAAAAGTCCCCCACTACTGTCGGGGACGTCTGCGGTTGCTAGATCAGCTCATCTTAGACTTCGCGTAGGTGAATTGACCAACGGTGCAAAAGTCGAGAGCGAATTGGGTACGGCCCAACCGAACCCAATACGGTGCAGCTCTTACCGTGGCACCCACTTTGATGTATGTATTTTATATCCACACCCTCCATCTATTTTTCTAGATTATTTGATGCATGAGCCTAAAAAATAAAAAAGATACGATTCTTAAGTGGACCATACTACAGAAAACAGTGGTGATTGAACGCCCAGCCATTAAAAACTTCCTAAGGCTCACCCTAATGTTTATTTGTCATCCAACCTTGGATAAGTTCATAAAAATATAAGAGCCCCTTTGGGATGATCAATCACCGCTGGTTCCTATGCTATGTTCCATATGAGAACGGAATCTTATTCATTTTTGTGATCCTATCCTAAAATGATATGGCAAAATCGATTTACAGTGTCAGATATGTTATACACGAGTTCGGATCCTCCATTACCCGGTCAACAGAGAATTCCTAATACCCTGAGGGCCTGTTTGGCCAGGCAGATGGGATCGGCAATATCCTGGGATAGGCATGACGAGCCAAACAGATCCGGTGAACTTGTCCCGGGATATGAGAAATCCCATGGATCTTAAGACAATCCATGACATCACCATCATTACCTTAAAATTGATCCTATCCCTTGGTTGGATGGATTGGAAGGTAAAATCCCGAGATATGCATGGCATGCCAAATAGACCCAGTGAAGTTGTCCCGAGATATAAGCAATCCCATGGATCTTAAGACAATCCACTGACACCATCATCATTACCTTAAAATTGATCCCATTCCTCCTAATACCATGTGATCTGTCCGGCCAAACAGGCCCTAAAATTTATTGGTCCACGTCAACACTCACTGAAAAAATTAAAAAAAAAAAAAAAAAAAAAAGCTTCGGACGCCAAACCACTAGGGTAACAGGAAAATCCTGTTGACCCGATAAAAGAGGATCCCGACTCGTTATACACATATCAATGGGTGAGGCCGGTGCCGGTCTGCCAAGTTTCTTTAAATATTTTAAAACTGAGTGCATTTAGTAAATGGTTATATGAAAATGACACACCGCGATCATATGGTACAGAGCTTCTGTGGGACCTACGTCAACTGCGTGTTCGATCCACGCGGCTCATCCTATTCTGGCCCTCATTCTTACCGTAGAAACCGAAAATAAAACCCATACAAAGCTTAGGCATGCCACAATATATAGAACATTGTAAAATCATGCCCAAGACATCTAAATTCACGTTTTGTGGCCCACCTGAGTTTTGAAATGGCCTGAGTTTTTTTTTTTTTTTTATTCCCCTTCGATCCTGGTGGGGTGCATCAGATGAATAGATTAAGATGGCATGTACACAACACATTGTCCCCGGCAAACAGTACGGTAGGTTTTATTGGTCACACATCCCCTCCCAAAGTCTCCTTGATGTAGTGTGGACCACCTGAGCTTCTGGTCGGTTTGATTTTTGGTCCCATGATCTAACATCAAAGGCCGTATCGAATGGATGGGGTGGATCTGATGCAAAATTGGCGTGGCCCCGCAACAACCCCAGTGTCATATGAGCGCACCTCAAAAATAATTAGTAAAAGATGAGAAGTCGGAGGAGGCATTAATACAGGTTTATTTCTCTTCCCTACTCTGCTTAAACTGAAAAAGAAAAAAAGAAGAAAAAGAATGGAGATTAAAGACATACCCCTCTATGTGGGAGCCGTGAAGGAGTAGAGTTGCAAAGAAGCCAAGGGTGACCAAAACGAAAGCGAGCAGGACCGTTGAGAACCAGAGCTTCGATCCCATGATGGAAGCTACACCCTCACTTGATGGAAAGGAGGTTGAGGGTAAAATGAGAGACCCTTGTTGTTCCTTTATAAAGATGCAGGGATCCCTACCTACCACCGGAAGCGCATTGGCTGCTGTTCCACACACAAGCGATATAGCTCGTGCGAGTTTGCGTCGCGTGAATACCAGCGCTTACGCTCTTCGAGCTCCGTGTTGTACGAACGGTTCAAATGCGATCAAACTTACATGGGTCTCAAAATGATGTGTTTATTATATTTACACCGTTCATACATTTTTTAATATCATTTTAGAGTAGAAAAAAAAAATGAGTCATATCGAAAGCTCAAATCACAAATAGTAATGGGACAATGATTCTCACCGTTAAAACATTCCAGGCCCACTGTAACTTTTATTTTCCATCCAATCTGTTCATAAGATCACACAGACACGAATGAAGAAGAAAAACAAATATCATATTGATTCAAAACTTACTTGACTCCCAAAAGGGTTTCATTGGTAGGCGTTAAATCCCTTCCTGATTTTTGAAGTATGGCCCAATTGTTCTTTTGATCTGTCTTATGTTTATTGCTCAAGACCTACCACGACTTTGCTAAATGGAAAGACGGTTGGGATATAACCCATATCTCATGATGGGACCACAAAACTTGCTGACGTCAACGCATCAGCTACATCGCTAGCGCGTGGTACACGGAAACGGATTGGCTACTCCCCCTGACACCAGTTGGGGGCTGGTGGTCGGTGCTCTGTGGGCCCCACCATGATGTATTTGTTTCATCCATTCCGTTCATCCATTTTTACTTATCATTTTATGGCTTGATACCAAAAATTAAGGTATATATATCTCAGGGGCTGGTGGTTGGTGCTCTGTGGGCCCCACCATGATGTATTTGTTTCATCCATTCCGTTCATCCATTTTTACAGATCATTTTATGGCTTGATACCAAAAATTAGGGTCTATATATCTCAGGTGTACCACACCATATGAAAAAGTAGTGGTTGGATATCCATCATTAAAATCCTCCTAAGGCCTACTATACTGTTTATTTGACATCTAATATGTTGATTAGGTCATACAGGCCAGATGAGGGGAAAAACCAAAAATCATCTTGATCCAAAATTTTTATGGCCACAAAAAAGCTTTTTAATGGTCGACGCTCATTCAACACTGTTTCATGTAATGTGGTCCACTTAAGATTGGGATATACCTCATTTTTGGTTTCATACCGTAAACTGATCCTTCAAAATAGATGGACGGAATGGATGAAACACATACATCATGGTGGGTCCAACGGAGCACCCACCACCAGCCATTGGCTGGTATCAGTGGGAGTAGCCAATCCGCGTCCGTAGTACACCAGCCAAATCAGCACACCTGTATATTGAAAAATCAAACATACGGATGTTTTTCACTTTACTTCCGGGTCAATAATTGAAGTTAGGTATGAACATCCAAGGAGAGGACGCCGATTAGATACTGACAGGTTGAATAAAGTGACGTCACTAGGTTACGTGGGACTCACCATAATTTATGTATGTGTTGTATCCACACTGTCAATCCATTCGGAGATATCTATTTATGACATGATACAAAAAAACGAGTCAGATCAAAAATTCAAGTGGACGCACCATAGAAAACAGTAGATAGAGTGGCGCCCACCATTAGAAAATTATAAGGACCACAAAAGTTTTAGATCAAGCTGAAATTACCGTTTTCCTTATTTCATGTCTGTCCTAATTTATGAACACATTGGATCTCAGATAAATATCATAGCAGACCTTAGGAAGGTTTCAACGGTGGGCGTCACTCTTCCCGCTGTTTTCTGTGGTGGGGTGCACTCCAGATTTGGATCTTACTCATTCTTTATCTCATGCCTTAAAATGATCTCTTCAAATGGATGGATGGTGTGGATACGAAACATATATTATGGTGGGTCCCACGTAACTTGGTGACGTCACTTCATTAGCTAGTCCCGCTACTCAACCTGTGAGTATCTAATCCGCGTCTCCAAGGAGATTTCTTACGTATCCACGATGGTGGACCGGGACCAATCAGAGGCTCCAATCTCTCACACGTGTGACATGAAGTCTCTCTTATAATTTTCGCTCAATGGATTAAAAAGGTTAATGCTACTTGCTGCCATCATTTTCATTCCATTAAACCATACAAAAGGGAAGAGAATTGCGTCTACCCTGCCTGGATGGAATTGGTCCAGGGAGGGACTATGTGGGGCCCACCGTGATGTATGAGTTTTATCCACACTGTTTATCCATTATTAAATATCATTTTAGGGTATGATTTCAAAAATGGGGCAGATCCAAGGCTCAAGTGGGCTACACAGTGGGGAATGAATGTCCACCATTAGAAACTTCTAAGGGGTCACAGAAGTTTTGGATCAAGTTCGAATTTGTGTATCCCCTTCATCCAGGTCTTTGTGACCTTATGAACAGGTTTGGATTGACAAATAAACATTAGGGTGAGCCCTACGAAAGTTTCAACCATTGGCGTCATTATCACCGTTGCTTCCTATGTTTTGCTCACTTGAACCTTGGATTTGCCTTAGGCTAGAGCTTACACCATAAAATGATACCCAAAAATGAATGAATGGCATGGATAAAACACTTACATCACGTTGGGCCTATATAAGCCCTTCTTGTCATAATCCGCTGAATCTCGTACATCTTCACTATATATATACATACATGCAGAGGAAATATACAAGAAAAACTATTTATAAATTATTTTTATTAAAAATGTACCTCCATAAAGACGAGGGATACAGACATTGGGATTCCCTTAAAATATCCGATATATATATATATATATATATATATATATATATATATATATATATATATATATATATATATATATATATATATATATATGCAATTTTAGAGGATGGTGCACATGCCATTAAAGCCGTCCAAAGACCAAGTTGGAATTTCTTATTTAGGTTCAACAGCACGTGGTATTTTTGAAATATAAAATTAAACCATTCAACTGATGAGCTCCACCATAGATGGATCATGAACCAACCTTACATAGTGAAATTAGATTTTAACCGCCATATATATTTGTAGATATTTAACTTATATATCAGAGTAGTACACTGTTTACGCGGTTTTCGAATAGAGTTCTAAACCATTCTATATTAATGGGTTACCTTTCAAAAATGGTCTGTCTCTTTCTCTAGCAGCACAAAAAATCCAAATCCATGATTTTGAGAGATTCTATTAAGATTCTATTAATGACAACATCCATACGGCAATACCTCACACCAGTCATTTCCACTGGTCAGGATTGCATCTTCGTGTACAAAAGCCATTGTCTCTAAAATATCTTCAGCTTTCATCATACATGAACAGAAAGTCATTAAAATTTCATTTTCACTAACAATAATCAGTTCAACTAGTATTTCTAAAAACATAGAATTTAAAATGTACTGAAGTGTTACCTTAAGAAAATCTCATAGTTTTAATATTATGATCATCACAACTATAATTTCTTAGGTGCTAAATTAATCAAAAGGCAACATTCTTTTTAAGCGTCGGAGTGTCATGCTTCAAATCTAGGCATATGAGTAACAAGACCCGGATTCTGAATTCCGGATATGTAATAAATAGAAATTATGCATATGGGAAAAATTTTCACGTGTGAGCTTAGTCAAATTAGTAGTCAATTCACAACCAACAATCAAAGTCACACTAGTTACAAAACGATTTCAAAGATAGGCAAGAGTAACTAAACCATAGAAAATGTCAAAACAAATATCCAAATGTACAAATGACAAATCTCTTATAGGGTATATACAACCACACTAAACAAAATATATAGGACGTAAATTACACAGATAAAAGAAAACTCATCGACTCTCCGCTCCCCCATGCGCTCCGCTAGTAGGTGTCGCCCCCCTAAACACTCAAATATGTCAAATGGAAGGCGTTAGTGGCTTACATGGTGAAGAAATACCCACAAAATTGAACACATGACATAATAGTCAAAAATATGTTACAACAAAAGCAACAATTCAAAACATACAAATTATACATGTTTTCCTCATATGCAAAAGAAATTTAACAACACGTCAAACTATTTCATAAGTTAAAGTCATATTTAAGTATAAAGACACAAAAATACATTCAAGGTTGGAAAGGCGCATTCAGTTGGCATGCGACAACTCGTAGCCACTAACAAGCCGGTAAAGTACGGAAATGCACATCCGCACTGACTAGCCACCCGGTAAAATTCAAGAGAAAAATGACGCCTATAGTAAACTAGACAGCCGATAAAATGCACGAAAGTACACCCATACTGGTTAAACACTCGATAAAATCTCCACGCCTCAATCTAACTTACAAGTACTTAGTTTACAAGCAATTGAATTTAGGCAACTTAATTTACAAACAATTTAACTCGCTGACAATATCAGGTCGAGAATGTGCATCTAGATGGCACGTGACGTCCATAGCGATTAACAAGCAGGTAAATTACAAAGAATAATACGTCCATACTTTTTAAGCACCTAGTAAAATCTTCACACCTTGGATACATATGTACGACCTTTATTAATCTAACTACAAGCAATTTCATTTTCTCAAGTTGAAGATGTGCATTTAGCTGGCATGCGATGCCCGTAGTGATAAACCAGTTAGTAAAATATAGAGAAAAGTATACCTGCACCGGTTAGGCACCCGGTAAAATATTCACGTCTCGAATGTGTATCTCCAACCTTTATTAATCTAGTTTACAAGTTGTAAGGCTCGTGAATTTTTATTTTTTATTTAGAGAAAGAGTTAGTATCTCATCACCCTCTTATCCAAACCTAATTTATAATCTCTTATCTAATCCTAATCTCTTATCTTATCTCTATCACAATTCCTCTCCATTTTATCTTTTTAACTTTCTCCCCCATTTCTCAATCTTCCAATGAGCCTCTCCTTTTAAAGAAGGTGTCATGAGAGGAGTTCTACTCTAACTCAAATATTAACTAAAAGACTTCCTACGTACAACATTGTAATAGAATTCTGTCTTTTGACAGGTCTTTAATAGATATACTAGACATGTTGACTTAACGGCCTATCACATGAATTATGGGCATATATCATTCGATGTTTGGCTCTCTTGAAGACATGTCGTACAGTTTCGTGCCATTACACTAACAACGGAAGACTTATTGGTCCACGTCAGTAGGTATAAAATGGGCGTAAATGATGCCTAAACTAAATTTCAATACAGATGGACGGCGTGGATGCAAGGCATGTATATCACGGTGGCCACACAATCAGGGATACGACCTACGTATACGTCAGTGGGTGATGATCCACCGAAGCAGCGCTGCTTTTTATAAGTAAAAGGCTGACTATGATGACCTACGGGGGCAATCTAGCTGCGTCTACAAGGTAGTTCTCTACACCAAATCCATAAAGTGGTGTGCCATACGGGTATTAAATCTGAGCAGTCCATCGTGTGGATCTCATCGGGTATTAAATCTGAGCAGTCCATCGTGTGGATCTCATCCTGTAGATTGCTTGCTCGAAGATCCGGCAGGTCCGATCATCAGATAGGTCATGGTATTCGAAAGTCCTTGTTTTTTTTGGTTTCATTTCTTTTGTGAACTGGGGAACACCTCTCATGGACCGGCTCTTTGTTTTCAGGGTATCTAACCGGTGGACCGCATGATGGTCCGCTTCGATCTCCCATCTATATTCCAAGTTGACCCATGTGGTACATGCACACACATGAAATCTGGAAGCGGAATCGATGGCAATAACGCATGTGCGCACGTGGATGTACGTAGCTTGCCCACGTGGTGCGTGTACACTCGGAGTTTTTTTTAGCTACGGGAAGGATCACATAAAACTATTTGCAACATCGGTCTACGATACAGCTGGTTGCTTTGGCACGTTGAACGGTCCAACCGTCCATCTGAGAACTCCACTCATTCCACATCATTGTTGGCAGGCCATCGATGCATAAATCCAACAGATCGGCTGATCCTAGCCCTTGTAGTGTTGGCTGTTTTTGTTATAGCCGTTTATCTTTACAAGTCATAGATCAGATGGTCAGAATCATGTAAGTGAAGTGTTCTCCTAGCTAGAATCAAAGGAAATCCAAAGTGGGGCCGTGCAATAGGTGTTTTAAGTGGAAGATTTATTTTTCCTAGGTCAACATGGGCCATGGTTCTGTATGGTGAAGATCCGGTGATTGGTAGGACGCTTGACGCAGTGGTGTGGAAGTGGGAACGGATTGGCTACTCCCCCTGACACCAGCCAATGGCTGGTGGTCAGTGCTATGTGGGCTACACCATGATGTATGTGTTTCATCCATGCCATCCATCTGTTTTTACAGATGATTTTAAGGCATAAGTCCAAAAAAGAGGTATATCCAATTCTCAAGTGGATCACATTACAGGAAACAGTGTTGAATGAGGGTCGGCCATTAAAAACATTTTGGGGGCCATAAAAGTTTTGGATCAAGCTGATATTTGTTTTTTCTCTTCATCTAGGCCTGTATGACCTAATCAACAGATTAGATGTCAAATAAACAGTATAGTGGGCCATAGGAGGATTTTAATGGTTGATATCCAATCACTATTGTTTTCATGTGGTGTGGTCCATCTGAGATTTATATCCTTCTCATTTTTGGGATCAAGAAATTTTATGATCTGTAAAAATGGATGAACAGAATGGATGAAACACATACATCATGGTGGAGCCCACAGAGCACCGACCATCAGCCACGGAGCTGGTGTCAGGGGGAGTAGCCAATCCGTTTCCGGTGTGGAATGCACTGGACGATTCCACGTGTCCATAGCTGATTCCCTACAAAATTAGGGCAGCGTGGTCTGGCGACGTCCACAACTTGGTCGAATACTATAAAGCCATCAAGAGAGACTATCAGGTGGAAAAATGGCAACATGGTTTCTGTTTTCATGAGGCTGAGAGACGCGTGTTAGGAGTATGACAACTGTCTTTTTCAGGCAGGGCTGTGGGGCCCACCGTGATGTATAGGTTTTTATCATGGCGTTTATCATTTTTTCCATATGATCTTAGAGCATGAGAGCATGAGGCACATCCAAGGCTCAAGTGGACCACACGGTGGCAATTGAACGGTCACCGTTAAAAACCTCTCGGAGGCCATGCAAGCTTTGGATCAAGATGGAATTTGGGTTTTCCATTTACCCAGGTCTATTTGACCTTATCAACGGTGGATGTGGATCAGACACATACTTTAAAAGTGGGTCCCATATATTTAAAAGTCGAGCTAATAAAATGGATGGACGGTGGATGTGGATCAGACGGATACTTTAAAAGTGGGTCCAATATATTTAAAAGAGAAATTTACGACTGTGGAAACCTTTTATCCATTGAATATTCTTGAAACAATACAAACTTAACATACGCACTTACACCTCTTTGTACGGATGACAAATTTCAGGACGAAAATACCCCTCCTTTGCACGGAAACGGATTGGTTACTCCCCTGCCACCGCCAATGGCGGATCCTCGGTGGTCTGTGGGCCCCACCATGATGTATACTTTTCATCCATGCCGTCCATATATTTTTTCAGATCATTTTATAGTATGAGACCAAAAATGAGGAATATCCAAATCTCAAGTGTACCACATGACAGGAAACAGTGTTGAATGAGCGTCAACCATTAGAAACTCAGGTGGGGCCCACTGTGATGTTTGTCAGAAATCCTCCCCGTCTAAGTTCATTCATAGGGTCACAAAGACCTGGATGAAGAGGAAAAACAAATTTCATAATGATCCAAAACTTCTGTAACCCCTAAAAGGGTTTCAATGGTAGATGTTCAATTCCCCACTGCATTTTACAGTGTGGTCCATTTGATAGTTAGATCTGTCTTATTTTTTGTCTCAAGCCTTAATATGAGCTCGTCAAATAGATGGACGGTTTGGATATAACACAAACCTCATGATGAGACCCACAGAAGTAACACAGTAAAAAAAAAATAATAACAGACTGAGGCAGTACTACACATTTTTTTTTTTTTTTACTATGTGAACTTTTCCGCCCTACATTTTTCTCTAAGTACATAATTATATAAATATGTATATATAAGTATATAAAAATATTTTTTTATCTTTTAATTCATTTCTTTGTTTATTTATTTAAGAAGCATATCTTCTAAACTAGAATGATTTACTTAATCGTACCACATATGATTTTGTAGTAGGAGAAGCTAATTTAGCCAACCAACCTAGTTATTTTCCAAGATTCCATCGGGTCGAAGGTCGAAAATCCATTTCATTCACTTCGTGGGCAAACCAGAAATTGAGCAGGGCAAACTTGAAATTGAGCGGCGCAAACTGAAAATTGAGCGGGGCAAACTAGAAATTGAGCAGGACAAACTAAATATTGAGCGAGGCAAACTAGAAATTGAGCGGGACAAACCGAAAATTGAGTGGGGCAAACTAGAAATTGAGCGGGGCAAACAAGAGAATGAAATAGATTTTCGACTATCGACCCGCTAGAAATTAAACGAGGCAAACTAGAAATGGAGCAAAGGAAGCACGAAAATTGAGTGTGGCAAACATGAAATTGAGCGAGGCAAACTAGAAATTGAGCGGGCAACATGAAATTGAGCGGGGCAAACTAAATATTGAGCGGGGCAAACATGAAATTGAGCGGGGCAAACATGAATTAAGCGGGGCAAACTAGAAATTGGGCGGGGCAAACATGAAATTAAGCAAGGCAAACATGAAATTCAGCGGGGTAAACTTAAAATTTAGCGGGGCAAACATGAAATTTAGCAGGGTAAACTTGAATTTCAGCGGGGCAAACTTGAATTTCAGTGGGGCAAACATGAAATTGAGCGGGGAAAACTAGAAAATCAGCAGGGCAAACTTGAAATTGAGCGGGGCAAACATGAAATTCAGCGGGGTAAACCGAAAATTGAGCGGGGGAACTAGAAAATCAGCGGGGCAAACTGAAAATTGAGTGGGGCAAACACGAAATTGAGCGGGCCAAACTTGAAATTGAGCGGGGCAAACTGAAAATTGAGCGGGGCAAACATGAAATTCAGCAGGACAAACATGAAATTGAGTGGGGCGAATATGAAATTCAGCGGGACAAACATGAAATTCAGCAAGGCAAACATGAAATTTAGCGGGGCAAACATGAAATTGAGTGGGGGCAAACTAGAAATTCAGCGGGGCAAACATGAAATTAAGCGGGGCAAACTAGAAATTTAGCGGAGCAAATATGAAATTGAGTGGGGCAAACATGAAATTGAGCGGGGCAAACTAGAAATTGAGCAGGGCAAACATGAGGTCTGTGTTAGGGACCGAATGCATTTTATATAGGGTAGTGGCTATGCAAGAGAGTCCACCCATTATAGAACTCTTTCACTTACCTACGTTTTCTCAATCTCTCACGTACAAGGAGATAAGTCATTCTTCAATACAATTCTATCTTGAGTTGTCTATAGTACTTCATGCCTATAAAACCGTATATACACAATGTGATTAATTTAAACCAATCATTACATTACCAGATGAAAACTTCCCATACATGGCCAATGATTCCAACATTCTCTAACTTGGGATAATCATGATATTCTTCAATATGCAATGTATTATATGGTAATTCATTAACAATCGAGATTCTACTAGATATTTTAATGGATCTTATAACAGTGATGTTTGTTTGTTATCAAACCTGTTCATAAGATCATACAGACATGGATTAATAGAAAACACAATTATAAGCTTGATCAAAAACTTTTGTGGCCCCTATGAAATGATCAACAATAGATGTCACGCCCCAAACCCGAAGATCGGATTCACAAGAATTCCGATCGCAGAATCCGGTGCCGACAACCTCCGTAGTACCCCATTCTCGGCTCCTAGCGTCCATACACCAGATTCCAATCCTGGGATGCTACAAGGAGGATTTTTTTGTACGTTTAACTCGTAATAAGCATAACCACAAGATTACCCAATTCACAAAGTGTCACGCCCCGAACTCGGAGACCGGGCTCACAAAATTCCCGATCGCCGAATCCGGCACCGACAGCCTTCGTAGAACCCCATTCTCGGCTCCCAGCGCCCATACGCCAGGTTCCGATCATGGGATGCTACAAGGAGGATTTCTAATAATCCATTTGATTCGTAATGAGCATAACCACAAGCATAACCCACGAACAATAACCACAAGAACACCATCACAAAATCCACTATGAACAAAACTTGAATACAGTGCGTACATAAAGGGAAATACAAGATAGTGGTAATATCAAAACTCCAAGCTCGGCGGCACGCTCCAACAGCGGCGAGACTACAGCTGCGTCCTGGCGTCACCTGCACGCATCAATCGTGCATAAGCTTATAGAAAGCTTAGAGGGCGGTGTAAGTGTGTGCGAACGTGCTCAGAATGCAATGCCGGAGTAATGCGGAATCATGCTGATGAGTACGAAAATGCAACCAGCCGTACCAAGGCTATATAATACAAGATATGAATACAATCGGCCATACCAAGACCATGCGAAACAATATGTAAGTCAAGCATGCCAATCCTCATCCAAATCCTCATGTCAATATAGTTCTCAGTCTGGATAATCACCGGGGTTCAGTACACTCCAAATGGCACTGTCTCTCTCCAAGCAGCACAGTCCAAGTGAGCATAAGAAACCTCACTATCCGCCTCCAATAGTCAACCAATACCTATCCGGCACGTCGATAGCGAACCCATTTCCGAGCTGGTCAAACTCAGCCTAGTAATGCCCCCTGCTCTCGGGCGAGTAAGGCCACACCCCTTTCAACGACCACGACACAGTGGGAGACGCGGCCTCATGGTATTCGCCCTCGTGCGCTCATATATCCACTCGGTCTCGACGTTGGAGTCATCCTCTGGTACCATCGGGTTCAGGGACTCTCACCCAGGGACATCTATGGCGCCCCAATTGCTTGGAACAAGATTTTCCGGTATCCAACCAGCCACCCACGATATCTATCTGTGGAGGTTATGGCCCTGATGTCGCTAGGCATATCTCATTCATACAGATGCAAGTGCATGAACCACACTACCAATCATGCAACCATCCTGCGTGAAGCACGCGCTCATGTAGGGCAACTCCGCCTATTAGGGAGCCCGTAAACAGTCTGCCCGAAGGCATATGCTATGATCAGACACTCCTCATCTCAAGCATACATATGATGCGTATGATCATGAATCATGGGCTGTGCTAAACATGTTATAAAGCAATAAATTATCCTCTCAATGAAGATGGGCCTATATGGCCTACATGAAACAGATACGGGCCTATCAATGGCCTTAGGGAGAGTTTAATGTGGACATCGAACCAGCATTACTCGTACAATGTGGACGTCAAACACCACATTTGTCCCAAGGCTCGGCTCACCTCAAATATCATTAAATAAATCCTGGTGAAATCACACATTGCAATATGCCTTAGGTACATCCCATTGGGCCTTAAATAACATCAATGGGTCGTATCTCATAGGCCTTATATTCATCAAGTGAGCCACCTCAATGACTCTCACCAATGGGCCCTAGGTACATTGCAATGGGCCATCATCCATGGGTCTGAGAATGTATTAAAATGAGCCAATCACATAAGTTCAGTGTGTATCAAATTGGCCTAATCACATAGGCCTTATTATATCAAGTGGGCCTCAATATTGGGCCCATATACATGCCAAGATGGGCCTAAATACATGGGCCCATATGCATCCAAGTGGGCCTCAAGTAAGGCCCGCCATAACATTTATTCTCCATTCAAACTATTCATAAGGTCATGTGGACCATGGCCCACCATAATGTTTATTTGCCAACCGACCTGTTGATAAGGTCACATGGTCAGGCAGACCAGGGGCCACTGTATGTTTGTTTGCCACAACCTGTTCATAAGGTCACACAGCCAGGAGTGCCCACCGTAATATTTATTTACTGTCCAAACTGTTCATGGGGGCCAGCCCCATGAACACTGTTTCCTGTAACGTGGTCTACTTGAGATTGGGATTTACCTCATTTTTGGGCTCGTGCCTTGAAATGATCTGACAAAATGGATGGACGGCATGGATGGCACGCATACATCATGGTGGGGCCCACGGCAGGAGCCGTGGGTCTGCCTCTAACGCCCGCACGCAGGTCGTGCGCCTGCATCCTCTGTCAACAGCAGCAGCGCCTGCTGCTGCTGTTGTTTTTTTGTTTTTTTATTTTATTTTATTTTATTTTTTAATTTAATTCTTTTTTTATATTGGAGCCCATCGAGATGTGATCCAGCCCACCCGTTATGTGTGTCCCACCTGGCTGACGGTCCAGACCAAGTTTCAGCCACATGCAAAACTCAGGTAGGCCCCACCAAATGATTTTATACTTTAGGCATGTCTCCTCGTGATTTTAGAAGGTATGGCCCACCTGAATTCCATATATGGCTGATTTTTGGGACGGACCCCTGTTAGAAGGGGGGCCTCACGATGGACGGTGTTGATGCTCGAAACGCATCATGTGGGGCCTACGGCTGGAGCCGTGAGGCCCAGCCCATCAGTCCGCCACGGCCAGGAGCAGCAGCAGCGCTGCTGCTTTCTTTGTATTTTTTTTATTATATTTTTTTTTTTGGGGTCCACCGGGATGTGATTCACAATCCAGCCCATCCATTATGTGTGTCCTACTGTTTTGACCGTCCAAATCAATTTCGGCTGCATCTAAACTCCAGGTGGGTCCCACCAAGCACTTTTATATATTTTGACATGTTTTCACATGGTTTTAGATGGTATGGCCCACCCGTGATCGATCATCTTCAAACTTGGCTCAACGCCTAAAATGAGATGGAGAATATATTGGACGGCGTGGATCACATACATACATCAAGGTGGGCCTGCATTAGCAGCCCCTAAAAAAAGTAACTTTTCTTTTCTTTTTCCTTTTTTTTTTTTTTTGGTTAGCCATGCAATGCGCCTACGTCCAGCGTCTCTGGACGCTGGACGGTTTGGATGAACACTGCCTCGGTGGGTCCCACACGTGAGTGGTCCACGTTATAATCAAGGTAGGTCCCATATGATCATGCCCACCATAATATTAAATATTATAAAATATTATAATATGTCATTTAATCTAATAGGGGGGTGGATCTCTCCTAAAATGAGGTGGGCCACCCTATTTGATGGATGGAGTAGATTTAACATATTGGTGGGGGCCCACTTCATTCTAAGGAAGAGAGAAAGAGAGAAATAGAGAGAGACACGGCGATGGAGTGGAGGGCCCCGCCACTATGGGCCCCTCTTCGATCACAACTACATACATCAAAGTGGATCCCATCACTTGTGGGCCCTTAATGGAATCAACGGTGGATCACCCACCTTGTTGGCCTCCTCCTGTCTTCCTTGCACTCCTCAGCTCCTTGCCTCCTCTTTCAATGGTGGTTGATGATGATCCAACGTTGAGATTAGAGATGTGAGAGTGGGGAAAAGTGGGCCACACTTGGTGTTTTTGGAGGGAGAGGAGGTTGGAATTGTGGGTGTTTTGGGAGATGAGGAATGGAATGAGAGAGGGAGGAGTAATGGTAAAAAGGACTTATGTGTATGGTGGTTTAATGAGAGGTAATGGGGAGGTGAGGTTAGGTTTGAAATTTGTGAAAAGAGGTATGGTGAAGGGAGAGAAGAGTTGACTTGGGAGAAAAGAGGGAATGGCCATGAGTACTTGTTGTTGGGTGAAGGTGTCATGGAGGTATGGTGGTGTACTTGACTTGATTGATGGGACATCTCGTAGAGATTCCCTCGAGATTCGCAACGTGCGGCGTTTCTTCGAACCGAAAAATACGCTGATGACATCTTCCCACCGAGGTATCGGATTGGTGCGTGAGTCGCGGCGTTAGAACCGCGGCGACGACGCGTCGCCAAGGTACAAGTTTGGGTCGAGCCGACTCTGATATGTAGGACTCGGCTTAGGTGCATGCGCGACGTTGAATACAGGTCGAAGGTTACCGGATTCGACCGGTAGGTATCGCGGGAGCTGACTGAACGGTACGGTTTAGGTTACGGGTCTTACACAAAGGCAACATCATCATCACATATCCACTAATATAATCATTTGAGTACAATGCTAAAAAAAGAAATACATAAATTGAAAATCAAGCTCCAGAAGACCGCTGCACGCTCCAAGCTCAACACCGCTGTAACCTAACATCACCTACACGCATCTATCGTGCATAAGCTTATGGAAAGCTGAGAGGGTGGTGTAAGTGTGTGCATAAGTTAAATGTCAAGTATTCAACGCAATGTCATAATCATACAATGTCGAAATAGGCGCAAGATCATGAATCATACGTTATCAGAGTAAGCGAAAATACTGACAAGTCCATGAAGCAAACATTATCAGAATACGCAATACAGATCAACTATACAAATAAGGAACAATATCAGAATACGTGATACAGATCAAATATACAAATGAGGAACAATATCAGAATACGCGATACAGATCAACTATGTAAATGAGGAACAATATCAGAATATGCGGTACAGATTAACTATACAAATAAGGAACAATATCAGAATACGCGATTCAACTATGTAAATGAGGAACAATATCAGAATATGCGATACAGATCAACTATACAAATAAAGAACAATATCAGAATACGTGATACAGATCAACTATACAAATGAGGAACAATATTAGATGCCGAATCTAAACCATATAACTGCAGAAACACAGGTAACCCAAACTGTCATATGCCACGGATGTAATGCAATATGCGGTGCGAATGGAATGACCATGCTGGAGTGTGAAGTCGGGATGATAATACGTAGTATCGCAGGCTATGGGGTCCATCACAAGGGACTTCTATCCAAACCAGTCTCATACCGAAATTTGGATAGTCAGACTCAATGTAGTAAACTCCTAATCTCAGGTTAGTCACACGCCCCAACCGAAATCCTGGCCATTGCGAAGGTACACATAACAAATAGTTGGGCACCACCAGCCCGAGTTGATGGTGAATGAATAAATGAATGAGTATGCAATTCCTGCTCAATAAGTCCACATATCAGTACAGTTCCTCTTTGGGATCATCACCGTGGTCTATTACACTCCAAACCAGATTGTCGCCCCATCGCGCGCAACAAGGTGAGTGGAAGAGACCTCACTATCCGTCTGCCAATATCGGGCCCGGCTCGTCGATAGCGGACCCATTCCTCGAGCTCGTCAGACTCAGCCTAGCATTGCCCCCTCCTCTTAGACAGGTAAGGCCGTACCCCCTTCCAACCGACTACAACACAGTGGGAGACACGGCCTAACGGTATATGGCCCTCATGCGCTCATGCATCCACTCGGTCTAGACGTTGGAGCAACCTCTGGAACCAAGAGGGTTTAGGGACTTTCACCCAGGGATATCTATAGCACCCCATGTAAAACAGATTTTCGGTGTCCCATCTGGCCATCAACGAAATCTACGACCTTGATGTCGCTAGGGCGTACAGTAATCATAACACACAATGCAAGATGCATGAGTCATACAATCCAGTCATGCATCAATCCTGCGCATACCGTGTACTCATGTAAGACAATCTCTGCCTATCAGGGAGTCTCATAACAACAGGCCCAATGACATATGCAATGGTCAATCACATCTCATAACAAACATGCAGATGATGCATATGAGCATGTATCGTGATGCTATGCTGTCACATACTCATAATCGGTATCAATAACCG
>JAJHSJ010000016.1:62935011-63244660 GCA_021015155.1 Magnolia officinalis | reverse complement strand
CTCTTCAACAAAGCTCTTCTCAATTGGTTGTCGTCCCTTAAAATCAAAGCCTCTCTCCAAACACTCTAGGCAATGAATTGCTATCTGTATATTCTTTAAGTATGATGGGCTCAAGGCCTTGATAGTGTAGTTGTTCTGTATGGATTGAAGTTTTACTTGTAATTTAGTCACAGATTTGTTGTTCACAATAACACATTAAAGATTTATGTATGACTCTCTTGCAAGCAATTGGATTCATCTTACTGATTGTCTGGCAAAAATGAAAGCTCTTAGGAATCAAGTCTCCACTCCTTCAAATGCTCAAAACAAATATTTTCCCTCTCAACAGCCATGCACTATGTAACTAAAGATTTAGTATGACAGTCTCTTGCAAGCAATTGGATTCATCTTACTGATTATCTAGCGAAAGTGAAAGCTCTTAGGAATCAAGTATCCGCTCCTTCAAATGCTCAAAACAAATATTTTCCCTCTCAACAGCCGTGCACTATGTATCTGCATGATACAGACTATCTGTTGTCCTCCATTGTTCTACCTATATTATCCTCCATTGTTCTACCTATATTAATATAAATATCGACACCCATTTTTGTGGGGAGCCGGCAACGTGCATGCAACTGCAGCAGCAAATGGTTTGGGCAAAACACATGCCCAAATAGGGGTGCATAGAACCAGTAGAACTGTGGAACCTGACCGGAACCGATCAAATGATCCAGTTTGGTTTGGTTCTAGAGTGCACCGGTTCCGGTTCCAAAAATTAAAGAACCGTTGGATACAGTTCCGGTTTAGGGGTATGTAGAACCGAACTGAACCGTGAACCAAATCGTGGATCCAAACCATGAAACTGAACCTAAAACCAAAATTGGACATTTGTGATTAGTGGAATCCTGTACTATTGCAGTATTTGAAAATGAATGGACAGAGTGGATTTGACATGAACACCTCTAGACCAGGGAGATTTTAATGCTGGACGTCAGCACCTCAACTGTCTTAGGTGTTGGGGTCTTCTGTACGTATGGTGTGGATGAAATATTTCCATCATGATGGGCCTTAGGAAGGTTTCAACTATAGGAGACCTTACCTCCATTGTCTCTTGTGATGCAGTCCCTAGATGGACGGTGGATATAAATGTGTCTCTACAAAATGGTCCCTAGCAAGGTTTCAACATGTGGCCGTTCATCACAACTATTTTCTATGGTGCGGCCCACTAGAGCTGTTGAATCTACTTTATTTGTGAGTATCCACTCACGTTCAGGTATATGTGACCAAATCAATGAGTGTGCCAAAATGTGGGCCCTAGCAATTCATACCAATTGGGCTGGATTTTAAAAAGCCCAAACCGTGGAACCGATCCGGAACCGAACCGGTTTTCACGGTCCGGTTCCGGTTCGGTTCTAGGGTGCTAACGGTCCGGTTCCAGTTCTGAAATTCCTAGAATCGTATGGAACGGTTCAGTTCCGGTTTCACCCCAGAACAGGACCGAACCCACCCATGTGCACCCCTATGCCCAACTACGTTTGCCTTTTGTTTCCTTTTTGACATAGGAAATTTGCTCCGAGAAAGTATTGTAACATGACCTGTAACTGCACTCCAAATTGTGAGATTTGCCAAGGATGAGACCAATTTCTAGGATTTCATCTTGCAATGCAAATGAGACCGGTGCCTGTTTGATCAGATAATCCTAACTATTGGATAAGATAGATTACTGACCAGTGAGCCACTGCTTATACTTTTTTTAAATGTTCATTTGCAATTGCACGCTCTTAATCAGCCAATCCAATGGAGGGATTTTTCCAAGTCATGGCATCATATTGTATGGATAGGAGTGGTAGCTACAAGGCGGGGCTCACATTCTATCAATACTCAAGGCTACAAAGAGGTTTGCTAGAGTACATCCCTTCTTTTTGTAGCAGTATACTTCTAGGATTTGGCCGTTGGATCGGGCTCCTTTCCAATGGGCCAAACGGTTATATGATGGACTCAAAAGTGGATGAATCAAAAAAGAAACAGAAAGAAGAGGGGAAAAAAAAAAAAAAAAAACTCAGGGAATGAAATATTCCAAGGTAAGGCTGATCATATAAACGGTCTAGAAGGTCGATGGAAGAACTGAAATTGAAAGGGTAAATTTATATAAACGAAATATACATGCATGTATTCTAACAAACCTCAGTTAAAAATACTTTTTAAGAGTTGTTGCCTCTCTCTCTCTAATGGAAGTGCTCCCACACAATTAGTTGTACGTCCAACTAATTGGAGTGTAGGACCCAATCATGATATTTGTATGCCATCATATCCTTCCTCTAGTTGGATGCAACCATTAGATGGAACCCATATAAACACTGTGATTTTTGGGTGGTTGTTCATTATTTTTTATAATGTGGCTCATCTGAAAGTTGGATCAACCTGACTTCTGGAGTATTTCATTTTTACGGTGAGGCTACTTTCCTAGACAGGTTGAATGGTACATGTTGTAGGTATATGGACAATGTAGAGAGTATTTTCTTTTTCTTTTCCTTTTTTGGAGGAGCAACGCAACAAAGGGAACCAAAACCTCGTTGTGTATGCGACCAAGAAAGAAATGTAATTATAAAGAAGAAAAAGATGACATCACTCTCTATAATTCATGCGGAAGTTCCGTTTGTTGGATGTTTTACCTTAGACAGAAAGAGGAGATTAATGTCTTTTGGAAATTGGGAAATGCTTTCAAAGCTGTATACGATCATGACTAACACCAGCTTAACAAGTGCCCTCTTAAAATATAATCTTCTTATTTTTAATTATGTCTTCGTGGCCAATGCTAATTAATGCCTTTCACTTATGATACTTGAAAAAGAATGAGCAATACTAACATCCAACAGGTTGGACAATAAGTCACCGTCCATGCAACAAATAACTTCCAACATGCATGTGATGTGCGTCCAGCATCCACCTCGTCCAATGGGTTGGCCCCACCATGAGGATCACCTTGTGTAAAAATCAGCCCCATCTCAGTGGCGATACTTTATTTTCTATGGTCTGGTCCACCTGATGAGCGGATGGGGCTTCTTTTTCATGAGATGATCCACATGTGAGGCTAACCTAATGGATGGAGTGGATGTTGTGGGCACATGATAGGTTGTTAGTTATCTACTAGGTGGACTATGTTGTCTAGATGTCTTCAATTTGTGTAGAAATAGGGATTTCGAGTGATCAAGGGATAGGGTTGATCGATTAAGATAAACTTATATTAGAAATATTGGTCTTTATACAATTTTGGACAGATTCGATCAATTAACTTTGGGAGTTTGAGCGATTGACAAATTTTAAAAATTTTGTGTAAATTCTTTGGACACTTTTGAGCAAGTTTGATTGATCGAACATGTGGGGACTCGATTAATCAAGGGTTGCTCGATCAATACTTAGATCGACAGCAAACACAATTTTACGTAATTGCGTTATTTGTTTCCTATTTTAAGTACAACACTATATCTATGGGTGTAATTGTAGGATTATGGTAGAACAATAGTGTTAAATCAATTCTAAGGTATTGAAAAGGGAAAATGTGGGTTTTCGCATATTTAAGTTCATTTATTCTCTTGTAATTCATTTTTATAGTCAATCTTTGTCATTTTATGCCGTAATTTTTTCCTTCAAGAGTTTTTTCATATAAAACTTATGTATTTCTGTACATGTTTTAATGCAAGAGCATTTTCACACCGAGCTTGAGTGAGGTAGCCCGTGGGATGCAGGGACACACTCGGGGTGGATGACCCATGTTTTAATTTTATGTCACGCTTGAGTTTCAAATCTATCTTATTTTAAGCTAATGTCATAAGCCAACATGCCAAATGAAAAAGGTGGATATTAGACAGAAATCATGTAAGAAAATGACCTCATACAACAAATAAAGTCATGTAAACACAAAAGATTTTATTTAGTTGTGTTTCAAGGTGGATATCAGATAGCCATCACGTAAGAAAATGACCTGATACAACAAATAAAGTACTAAAAACAACAGATTTTATTTGGTTCAGCGTTTTACCTGCTCCGTGGATAAGGCCATGTGGAAATTACTATTTGGGTCAACGTTTTACACACGTAACTACATCACATACACATTCATGCCACATGGTCACTTGATCCAATGAAGTTCCTGCACAAGGATACAGGGTGGGTCCCACCATGATGTTTGTGAGAAATCCACCTTAAGCTCATTTTAGTATGTGAGACCAAAAATTAGGTGGATCCAAAGCTAAAGTGAGTCACACCAGATCAGAGAAAATTGGGGAAAGAAATTTCTATCGTGGAAACTTTCTTGAGCTCCACCTTGATGTTTAAGTGCCATACAAAAGGTTTATAAGGTCATTCACAATGGTATGAATTGAAAATTCCAAAATTATAGCCTGAAACAAAACTTTTATGTTATAAGAATGCTTCAATGGTGCTCACTGAATAAACAATGTTTGCTTTCTTGTAGCCCACTTGAGTTTTGGATCCAACTCAGTTTTATTCATATATCCTAAAATGAGATCCCAAAAAGGATAGATGGAGTGTCTTTCTCACAAAAATTGCAGTGGGCGTTACACAGCATCCTTGCTCAGGAACTTTATGCTAAAGGCTTTTGCAGGAAATTTGCATCATGTTAAAACCGAGTCTATCTGTCAACTCAGTCATGAAGTCGGATCCTGCAACCGCACTCTATATATGACTTCTCTATATAGAATTTAATAATAATAAAAAAAACATATATCAAAACACAACATTTTCTTTAAATATTACATTATGAATGCAACATACGTACAACATTTTCTTTAAATATTACAATGTGGATGCATCTATTGAAGATACATACACCGAGTCGAAGAAATGGGGGCAGTCGCATAAAAGAAGTAAAATGACAAAATTCCCCTTAATTGAAGATTAAACGATACTCGAAATTAATGGGTATTTTGTACAAAGACACATTAGTTGTGTATTTCACCGATATATAAGGTTCAGCATCTGCCTACCCACCACCCCATGTTAGAACAAGACATGTTTTGTTTTTTTATTTTATTTTATTTATTTATTTATTATCTTTTCTCCCTAAACTTTAGGTGAGGTGCGTTTTCATTTGGCGCGTGAAGTGGGAGCATGTGGAAATACCTATTTTCAAACTTCTAGAGAGATTCCTCTTTAGTCTTCACTGACCGAATAAACAAAGAGGTGGTTTAACTTTCAATATGAATCAATTTCAGCCAATAGTTAAAAAAAATTATGTTTTTTAATCTTTTTTTTCTAGCCATTGATCATAACAACCCAATCAAAATGGTTTTTGAGAATTATGGTTAATCAAAGGGCTCTATATGATTGACAGACTATATCAAATATAAGACCCTATTCTGCTAGCTAGAATCATTTTAGACCACTCATTTTTCTAACTACTAATCAGACAGTTAAAATACTTTATCAAAGTTTATTCCTGAGAGTTATTGCCAGTTAATGGTAGTACATCATGTATGATAGAATGCCTGGAGGACAACATGGATGATATACCAGCCATAGGTTTGTATGTGAACCACCATAGTGTGTATCTTTCATGAAACCTATTAATCAAGTGAAAAAGTCATCAGGATGAAACGAAAGGACAAAAGTTAACCTGATTCACTATAATGCGGCCGCACAGTGTGTGAACTTTGGAGGTTTTAGGAGCAATTTTACATTATTCAGCTCGTATCACCCATGAGAAGTTTTATGAGGCTCATCTTCCATCTGTATCATTCAGATAAGGGCTCTCACCTGTTGGACGGTGTAGATATAGATATAAAACATATGGTAACTCCACAGAGCTTGGTGTTCTACGTAGAATTGTACACGAACCAAAGCCCAATAGAGTTTGACCTAATTAAGTTTAGTTTGACTTGTTTATATATCACCTTCTATTTGAGCTTTACACAAGCCGAGTTTCCAGCCTATCTTTACGGTTGAGCTTGGTTTGATTTAGATTATACAACTTAAGCTTGGTTTAGTTTAATCCAAATATCTAAGCCGAACCAAATTCAAACAAACCACAAAAATTAGTATGCATTCATGTATATGTGATTTCCCTTGGTCCATGTCTATGTGACCCAATTAACAGGTTGGATTGGAAATAAATAACACTGGGCCCACTTGAGCTTTGGAAATAAATAACAGGAAGGTTTCAACAGTGGACATCATTATCCCCTGTTTCCTCTTATATGCTCCACTTGAGCTTTGGATATGCTTCAACTTTGGGATCGTGCAATAATAAAATGAGCTAATGAAACGGATGGACGGTAAGGATCATAATAACACATACATCAATGTGGACCCTACCGAGTTTACTCAGTACGCAGTCCCGCTTCCTTTCTCATAAGCATGTGCTGATGATTATTGGGACTGGGTATTTCCAGGCCCAACTGATGAGTGGTCCAGATCTGTCATAGGTAGCCCATGAATCGCCCTGATAAAGTCTCATTCCTCGGGAGAATGAAGTTAGCAAGTAGCATCTCTCTTTCTATAATCACAAAAAGATAAAGACAGGATGATAATATAGAAAATGCGAGAGAGAGAGAGAGAGAGATGCATTTTGGTAAAATATTCACGGGTCATCTCCCCTCTATAAAAGGTAGCGCTGAGAAGAGTCTGTCGATTGCAACTGAGAAATCACATCATCCCGCATCTATAAAGGAAAAAGCTAGCTGAGAAGAGTTTGATTGTGATTGCAATTGAGAAATCAAAACCAATGGCTGAGAAAAGCAAGATCTTGATCATCGGTGGGACAGGCTACATCGGCAAGTACGTTGTGGAAGCAAGCGCCAAAGCAGGAAATCCAACATTCCTCCTTGCCAGAGAGAGTACTGTCTCCGATCCCTCCAAAGCCCAACTCCTCGACACCTTCCAAAGCTTGGGCGTTTCTCTCATCTATGTATGCATTGCGGCCTCTCTTTCTTTTCTATTCCCTTTCATTACCTTCTGTTTTCTAATAATACTTCATTTTAAAAAAAAAAAAAAAAAATTCTTTTTTGCTATTTGAAAACAGGGAGACATGTACAATCATGAGAGCCTTGTGAAGGCCATCAAGCAGGTGGACGTCGTCATCTCTACGGTGGGCCACGAACCCACCGCCGATCAGACTAAGATCATCGACGCCATCAAAGAAGCTGGTAATATTAAGGTATTCGACTCACTCTCTCTCTCTCTCTCTCTCTCAACCACAGGCTTCTGCTCTTCAGCCAATGTACTGCTTGCTCATTCGCAGAGATCCCGTACATGTTTCAATGATCCAACCCGTTAATCTGTTGGCCCTGTCTTGGATGGGGATACCCAAAAACTCTTCCACTCCACGGAAGCGGATTTGGGGTGACCCCAACATCAATGATATCCCTGGTTACCAGACTCTGTGGGGTCCACCTTGATGTATGTATTTTATCCACGCTGTCCATCCTCTTTGCCAGATCATTTTAGTCAATGAGCCTAAAATTGAAACATATCTAAAGCTCAAGTGCACCACACTTCCTTTTTTGCTATTTATTAATGGATAGAAATTGTTTTATATAATGTGGCCCATTTGAAAAGTAAATAGGGATGATTTTTGTACTAGATCCTCATGGTAGGACCAACCTAGACCAACCTACCTGAAGGGTTGGATGTCACATGCGCTTAATAGGTTGGATGTTACCCACTGGTTCGCCTCTACTTTATGGTTTGGACTGGAGACCTCTCTCTCTCTTTCTATGTGGGCCCCACCGTGATGCATTTCGAAAATCTACCCCATCAGTCAGATGCACCATTCCATCGTGGCTTAGGTCTCAAACATCAAGACAATCCGTGACTTGTGTGGGCCACACCACATACAGAAGTGGAGAGGGGCCGTGCACCATTAAAACATTCATGGGACGTTTTTTGGGCCCACCGAGATGTGGTTTGCAAATCCAGCCCATCCATTATGTGTGTCCCACTTGGATGAGGGTTCAGACCAAGTTTCAGCAGCATTCAAAACTCAGGTGGGCCCCACCAAGTGCTTTTATATGTTTTTGTCATATCTTCACATGATTTTAGATGGTATGGCCCACCTGAGTTCCGTATACGGCTGATTTTTGGGATATCCCATAATTTAAAGGGGACCCATCAAATGCACGGTGTTGATGGTCGACACGAATCACGGTGGGGCCCACACAGCTCAACCTCACGGACCCTTATCTTGAGCTCAACCCACATATATATATATATATATATATATATATATATATATATATATATATATATATATATATATATATATATATATGTGTGTGTGGGAAAAGGTACTATGCGTTCGACCTCACGAGTCCGTCCCATGAGGTTGAGCTGTGTGGGCCCCACTATGATGCGTTTCGAACATCTACCCCATCAGTCAGATGCACCATTCCATCCTGGGCCTAGATCTCAAAAATCAAGTCAATCCGTGACTTGTGTGAGCCACACAACATACAGAAGTGGAGAGGGGCCGTGCACCATTAAAACATTCATAATCATTTTTGAGGGCCCATCGAGATGTGGTTCATATATATATATATATATATGAGGCATGTTCACCTACGCACCTGTGCACGTGCGCACCTTTGTACACGTGTCATGAGTGTTGAATCCGAACGGTCCATAAGATGCGGAATCCCATGAAACCTTTGGAGGTGAATTTTCACCTTGATCTAAGATTCTGGTGGGCCATAGCAAAGAGAAATTCAAATCAAGAGAAGAAACTGTTTGCATTTTTCATGGCCCACCGAAGTTTTGGATCAAAGTAAAAATGCGTACCAGGAGGTTTCATGAGGTTCTGCTTCATGTGGACCGTTCAGATTTTCGAGAATCATCAGATATGATGAGTTCTCAAAAAAGTTTGTATGTAGTCCGTACGAACTGGTTCGCAGGTGAGCGTTTCCGTGTAGAGAGAGAGAGAGAGAGAGAGAGAGAGAGACGAGTAAAGTTGGTTGATAGCATGATAATAGGCTGTTTGGGCGCCACTCAAATATGAGTACATCTCATTTTAGTTAATATGGGTTACATATTAGAGATGATAGTTAAATAAATTTGGTTATATTTTCAATCCCTACCAAAAAATAGATGTCTGATACATCATCAAGTGGCACCCAAACAGACCTTTAAGTTTTTTAGTTTTAGTTTTAATAGCTAGTTTTTTGGTAAAATTTTCAGATAGTGGTGCTTTGAATTGTAGCGTTGACATGTTCAAAATGCAATGCAGAGATTCTTACCATCCGAGTTCGGAAATGATGTGGATCGTGTCCATGCTGTTGAGCCAGCCAAGTCTGCCTTTGAGATGAAAACTCAGATCAGGAGAGCCGTCCAAGCCTCAGGAATTCCCTACACCTTCATTTCCTCCAATTTCTTTGCTGGGTATTTCCTCCCCTCGTTAGCACAGCCAGGAGCCACTGCTCCTCCCAGAGATAAAGTTGTGATATTTGGAGATGGAAACCCCAAAGGTAACAGACAACTATCCTATATATATTTTATCAGAAAATCTTTGTATACATTCATACATGCAAGCATCAAATAAATGCAACAAGGAAATTCTAGTTCTAAACATAGCCCTTACCAATGCAAGGTCCTGCGGGAAAAAAAAAAAAAAAAAGCACTATGTTGGATAAAGCCACAACACAACTTCTTTGATCATCGGTATTAAGATTTCTGGGAATCCCACTTTGCACTTGGGTTCGAATCACAATCCCCCAAAAAAAAAAAAAAAAAAAAAAAAAAAACTAGGATTTCAGATGTTCATTAGCAATTACCCCTTCTCGAGAAGATGGACAGTACAGTCTTAAGTCTAAGGTGAAAAACACAAGATGGGTAGAATCATGCAACCAAAGTGATTTATAACATTCCATAGCAATGTATTTTAAAAATGCATACATGCGTACATGAATTAACTAATTGCATGCATAGAAGCAATTAGAGCTTTTGTATCTTTCAAGTCAATATATCCCCCTCACAACATTCTTTTTGATTAGTTGTATGCTGGTAATATTTTGGAGTTGGGAGGATTTCATGCGCAGAGAAAGGCTATTATCCTAATCAATCGACATCTTGTCTTATCTCATGTTCAGCTATATTTGTCAAGGAAGAAGATATCGGCACATACACGATCAAAGCCGTGGATGACCCTAGAACCCTGAACAAGATCCTTTATCTGAGGCCTGCTGGCAACATTTACTCCTTCAATGAGCTGGTCTCCCTTTGGGAGAGAAAGATCGGAAAGACCCTCGAAAGGATTTACGTTCCTGAAGAGCAAGTTCTCAAGAACATTGAAGGTCAGTAGTAAGCTTGCAAGTATTTGGAATTCCACGCAGTATGCCAAAACTCAACTCAGAGAATTAATCTTTTGGATCACAGGGTTTGACTTAACTGAAATGAATGCCCTCTTCTGATTGAGTGTTGTTGTCTCTTTTCTTATTGCAGAATCTCCATATCCGATTGATCTTCTCTTGTCTATCATGCACTGCGTGTTTGTGAAGGGGGATCACACCAACTTCAACCTTGATCCATCATGTGGGGTCGAGGCAACTGAGCTCTATCCTGATGTAAAATACACCACTGTCGATGAATATCTTGATCAGTTTGTCTGAGGATCCAAAACCTGTCTTGAGTTTTGTTTTGTTCTGCTCTTGTTGCATTAGGTGAATAAGTGGTTTCCCATATGATTCTCCTGCGAGAGATTTGAGTTCAGTTACTTTCGTTTCCTTGAGTTTTGTTGCATTAGGTGAATAAGTCGGTTTCCCATATGATTCTCCTGTGAGAGATTTGAGTTCAGTTACTTTCGTTTCCTTCGGTTAGAAACTTGTTGAGGAAATACAACTGTAATCTGATCATTTTAGACATCTTTGGTAAGAGTTAAGGTGTGAGAATTTCATGTAATTGCTACAAATTGCAGGGTAGATGATTTGAATTATTATGTTTCTTGATGTAGCCTTTCTTCTACGAGTGACTAGTTTAGGAGAAAGCCCCAGGCTTATGCATGCAAAATCCCACAATATAGCATGGTGAGGAGTTCATTACACACAAGATGAGAAGTTGCCACCAGCAAAGATATGCCCTGAAAATCGATCAAGGGTTTAGGCCCTGTTTGGTAGATGCCTATATAATACATAATTACTATTGGCTATAATGAGATGAATTCACCTTGGTCTCTAATACATAATAACTGTTAACTAAAATGAGATGAACTCATTTTTGAAAGCGTCTACCTAACAGGGCCTTCTAGTTTGAGAGATAAGAAGATCAACAGTTTAGAATTGCATAGAGATGTGGAGCATGAAAATGATGATGTGGGGCTAGAGAAGTAAAATTAGGGAAAAAGAAATGAAAGCGGATCAGGTGTGGACTGTGGGACTCGCCTTGATGCCTATATTTTATATCCACGTGTCCATCCGTTTTCCAAATCATTGTAGAGCATGAGCCCAAAAAAGATCCAATTCTCAGATGGACGATATCATAGGAGGAAACAATGGTGATTCACCATTAATGGGCCACAAGTTTTGGATCAAGATGATATTTGTTCTTCCCCTTCATCCAGGTTTATGTGACCTTATCAACATGTTGGATGGCAAATAAAAATTATGGAAACATTAGTTTTGGATCAAGATGATAGTTTTTTCCCCATTCATCCAGGTTTATGTGACCTCATCAATAGGTTGGATGGCAAATAAACATTACGGAAACATTATAGTGGTCAGTGGACCCTAGTAAGTTTCTAATAGTAAGACATTCAATCACCACTGTTCCCTACGGTATGGTCCACCTGAGAATAGGATCTGTTTCATTTTTGGGCTCATGCTCTGCAATGATCTGGAAAAACGGATGGACAGCATGGATATAGAATATATACATCAAGATGGGACCCACAGTGAGGACCACACCGTCTTGGGTGAGGCCAGGGCCACACCTAATCCACTCCCAAAAGAAACAGGGACATGGAGGATTTATTTCTTGTGAAGAGGAAAAGGGGAAATGAAATGAATTTTACTGGAAAGTTATCCAAAGTATTCAACAACTGTCAAAGTACAACAAACACCAACATATTCCTGAGACACCATAAATTCTTTAGTATCATAAAATCCACAGAAAAGGGCATTAACGTGAGCATCCAGGTCTGGAGGAGGCAATTCACTGTAAATTTTGTCTCAATTTAGTTCCCGTAGAGGCCAACTCAGCAGATTGCTTGGCCAAGGAGTGGGGCGAGAGACCCAGTATGCCTGGTACTTTTTCATTGCCACAGTGGGTGGAATCTATTCAAAATTGGCATTTATCAAAGAAAATCTGGAAAGATAAAATAACCTGATATAGAACTCATCAAACAGCAACCTTGTCCAAGTTTAAATAATCAACAAGCAAGGCAAAAGAAATGAATAATCGAAAAACCCGCTTGTTGTGGCTATTTTGTACTTCAGTGGGGAGAGATGACAAGTAGCATAATTGAGATGAAGGTCAGTCACCCATGTTCATCTTGTTTTTCTTTCCTTCATTTCCTTTCTTCGCTGATGCTTTTGCAGCCCCTTTGCCTCCTTTTCGGCCCTTGGTCAATTTCCCTTTCTCATTCTTTCCCTTCTTCAAGCCACCTTTCCCTGGCTTGCCCATTCCATGGGACCTTGCATCCTTCTTCATCCGCCTGTCAACAACCACCTTCCCTTTTCTCTACCCTTCACTTGGACCCCCTTCTTGCAACCACATACTCCCTTGAGGCTTCTTGGAACCGCCTTCTTATAAAGCCGATCAATCATCTTCCCCTTTGACTGATCAATATATCAGTCCTGATCTGAAATGGAATTCGCCTTCCGACGAACTTCTCAGCTTTCTCATTGCTACCTGCTTTTTCCTAGCTTTGGCTTCAGCCACTTTCTTGGCTGGGCGGGCATCAATCTCTTTAAATTGTGCCTTCATTGCAGCCATCTCCTCTTTGGTCACCAGTTTGATTGGCTGCCCATGCCTCTTCTCCTCCTCTATAAACCGAGTTGGCAGACCTTCATTGTCAAACATGTATTTGTTGTAGGCATCATCAAGTATATGCTCCCTCTGCTTCTTCCTCAGCATCTTCTTGGCATAAGCCAGTATCTCTGCTTTCGCATCATCATCGGATGACGAAGAGTCGTCGCTCGTGTCCATAGTTTCAGCAGGAACAATCTCAAAGTCTTCAGGCTGAGAAACTTGAGTTTTAGAGACACTCAAGTTCTCAGAACAAGTTTTATTTTCCTTGGGAATTTTTTGTACTGAAAGTTCTCTCTTGCACTTCCCCTTCTTCGTCTTCACTGTCATATCGTGCAAATTTCCCCTCTTCTGCCGCTTTGGCAAAGATATCCTGACTAAACCACTTCTCTGTAATCTGCTCTTGGGTTGGCTGTTCCTCCTCATGGAGCGGTACCATAAGAGGATTCACATCATTCTCTGCATCATCTCTGTCAGAATCATGATCTGAGGGAATTGGGTCATCCCCATCATCACCCTGTACGTACAAACAGACGATTTGCAACATCAAGACAGAAAAATCACACTATATAATTAGCTGTGCATTCAAGGATAGTGGTTACTTTCTCAAATATGGTCACAAAAATAACAGTAGATAACTGCACATGCTTCTTAAACAGGATATCAAGTTATCAACAGACCAAAAGGGCTAAGAGGAGATGAAATGGAATTCAAACCATTAACAATCATGGAACACTACAATTCCATTTTCTGAGTAAATATTACACTTCATGTATACTGACACATCTTAAATTATAGAATTTGAACACAAATAACAGGATTTGAACATTGGTAATAAGCATTGAAATCTAGAAACTATCAGCCCCTTGTTGATAAATGTTTAGCACAAAACATGAGATCTCCAGTTCAGGATTCAGCTTCATCCAGTGTAGTTAAAAGGCAGAAGCCACAAGTGCCCTTAGATCACTCCATAGGCCTGGATGCACCTAGATGCAACTGTCTTTTTCTTGATTGGGAATTTTACTTGAAAAACAGAGAACAACAACAAAACAGGCTAAAAGATCACAGGTAACCAAGCTACAGCAAAAGAAAACGGGGGGGAGGGGGGTGGGGTGGGGGGGGGCGGGGGGGGGAGGGAGGGGAAGAAAAAGAAGATAAAGCAGCAAGGCAAGGCAATTTTGACTTATCTTCTATCAAAAATAAGAAGAATACTCCTGCTTGCCGTTCCTAGGAAATTGTCCACAGACAGAGTTAGCCTCTATTAAGTGTCCCCCACACAAACATCCCTTCATTCTTCAATCATGTCCACCACTCTCCAAGGGTATGAAGCTCATTTATTCCAAGAAATGACGTTTACTTGAGTCCACTCTAGGATAATCAGCATTTCAAATAGTCCACGGCAATCTTTCAAGCTTGAGGAAGACCCACTACTTCCGCGTAATTAGTCTTTCTATCCAATCCGCCGTGAGAACTGCACAATTGATTTGCCAGTATTGCCACAAAGAATGACCCCAATACCTGATGCCCTAGATGACATCTCTCAAGCTGTGCATTCACATTGGTATGAGTAGCATGCACTTTGGGTTACCATGGATAAGGATGTGTCAGTGGTAGGTCCATTGATTCCTTTTGGTTTTCATTATTTTCTTCCATGATTCTCGTTTATCATTTGGCTTTTCAACCCAGTATAAAGTCAGTAAAATGCCACCTGTCACCAGAAAAGAGGCCCGCTTTTTATTATCGAAATGGTTAACCCCATCGATAAACTTTTTACATCAAAATTCAAACTATTCTGTGTATTAGTATAAATTTGTGACAAATGCAATTTATTCAGTCATTATAGCCTCTGAGTTATGTTATCATGAACCTGTTTAATCACTCAAAGCTGGAAAATCTCTCTCAAAAACAGCGAAGCCATTCCCAGCCAGACTAGCTTAAGAGCATCAGGTGATCTTGTCACATCAGAGAGGTGGAGCAATCCAAGAGGCCTGATACTTCAGTCCTTTCCAGTGACTGAAGATACCATGCCAGCACCCAATAAATATTGACGAAGACAGCCCTTTAAATCAGGGAACAGGCCAGCCTGGGCTCATAATATAAGAGTTCTAAAAATCTTGGACAAGCTGCAGCACATAAAGAGCCTTACCATTGAAAATCCTTTTTTTCTTTTTTTTCTTTTTCGTTCTTTCTTTTTTTCTTTTTTGAGAGAGAGAGGTCACTGTTGAAAATCTTATTGTTACTTTCTACCCACAACCCACAAAACAGCCAATGCCCCCATTTTCCACAGAAGCATACCAATAGGGCCCCACGCAGTCGTTGACTATCTTTCGAACAGCTACCGGACCAAGTCAGTCATAGTTCACATAATACCAAACTTGGAAAAATTGAAGCCCATATCTCCTTCATGAAATAGCGATGCAAAAGGAGATTGTTAAAATCATCTTCATTCCCACAACGAAGCATCTATTTGCCAAACATGTCCCTCCATTCTTGAGGTAATCAATTGTGAGAATTTTGTTGATACAGATTGTCCACACAAAGGGCCTCACTTTTAGTGAGACCAGATCAGACAAATAAAAGACAATACCAATGATCTGGTCACTGTGATCTCCACCAGGGATTGCTTGAGAGATCTGAGGTGAAAATCCCACTAGATTCCAATGATCCTTCTGTCAGTAAGAACTTGCAGGAAATAAATTCCTTGAAGAAGCTCAAGCATCCTCCCCAGACTGACAATCTTTTCCCCTTGACGCAGGAAGGAATTAATTGAGTCACCTCTACAACTGGCAATGAACTAAACATCTTCAAATAACTCCAAAGGAAGCCTTCAAGCACAATACATATTCCCAGAAACAAGGTATTCCAAAACAGTTACGTAACAGTAATGGTGGTAACTGTTATGTGTTACGGGGTCATGACAGCCATTATGGGTAAAATGGCCCATAACGACCACCTAACAGTCCCGTGATGGCCGTAACAGCCAGGTAATGATCCATTACCAGGGGGCGGCCGTTACAGCCACCATTACCCTGCCCAGAAATGCACATTTTCCCAGTACCAATTATGAAAGGCAAACTGTTGGAACAATAGGCATGTGCCCATGAAATAGCTCTACAAATCGGCGAACCAGATCCGATGGATGCATGTCTGATACCCCACCCATCATTAGCTTTCATGTTTTCACTACAATAACCATTCCACAAAGGGACTCCTCCCCACTCCCCAGCCTCCTAACCCGTTTACCTAGCATAGCCAGGTTAACTGTTCCGGTGGTTCTTAATCCAAGGTCATCACAGTTAATTGCCAAGCGCACATTATCCCACGACACCGAACAGAACTTGTAAGATCCAACCCAGTTGAACTGCTTGATAATAGATTCAATCGAAGTCACAGGGCACCAGGGAAATGACAGAAGATATAACAGGAGCAAGGAAAGGAACACCTTTATTGGAGACCCAAATGCCAAGTTAATTCAGCTGAAAGGCAGCCAGCCTGCAACCAATCACCCTTGCAATAGAAGATACCCCCAGTATTGAGATTGGCACTGATGATGCTGCTTTTCAAGATATTCATCCCAAGTCCATAAACCACTTCGAAACATACTCATATTTCCATAAAATTCTTGGCATCCAGTGTTAAACCATCTTCAAATAGTTAGGTGTCATCCATGTACTGCATATGAGTAACAAAAATATGCTTTCTTAGAGTATTCATCTACAAATTCATTTTGATAAACAACTCGTCGAAAACAGATTTGTCCCAAAATGAAGGTGCTCTGAGATTCTGAAATGACACCGCTAACCACCTTCTTGAAACACAACCCTAAGACTCTAGCAGTGAGTTTGTAAATAAAAGGTCTAAAATCGATAACATGTTCAGCACCATCCTTCTTCAGGATGAGGCCAAAGAAAGAGGCACCCAAGTATTTGTAGAACTCTTCAAAAACTATCATGACACCCACTTTATTCACACTCCCACATTCTGGTTGAATAGTAGAGGAAATCCATCAAGACCCAAGGCCCAATAACAGCATGAGTCAGAAAGACTGACATCAAAATCCTTGAGAAAGAAGGCATATCTGAGCTTCAGGACTTGGGAAGGATATATCATATCAAAATTAACACCTCTGAGCAGCAGCTAACAGCAAGTCTTCATAAAAAAATTTTTAAAAAACAATTTAAAAAAAAAAAAAAAAAAAAAAAGGGTAGCAGAGAAGAATCTGATGAAACAGTAGCAGACTAAATCCTTCTCCAAGAGAACTTGATCGTTACAGCAGAAAAATGATTTGTTCTTCTCAAGCATTTGCTAACTTGTGAAAGTAAGCTGTATTGTTGCCTCCTTGATCCATCCATCCCAAGATTTCCACCTCCAGTTAACACTTCTTCCCTCCTTAAAACATCATCCAGAGCTTCTGCTAGCATCAGCTTCTTTGTGGCAGCAAAGCAAGCAGATATCTGAACTATTCTTCAATACATTCCAATTCATCAAGCTTTTTTATAGATATTTGCTTTGGTTGCTTTCAGGTCCACAAGAACTTCTAAATTCCATACTTCCAACCTCTCCCTCAGCATACAAAGCTTCATAGATAACCGACGAGCGTCACGAGCTGCATATCCCAAAGTATCAAAGAAGGCCCACGAGCCTTCAACTGGCGATACACAAAAAGGAAGATTAAGCCATATACATTCGATTCTGAATGATTTGGGACCCATGACTCTAGCTTGGAAGAAAGACACAGAGGCTTATTTGGCCAAGTGAATTTGGCTCCCTAGAGAGGGAGATTGACCAGCCCCCAATTTAGATGAATTCATTGAATCCTATCATATTTGATGCAATTCTTGAGTCTTGACCCTCCCAGTTTTCTGTGGCTGTATCTAATGATGTTCAAGTCCCCACTCAAAAACCATGGGGCATCCAACAATTAAGAGAACCTCCGAGCTCCTCCCAAAAATCCTATCTCAATCCTGGGTCATTTGGACTACATTAGTTTTTTCAGTAGTTTTAGATCTAAAAATTAATTTGAATGCAATCAAAATAGAACTAAGTTTATTGCTATTACATATCTTAGACGGAATGATAGACACCACTTCCAAAGACCATGTGATGAGGACATCACATCAAGTACGCCTTTGTGCACGTATCAGAGGAGGGGGTGGGCCCCTGTCTCTCTGTGGCTAGGTAAGCATCCGTGTTGAAGACCTCATAGTGCATGTACAAGCATGTAGAAAACCCCACACTGGAAAAATGCACACGGATTGCTTTATATATTGATTTAGACCATTGGATTTGAGGGACACAACGATCGGACCGTTGGATAGCATGGATTACATGATCGGGTCATTGATCGTGGACCATTTTTCATTATAATACAAATATTTGTTTTAGGATTTAGTTTTATGTTTGATTTATGCTTTTGGACAATTTAAAAATGGTTTTATATGCTTTTTCTTATACTATGGTTATTTTGGTTAAAAGACCTACAGTGGGGACTATTTTGTAATTTTCTAAAAGCTCTTGGGATTATATAAAGGGGGTGTGTGGAGCTCTCCCCAATGGTGGATTTTTTTTTTTTAAAAAAAAAAAAAAATTTAAAAATTTAAAAATTAAAATAAATAAATAAATAAAACTTCTTTGTTTCTTCTTCTTCATGCGATTTGAAACGAAGATTAATGCGATACCAATCTTCAATCACCGGAGTGTGAGGCTTCCAGCTATCCACCTTTGAATCTTCCTTCTCTGTTCAAGGTATTGTGTTAAAATCTCTTTTGTTCTTCACCCAAACTATCCAAATATCTTCCTTCTTCATTAGTCTCTCCATCAAAACCCCACGATTACGGACCAAACTCAAGCCGACCAGACCTCACACGTGTGAGCCCCACGACTGGTCTGTACGGCCCAATTTTCCTTCCCCCTTGCATCTTTGATCCTTCTTTCCAAAACTCTAACCCTACCTGATGTAGAGCAGGTCACGAACACTTCATGTCCAAGATGGATCAAAGAAGGTCCAAGCAAAGGCAAAGGTCATCACGATCGTTAGAACCTTAAAACAGGCATATCTCGCAAACCGGAATGAGTTACTTAACGTACCATATATGAATTTGGGGTAGGACGAGCTACTTTAGTAAACCGCCGGGTTGTCCATGCCGATTTTGTGAGATTCCATCATATCGACGGCCGAATTCCATGTTTAATTTTGTTTTTACTATAAATAGTAAGTTTTAGCTTAATTATAACTCTTCATCCGTTGGGCTTTAGGAGTCATGCCCAACATGAAAAGTGTTTAGAAAAATTAGGAGAATAACATGGTTAAGCCACATAGAACACTTATTACAAATAGAAAATTTACTATTTATAGTAAGTTACGAATTTTAGGGAGTTTTAGTTATAATTTAATTCCTAAACTTATTCCAAGTCTTGGTATCCATATTTAAAGGGGTGTAAACTCATTTATTTCATCTATCAATCAATCAAGTAGTTTCTTTCATATATTTTAAAATTATTTCTATTTCTTTTCCTCAAATTATTTCTATTTCTTTTCCTTGTGGATTCGATAAGTCTCTGTGAGGAGTCCAAAGAAGCTCCATAGATTCAGAGTAGTTATCCTTGAGGAAGACAGTGATCGACCTCATCACGTTCATCCTTGCATCACTATCCCAAAATCTCAAATCACTCAATTTTCCCTAAATTCACAAACCCTAGATCTCTAAATCCTTCAATTAACCTAAAATCCCTAATTTCCAAACATCCAAAACTCTAATTCCCATCTCATAATACATAAACCCTTTAATCACTCTATCCAATTCCCCAATTTAGCCCTAATTTCATCCTTTTTTATCAAACTTCCCTAACCTTAGCTTCACCCACACACAAATCTAGTAAACCTTAGGTAGTATTAGACCTTCCCCTTTACAATAGACCTAACCCTATGCTATTTGTATTAGATATTAATTTTTCATGTTTATTAATCTTGTAGGATGATGCTTGACAACTTAATCTTAAACTATGCATGATTTCCTCTTAAAAGCTTGATATTTGTGATGATGTTAGCAAAATTTGTGGTCTTACTAACATCAGTCTGCAGTGGCCCTTGGTAACAAGTGCAATCAACTGAGGAACATGAGACTAGTGTAACCACTTGGAGGAACCCATCAATGATAGAACACTATTGCATACAAACCTCAGAACTTGTTCACACATCCATAGTGCAACTCTATAGTAACTAAAACCTTCTACACCATGAAAGTGTCTTGACTCTTAATTTATAGTACCAAGTTCAACCTTTTGAATCACATCCTTTTAAAAAGGAAAAAGATAAGAAAATCATTATTAGCCCACATCCTTTTAAAAAGCATTAACTTATTGATGTGCCCGCATCCCTCAGGATAGAAATACAAAACTCTCACACCTAAAAGCATTCTCCATTAGTAATCACCAACCCAATTGTTGAGAAATAAACATAAATTTTGTAAAATTGTTATAGTGCGGTAAACTAATAGTGTAAGAGTAAAAGCTTCAAGAGAGCCACATAGAAGCTTTATAGTTTAAATTCGTATGGAAAATGACATGGGTAGTTAGAGTAGGTAGAATCCCATTAAATGTAAATAAATGTGTAAAAAGGACCTCAAGAGCCTATATATACATGTAAGGGTCTTCATTGTAACACAACAAGTAAAGAAAATCCAATACAAGTGAATTTTTTCCATCCCTGAGTCCTTCCTCTTATCCCGCTTCTAGCTTGGGTAGAAATCTAAGAGTGTTAAGAGCCTCTTCATATACAACACCAACGACGTTTGCTTTCTTTACATTCGGCAAGACTTCTCTAATATAAAAGGCTGGAGATGTGGGAATTTTTGGGCCTAAAAGTAGGGAACTTTTTCCTTTTCCTTGCCTCTTTTAAACTTTTAGGCAAGCTCTTCACAACAACAACCTTATTTGTAAGTGCTGCTATGAACTGGTCCTCGTAGAAAAGATGAGAAAAGCTCCTGAATTTGGAGCCTCAGAACATGCCAAAGGATGAGAAAAAAAAAAAAAAAAAAACATCGGACAAAGGAAGAAGTGCCAAAAAAGCCAACAAATGAAGAATCAACTCAAGAATCTAGCTGGAAAAATCTTGAGCCTTTTGACCGAGTGCTTTCTTGGATCTCTGGAATGACAAGTGTAGCATTTAGAAGCCTGGATATGGTAACAAGATCACAGATCTAGAAAATGAACAAACATGTTACAAACTCTCAACAAAAACAGCAACAAAGCAAATCTCTCCAGATGAAAGAAACCTACGAAAGATCTTGTCTTCTCAAACCCACCAAATTTTTTTGGCATAGATGAAACCATTTCTCTGCTCGCTTGGAGCTGCAGCAACCAAAGCAAATAAGTTGATAAGTTACAAATTGAAATTTTAAATGAAAATTCTTAGAAAATTAAACCTAGGGAAGAGCTCAAGTGCTAAAAAATCTTAGAAAATGAAATTTTAAATGAAACAAATAAAATAATATAAACAAAAAACCAAACTGTGACAGGGTAAGAATAAAGATGCACCCTTGCCACAAGAAGCAAAGGTGATTTCGAGGCATGCATTTGTGATTCTTAAGTCTTCATGCCCAGAGCTTAGGATGCCTCAAGGCTAAGCCTTATAGCATTTAAGTTTGCAATTCATGTTGAAATGTACAGCATAACAGTTTCATTTATATTCTTAACAAGATTGTCATCCATCCCTATTTCTAGAACCATTTCAACCCAAAAACATATACTACTTTATGCTGCTAGATTAGAGAGTGTAAAGGGGTGGAACATACTGGTTCCTTGTTAAACCTAGTTACCTACATTCCAGTCTTCCTTCTAGGTTCCTAACTCATTCCAATTTGCTCTACTGTAATTATCCTCTTAATTTGATAAATGTTTGGTCATTATCAAATCTTTACTCCTAATTAAGAACATGAACTACAATATGCACCTTTATATCTGTTTTATATCTAAATGGATATAAATTTTCATAAGCTGGAATTTACCAAAAACAGTCCAGGATCCAAAACTAAGCATTACACCTGATACTTTCCACAAGTAATATGCTAACTTACAGACTGTACTATTCCTCCAACTGTGGACGGTAAATCAACCAACTTTGCAGAGTGACAGTCTTATCAATTGCTTGGAATTCAACAACAAATAAAGAAGACATGGAAGAAGCCTTTAGCCACCAAATGACACTAAACGAGTCTTTTTCCATCCAAGAGGAGTGATCAACGTCCACCAGAGTTTTAAGACAGTACGCAGGGCAGCTACCCCAAACTTAACAGTGTTAGCATTTCCAATCAGACCTGCATAAGCAGAAAGTATTTCACCCATATCATTGGCAAAGGCACCATTAAGAGTGGCTCGACCAGGTTAAAGCAGTGTTATGACCAAGTCTCCTACCTCCACAAACAGTTCAAACCTAGGCAAAATTGTAATATTGCCAGCAAACAAAACACAATCTGCTCAAAGAATTTTTCACAGAAATAGAAAAGTAGAAATAAAGTGAGTAGATCCATATCTGAAAAGCAAAAGATCGGCACCAAGAGAACAAAATTCAACAGACGTGAAGATTCGTAGATGGGAATTACAAAAGTTGAAAATAGTTTCGAATACTTGAAAAAAAAAAAAAAAAAACCCTCCATTTAGCCCTCATCCATCTCTGCCTACAACCTGCAAAATAAAATAGCAAAAAGAAATTAATTAGTATTCACAATATCCTACAAGAAGTTCTACTGTATATGTAAAAATAATAATAATAAATAAATAAATCTTACCCTACATAAACTGGCAGGCCAAGCAATGCTTGTTTCAACTACATCCCCAATTGTCTTATATCGTCCATAGGGTCTTATCAAAGCCTCCTGACATATCATTGCCACCTGAACATATACTTCCCAGTAATCAGTTCCGAGTTCTTGCCCTCCTACTTTTATGAGTGGATCCTTACTCAAAACAGCTCCCTTAGCCACAGTAACCCCAGGCCTCGCGACACTCGTAAGAAGAACTTCGATCACATCCTACAAATAAAATTCACCATTTAACAAAATGCATTGTATCAAATAAATGCTCCTCTATAGCCAAATTCCAGTTTACAAAACATATACCACATATAATTAAGAACACGATAATCTCAAAACATAATATATATATATATATCCAATTTGTACGAGGATTTACCTCAGCACTACTGCAAGTTGTAGTCTTCCGCTTCTTTGCCGAGGATCTCTGCAAATGATAAATCAATATCAATCAACATATACCAACTGAAGTATAAAGAATTCTAGGATATAGTACATATGTAAATATATACATATATAATATAATTACCTGTGAGGTTGATGAGGACGGTTGGTTTAGGTTAGGATTAGCAGATACACCTAATACCGTGGCTAGGTTAATGTTTGGATTTGTAAGAGCGGACATCAATGTCGCCATAGTTTCTCTTAAGGACGACATTTCAGCCACAGTTTCTTTTAGGGATGATATTTCCGCCTGCAATCCCTTATATCGTTCGTCTCTCTTCTGAGCAACGGAGGCCAACATTGGTGTTGTGCCCCACAGATCGGAAGGAGAGGGACCTAACCCATAAGTGCGAACACGGCCATGTCGATCTACTCCCATGACTTGGGAGAATACGTCATTCCATGTAGTGCTGCTCTGTGAGGCCTCGGACTGCTGATTTATTCGTTCATTAAGTTGTGACTGCAATAAAAATAACACTGGTTTAGATCGTACAATGATGAAGTAATAGGCTAATCAAAGCCAGTTATATATGAGAGAAATTCAAAAAAAAAAAAAAAAAACAAAAACGAAAACAAAAAAAAAACAAAACCAAAAAAAAAAACAAAAACAAAAACAAAACATAATAAGTAAATTCATGAGCATACCATTGCTACTGATGAAGCCTCATCCACGGGCTTCCCATCCTTGCATGTATGGGTCAATATGAACATCTCTGCCCGGGTCAAATCCTCTCCATCAGCCCTCTTCGCCCTCTATCATTATGTAAACAAGAACAATTTAATACATCATAATATGTGATGATCAAGTTATATATCACAAATAGACTGACATGGTTGATTGAGTAATTAATAAAATTTACCTCTTCGTCACGTATCCGGGCAAAGCTCTTCGAGCCTGCAGCGTGGCTGATCTTCTGTTTTCCCCGATTCTTTGTATTTGTCTTATTGCGGGCCTATAATGTGGCATACCGAAAGAGTAAATTATAAAATACCAACAAAAAATGGTTGTGTAATTCTAGAACATGAAGCATTTAATAGCTACTTATCACATACCTTCCCCTCTTCAGAGTTCCAAAACTCAATGAGGACCTTCCACTGATCCGGTTGGACCCGCTCATCAAGGTCTGCGAGCCGCTCCTCATCAGTCTCATGAGGTAAATAGTGGAGTTTCTTTAACTCGCACTTCCACTCCCTCCATTTTTTACCAATCGACATCAGCACCCAAGACTTAATGTTTGTGTCAATGTCAAACTTAGACTGCATCACATGTTAAAACCAAACAATCACATAATAATAATAAAAACAAAAAACAAAACAAAACAAAACATTGTCACCATTACCGTGACAAGCCCCCACATTTCATCCTTACTCTCATCCGGCACAGCCCTCCAATCAGAAAATACAAGGGGTGCAAATTCCCCATTACGTGCTATGGTCCCTAGGAAGTTTGTAAGCTTGCTAACATTATCACCAACAGGCTGCCCTAGAGTGTTGGTGGTAATAGGAATGTGTTGCCCTTCACGCATATTCCAAACTTCTAAGCATCGCGTGGGGCCTCGAGTCTTTTTTTTTGTGGATGACAAATCTGTCGAAAAAATAATAATAATAATAATAATACAACAATAATATGCAAACCCGTATAGTTCATTAGCATAAAAAGACATGAAATTTCCAAGGATATTATAAGGGATGCATAGCATACCACTAGGAGCCTCTATGGATCCAATTGACTGGGGCAGATCCTGAGGCTGAGGTTGGGAGGGACCCGTCTTAGCCTGGGACAGTCGAGGCTGGACAGGTCCCACATCAGTCTGGGGCAACTGAGGGTGGCTGGTGCTACCAGTCATAGTGCATACCGGTCGCCTAGCCGTGCGTCGTCCAGTGCGCCTCATGTCTAACACCTGTATATGTCCAGCAATATGACAGTATGATAATCAATAATTCCTCATTTTTAGTTCATAATATATCTAAACAGATATCCATAAAATGAACAGTCTAATTATCAAATTGGAGCCCCATATGCAATTTGCAAATAACTTCAAAGTACATGTGTATCATCTGTCACACTCTGCCAAAGTATCAAAGTTTTTTCAAGTACATGAGTTATTTAATACTCTTACAGAGTATGAAGCTAGTTACTCGGACACTTAAAAATTGTACTGGTGGCATACAATAACACAATGAAATATGCAGGTCGTACAAATTATGGATTCCGTTATCAATGAAACATCTCCAAAATCGTCATATCAAGCAATTCTAACCATCCATATATTGCCTATCAAATGGATGGTTAAAACAAAATAATGAGTGATCCAAATTTGTAAGGTCAAAGATCAGGCTTACCATATGAAAGGCCACACATGCAATGAAAAAATGAAATATACATGTGTATCTGAATTTTTTTGTTGAATTTTTCAAATCAAAGTGCATTCTGTCATATCTATGTCTCCAATTTTTTGCTGATTTGGCTATTTATGGCTTGAATGAGACTGACCCAGAATATGATTAATGACTTGCACATCCATCATAAGAGTTCATGTATAATGCTACATCAGTACAATATGGTGAACTTTTCAAATCAAAGTGCAATGGATAAAAGCTTACAACGGCTAGTCTTTCACATATTGAGTAAAATCTTTCTTTTTCATACATCAGGACAATATGGTACATAAGAAATCAATTATTGGGACCCATGACCCTATCTTTCAACTTCTCCCGTAGCAAAGAAGGCCCACCAGCCTTCAAATGGTGATACAAAACCACGATGATTAAGCTACATACATTAGATTCCGAATGATTTGGGACCCATGACCCTATCTTGGAAGAAAGATACAGAGGCTTATTTGGCCAAGTGAATTTTTGGCTCCCTAGAGAGGGAGAATGATCAGCCCCCAATTTTCAATGAAGTCATTGAATCCTATCATATTTGATGCAATTCTTGAATCTTGACCCTCCCAGTTTTCTGTGGCTGCATCTAATGATGTTCAAGTTCCCACCCAAAACCCATGGGGCACCCAACAATTAAGAAAACCTCCGAGCTCCTCCCAGAAATCCTATCTCAATCCTAGGTCATTTGGACCACATTAGTTTTTTCAGTAGTTTTAGATCTAAAAATTAATTTAATGCAATCAAAATAGAACTAATTTTAATGCTATTACATATCTTAGACAGTAGGATAGACACCAATTCCAAAGACCCACCCAATTAAACATTCCAATGAATCCACGAACCATCCCAATTAAACCAATCAAAATTCAGCAACATCATTCCAAAGAAAACCAACATTAGAACCTAAAGCAATTAAGAAAAAAACAAATATCTCAGTCAAGCATCTATTTATCAACATAACAATCAGTAATCAAACATCCATCAACCAGTAATCATTAATCAAAAGCTAAAGTGCTAGGCCTCATGGATGTCGAAATAGATAATACCCTTTCATTAAGGAATTTTTCACAAATCAAAGCTTTGATCTTGTGAGAAGAGGTATTTTGGGTGTCAACATGCTCAAAATTTCTTAGATTCCGATTCAAATCTAAGAATTTTGGGAGAAAAGTATTTTCCATAAATCAAAGCTTGGATCTATAGGGTATCTCACATCATTGATGTGCCCAGAATCATAAGGGTATCTCACATCATTCTGCAGGTAGCACTCAAGGATAGCACCTTGCCTGAGACGCAAGGAAAGCACCTTGCCAAAGGCCCAAGCACAGCGCCGGCGGCCCAAGCACCTCAGACCTATACCTCACCACGCACTATGTCACCTTTAACTTCATTGGTTTCATCATACCTTCAATAAATCTCCACCATCCTTATTGCTAGCCTTCTTTGCACGTTTCCGCTGCTTAGCACTTCCTTCTTTTCTACTCACGAGTCGTTCATAAGCTTGATCAAGGAGTTCCTCCAGTTGGTCATCATACCTGACTAAGAGTAATCAAATGCATCATTGCATATCCACAGCAAGCAGATCAACCATCATTTATTTGTACAGGAAAGACACTGCTATCATCTGCAACCATATCAACCACGTCAACGGATTAGAGAATTACCGTCTCTGTTCGTCATCAGAGTCAATATCACTGGGTGAATCTTCCTTGTAAGAAGCTGCAGGGGTTTCTTCACCCTCACTGTCATTTAAGTCGTCATTCTCATCAATAAACTGTGTGGAATCAGCAGCCTGCAGTTCTTTCTTTCCCTGAAGTGAACATGGAAATGGCATGGAGATATCAGAACTGCATGTCTCAAAGAAACAGGAGTGCCAAAAGGTGAACCAGAAAGGTCAAGCTGTGCAGTCTTTTTTCTTCTTTTGTCACACAAAATCCAAAGCCGAACATACCTTCCTTGAAGTAGTAACTCCATCCTCATACCTGTGGAAAACGTAAGAAATTGCATGTGAAAGGCATTTGCAAAACAACTTCAAGACTCCCAACACAAAGAGACAGTCCATACGAAAGTATGGAGATCGAGGAAGCACCACATGTACCTCCACATGCAGCCATGTGTGCAAGCACACGTGCAGGATCAAGTAAGCCAAACATGTAAAACACAACAAGAGATGGCCCAAACAATTTGAAAGTTTCTACAGACCGTCAGTTGTTTTCATACATGTGTCAGTGTGACCTAGACATATGATATGCACAGTGGGTTCCACCTGATACACGGAACAGATGTCCTACACAAATGCCAAGTATAACGCATCCTATGAATGGCTGGCACGTGCGACTGCATCTAAAGGTGCATGTTCTTTTTTTGATAAGAAGAGGTGCGTGTGAAACAAGAAAAGCTCATATAGAATATCATCACCATCATCTAAGCCTTAACCCCAACTAATTGAGGTTGGCAAAATCTCATATCGAATATTTTTTAAGGGTGTGTTTGGTTGCACAAAATATCATGATACTTAATGATTAATCAGTCTAAATTGGTGCACAATATCAACGAGGTTTGGGCGAATGGTCTTCACCATAGGTTTGCTCCCTATAGGTGAGGGTTCAATTCCCCTCCATGGCTTTACCCGATACACGTGGTTGTGGGTGATTGCGTGTATCCGCAGGGATTAGTCTCACTTCAAAAAAGAGGTAGGGACACCCTGTGTCTTCAAAAAAAATATCATAAAATTTCTTGAAATTTGATTCAACTAAACACACCCTAACAGAAAAACTCACATACAATATACATAGGGTTAAATAGAAAATTTATCCAAGATAACGAAAATAGAAACAGACATCACAGATCCATGTCTGCCATGGAACGTCCGTGTCCATGCCAGTACATGCTGACAGCTAAAAAAAACTAAGTGGCATATTGACCGCATCCCCTAACACATATATGCCAAAAACCTACTAGATTCAGAAAGTCGTCCATCTAGCACATCACTAATCAAATTTATTTAAACATGAGGCCAGAAACTGAAAACAGACATCATGCTTTTGCCCACTTTGCTAACAAAAACCCACCAAAAATGAGAACGCTTACCCTTCCCGGTGTCGCTTTTGTTTTCTTCCTCGAAGAACATCCAACACCTGCATCAGATGTCCAGGTAGTATGAGAACAAAACAATCTTAATTGCAGTGCGAAATAAGTGACAGACAGGTGAGAGGAAAAGCATGCATCAATATCTTTGACTCAGAAAAATTATTAAAATTACCTTAGGGGGCTCTATAGCTCCCTGAAATAGATGCTTAACATCGAGAAGACGAGGATCAATCTTTGCAGGGGCCTTATATCTAAGACCCACCACATAAATTTCTGCAGATGTTGAACGACTAGCAACAGGTTTGGTCACCTCTACTTTGTTGAATAGCTGCCAGGAAAATTCCATCATCCATATGAACCACCTACAGAGATGAACAAACAAGTCCTGAGCAAAAAGGAAACATCACCTGCTTGAGACAGGAGAGAATGGCACTATAGTCCTGCGACCGGAAAACCTGTCACAAATATTAGAAAGCATTAACAAACAAAGGGGACTGGTAATATACTTGCAAATCCAGCAAAATTTGAAAACAAAAAAAAATCAAGTATCCAACGAACAGTTCAAGGGCACTAGAAGAAAGATCTCATAAAGGACTTCACATAAAACACCTCCAAAGTAAAATAGAAATTTGAGAGGGATAAACACAGACCGGAGACAAGCACATTAAGGAGCACTCCTTGGTTACACAAGCAAAGAATAGCCAGTTCTAATGAGTCTTTATAACATAAAACTAAAATACACCGAATGTGTTTCTATCTAGTAATAATATAAAGAAACAATTTATTAAGCAGTTATATAAATAAAAACTTAGCTAAATCTGATATTGAAAGTTGACTTTAAAAAAATTACAAACTTGCCGGCCTTAAAGGTGGATTTGACATAAGTGACAGACAAGAGGAAGAGTGGCAACTCAATTAGAAATTTTCCGCTACCAAGGGGTCAGCTATATAAATAAAAACTTAGCTAAATCTGAGAAGAGTGGCAGCTCCTCCTCAGCTCCAGCAGAGAGCTTTGTGTCCTAACCCTGTTCTTCTTTTCCCCCCATTCTGGGTCTAGGTCCATCCGACGAATACGGGGGAAGAACGCGGATTGCCTACTGATGCTACAGTAACCAATCGTTACTGACAGTGCTCTATGGGCCCCCACCATGATGTATGCATTTTATCAACATCATCTATCCATTTTGCAAGATCATTTTATGGCATGAGCCCAAAAATAAAGCAAATCCATATCTCAGGTGGACCACAACACAGGAAACAGTGATAATTGAACGCCCGCCATTAAAAACTTCTTGGGGCCCACAAAAGTTTTGGATCAAGCTGATATTTATGATTTCGCTTCATAATGGTGGGGTTCAATCACCACTGTTTTCCTATGGTGTGGTCCACCTGAGATTTGGATCTTCCTCTTTTTTGGGCTTATGCATTAAAATGATCTCGAAAGATGGATTGACGATATAGATAAAAACACATACATCATGGTTGGGTCCATAGAGCACCTACCAATAGCTACCTTGCTATGTGGACCCCACCATGATGTATGTTTTATCCATGCCGTCCATCCACTTTGGATCCAAATTTCAGAAAATTTGGGCTAAGAAGAGCTACAATCAAGAAGTTTTTCCCCTCCAAAATACAATTCCCAACAACAACTCCTATTCTTTTCCTTTTTCTATATAGATGTCAATTTCGATTAATGAATTCCAGAATTCCATTTGTTGATGTTGAATTTGGTGGTTGGAATCATCTTATGTTCTTTAATCATTGAGCTTAAAGGGAATCATATATTTGGGAATCTCAAGATTTGCAACAAATGTTTCATTACAATTCGAGTCAATACACATTTTGTTATGAGCTGGATTCAAGTGCATTGGCAGATTGCATTTTTATTATTGCATTTGTTGATGTTGAATTTGGTGGTTGGAATCATCTTATGTTCTTTAATCATTGAGCTTAAAGGGAAAAATATATTCAGGAATTTCAAGATTTGCAACAAATGTTTCATTACAATTCGAGTCAATACACTGGGCTGGATTCAAGTGCATTGGCAGATTGCATTTTTATTATTGCATTTGTTGATGTTGAATTTGGTGGTTGGAATCATCTTATGTTCTTTAATCATTGAGCTTAAAGGGAATCATATATTCAGGAATTTCAAGATTTGCAGCAAATGTTTCATTACAATTCGAGTCAATACACATTTTGTTATGGGCTGGATTCAAGTACATTGGCAGATTGCATTTTTATTATTGGACCAGATTTTTATCATTACAATTACATTACTCTTGAGTTGCAGTTGAAATGAAGGCAGTGGAAGCTTGTGTACTCATTACGAACAGTAGGAAACATCACTACAGTCCAGTTATATCTGTTTTATTGATTTTTGCAATTCAATTCAGTTGCACATCCAAACACGCACTGGACCACTCAAATGCAGATGGTGTTTGCTACAGCTTCTGTAGGATGGGCACTAATGGCCTAGTCCTCTTCTTAACTATTTTCACACCTCCGTTTCCACATTACGGGTATATTGAATACATGGGCCCACTTGTATGGCTCACCTAATGATTAGTTTAGCCTAAGAATCGGCTCAACTATTCATTTAGATGGACTCAACAAAAAGACATACTTCTATCCAAGCTTTCTTATGTGTCAATCTAATTTTTGAATGATTCCCTACTCCAAGCTCTAGTTGGTGTAAATATACAGATTCTTACCTGTAACTAACTTACAAATTATCCAAACACCGAAACTAACTTACTTGTAAGTAACTTACAGCTTACATCCAAACAGGATTACCTGTAACTTACCTTCACCTATAAGCAAGTTACATGGAAACTTCCTGTGGCAAGGAAATAGTGATACCTCGAAATTTTACCTCCTAAATTGGAAGGAGGTCTGCACTTCCTTTGATGAGGGAGGGAAAAATATTAGAAATCTTGATCTGGTTAACAAAGCTCTGGTTGGGAAATGGAATTGGAGGTTTAATACTGAATCTGATAGTTTATGGAGACGGGTTGTGGCTGCTAAGTATGGTACTACCCCCCAAGGATGGAGAACCAAAGACTCCTCTTACAGAGCCTCTTACATTTGGAAGAGTATTGCTAAGATGGGGCATGTGGTTTCTTTTGTCCTAGGGAATGGTTGCAAAATCAGATTTTGATTGGACAACTAGTGTGGTTCCCCTATTCTAGCGGATAGCTTTCCCTCCCTGTTTTCATCTCTATTGACCTCAATTCCTCTGTACAAAATTGTTTTTCTTTCGACAATAATGGAGAGATGTGGCTGCCCCATTTTAGAAGAAACCTCTTGGATAACGAGATAGAGGATTTTATTGGTCTTTTGTTTGTTTGCAAGATCTGTCTCCCAATCCCCTAGTGGAGGATTCACTTTTTTGGACCTTATCAACCACTGGACAGTTCTCGGTTAAATCTCACTATCACTCTCTAGCGTCCTCAAAAGGCCCAGGGCGCTTCAGCCATGTTGGTCTGATCTGGAAATATGGGGTGCTGCCAAAATTCGCGACTTTCAGCTGGTTGCTTGGGAGAGACCGAATTCTTACGGTTTACAACCTAAAGAAAAGAGGAATGCTTCTTCCCAACGTTTGCCTGCTTTGTCTTAAGAATGAGGAGTCTGTGAATCATCTTTTCATCTGCTGCCACTACACCTGTGATGTTTGGTGGGGTGTTCTAAGATTAGTCAATGTCTCGTGGGTCATGCCATCTTCAGTCGACAACCTCTTCAGCATGTGGCATGAAGAATCAGGAGGATCTGTGGGAAAAAGGAAATGGAGGACTCTTCTTTTGGCAGTTTCTTGGGCAATTTGGGTAGAAAGAAACAATAGATGTCTCTAGAAAAAAAGCGTGGCTTCTGCGGGGGGGTTTTCTCCAGGGTTTTAGCTCTCTTCAGGGACTGGACTCTATAATGTATTTCTTGATGGCTGTTTCTATCCAGGCGTGGGCTTGTTTTTGTGTTTTCTCTTCCCTTTAGTCTCTTTTCTTTTTCTTTTTTTCTTTTTTGCTGCTTTTGTTTTTTCCTCCTCTTCCTTGTTGTCTTTCTCCTTGTCTTTGAGAGGACCTCCCTCTCAGCCTTGTGTTTTTTTTTTAATAATAATATTTCTTATCTTTCATAATAAAAAAAAAACTTACAGGCATACAAACGCACCCTTACTGTATAAGCTTATATGAGTAGTTGCATTCTCCATGGGAAAATCCAAAATCCAAAAGGTCCCATTTCAACCACAAAAGGAGGACAGCTGTTAACAACAGGGAAGGAGATCATGGCAATGCTTCCTAAGATATGGAATATTTTGCAGTGTCAGGTGTAAATCACATACTCAAGTGAGCAATTTTTATTATTTTCTTACATGAAGACCATAACTAAGGAATTTAGAGACAGGCTGAGTCTAACACTGAATGCCGATTGCACTGCCTTCTTGGGGGGGAAAACGGAATGGTCAACAAAAATATGGGATGTAGAAGGTATCAAGGGCTTAGATTACCTACTTTTGGATCCAATACAAGATTGAAATTTCAGTATCACTAGTATAAATAAAAGCAGTAAGGGGTCGTTTGGATGGTGGTAAATGGTTTACATTGTAAATGATTTACTAGTAAATCACTGAAAGGCTGTAAGTGATTTACAGCCCGTTGTAAATGATTTACAGTGTTTGGATAGCTGTAAATGGTAAATGAAATCTGCTATATAGGCTTTCATTCAAAAAAATAGAGCTGGTGCCAATTGCCATCTCCTCATTTACTTGTAAATGAAATCTCAGCTTTTTGCTAGTAAATGAGAAGGGGGCTTTGCTAGTAAATCATTTAGAGCATCCAAACACAAGTACTAAATCATTTACTACTTCCCCGATTTACCACCATCCAAACGACCCCTAAGGACACTCCCAAGGATGATGAAAGCAGTGGCAATTCAAGAGAGGAGTGACAAAAAAAAAAAAAAAAAAAAAAACATTTGGTAACGCTAGTATAGACCAATTTCACCCTGCTTCAAAAGAAAATTGGTGGCATTTGATATTGGCAAATGAAGAAAATGAATGCCCCAAAAACCATAACATATACACTATATATATATATATATATATATATATATATATATATATATATATATATATATATATATATATATATATATTAACAGAAGAAAACCAATAAAAAGCAGACCTTTGTGACAAAAGTCCCCTTGGGTGCCAAGAACTCAGTGGCGACCTTGACGGCATCGATGACTAAAGCAGCCTGGCTGGTGGCCCCCTGAGCCAAAGCGCCATCGACATTGGGGGAACCGTCGTGCAAGACAACATCGAAAGCACGGCAGCCGTTTTCATCCATGAGCTTCTTGATGGAGGAGCAGCAGCGTTGAGTGGTGATGTCCTCCTCGATGGAGAGAGCGCCGCGGATAGGAAGTATGGGTAAGAGGTCGACGCCGAGGACGAAGCTGCCGACGGGGACATGTCGGACGGCGACCTGCAACCAACCGCCGGGGGCGGCGCAGAGATCGAGGACGGAGTGGGATGAACGGAGGAAACGGAACTTGGCATCGAGCTGTAGGAGCTTGTAGGCAGCTCTGGAACGGTAACCTTGCTCCTCCGCTAGGTGGTAGTACTTATCCAATCGATGCTTACCCTTGGCCTTTCCCATCTCACTTCACCACTCACCTACCTCTCTCTCTCTCTCTCTCTCTCTCTCTCTCTCTCTCGGGTTTAGGGTTTCTATAGCTCGAACAGGACTCCGGAGGTTTTACAGTCTCCACAGTCGGTAGTACCGTTAGAGTTGGGCACGGAGACTCGACTCGTTTAGACCCAACTCGAACAATCCGAACTCAAATCTAGCCACTGCAAGCAGCACCTAAACTTTGCTTGAGAGGCAGGACGGGCTTCAAATCTAGCCACTGTATGTATTTAGATGGGGTTGAACCAAGGCCTCTAACAAATTACCAGACCTGGTCCAGTCATTATGGTGGCCAATATTATACAATAAGAAAATGACTGGTTTAAAGACACTCACTAGCAATTCCCATTCATCCTACAGTTGCATTGAATTCGGGTCATGCTTCAAATATCCATGCCTTATATATGATTCGACTAACACCCCAACAAGTTTCATTACTGAACTTAACTTCAACCATCGATCATTGTATCCTTTTCCTTAGAGCCAGGGCTGGCCAGGACTGGTTCAGAGCTCAAGGCACTAGCCAGGCTAGGACCAATCCTGCCTTGGCCCATTGCCTTGCCTACCTTAGCCCACCAGTAGCAAGGTGATGCATCAATAGGGTGGCAACAATGTGGGTGGCATTGGGCTCAGGTCCAACCCAATCCTTGCATTGTCCCAACAAAACAGGCCCAATAGCCCAGTTAAAAGTCTGGCCCAAGCTTACCCAGCCCAGCCGGAAAACAGATAAAATCACTCTACAACTTGAACATTCGTAATCTATTTGTTATTAAATGAGCCACACATATACAAAGAAATGGATGCTGAGAGTCTGCATTTAAGATAAGATATATGGTTTGCTAATGGAGGTTTGTAAAGGGAGATACTTTGATAGAAAAGAAGTACAAAAGAAGTCCGCCTGAATCAGGCCAGGCTAAAATATCTTGAGCCCAAATCCTCCCAAAAACTAATTGGTTGGCCTAATTCAAGGCCTCAAGATTGAAGAGGAGTACCTTCCATTGAGTTGAGCCATAGGCTTGATGATTCAGATAGTTTGGATTAACGCATTTGAATCCCACTTGTAAATAAGGAGTTTGCTTGTATTGGATGTGTAAATACTCCACCAACACGTACTACACGGTTACTAAATCCGGACCATCGATTGGTGGGCCTACCATCGATAGCCCACAGGAGTAAAAGCTAATTAATAAGGGAAGGATCATCCAAACGGTTGTCCATGGTAAGACCCACCAGATGGACGTTCCAAAGTCCCCAATCAGTCCAACAAAAACAACTGCAAACAAAAAATATATGAATGACAGTTTGTATTGAAATTCATCTATGGTGCAAACCATACAAATCATACATTCCGCAGCTATGGCCATGTAATTATGTCTTCGATCAAATCACATTGTAGATGTTCAAATATAAAATTTACATGTCCTCTTTTTTCTCCCACTAAAATTATATCATAAACATCTTTAATTCATCCCTTTACAATCATTCTTCTATGCCAAATATCTACTAGCTTAGCTTCCGGCCGTCTCAGCTGCTGGCGCCGGCGCTGGTGCGGGTGCAGGTGCGGGTGCTGCACTTCGTTTACGTCCTCTCTCTAAATAGTCCATCATTCTCCTCGCCTTAAAACCACCGTTTCTTTCCACTACATAAGAGAAAAAAAAAAAAAATTCATGTATCAGTTAGTACTTAAAAATGTGTGGGTGGCTTAAAAACAAAGATAATGGACTTGTGTTTTTTGTTACCTGTGGAATCCAAAAGGGGCTTTGCTGATGCAGACCAGAAAATAAGGGTTGGGGTGATGATGGCGAGTAAGGCCCACAAGAAAAAGATCAAAACAAAGGCTCTTCCAGGCATTTTATCTCATAAATGGAGGTGAGAGCTGAAATGGTTCTTCTCAAGCTAGCCGATATATGGAAGAAGAGAGGAAGAACACCACAATCCTTAGCTGGACATGATTTGTCAATAACAATTTTTTTTAAAAAGCAGCTCATTTCTGTACTCTCTCCCTTGTGCAGATTGCAATATCATATTTTACATTTTTTTTTTTTTTTTTGCGGTTTTGCTAATCAGTAGTTGAAGGGTTGTTGTACGACTACGATAGTGGTGGACGCGGATTGCGTCCTACTCCTCCCAGGATGGACTCGGTACTGCCAGGGGCTCTGTGGGGTCCACCTTGATGTATGTCTTTTATCCACGCCATCCATTCATTTTAACAGAACATTTTAAGCATGGTACATTAAAGGAGGCAGATCCAAGGTTCAAGTGGGCCACACCACAGGAAACAGTAGGGATTGAATGTCTACCGTTGAAAACTTCTTAGAGACCACGAAAGTTTTTGGTCAAGATAATATTTGTGTTTACCTTTCATCCAGGTCTATACGACCTTATGAACAGGTTGGATGGCAAATAAACATCATAGTGGGCCTAGGAAAGTTTCCATGGTGGTGTCATTACCACCGCTGTTTCCTGTGGTGTGGCCCACTTGAATCTTGGATCTGCATTTTTTTAGGCTTTTATCTTAAAATTATATTTTTTTGAAATGGATGAACGGCATGGATAGAATACTTACGTAACAGTGGGCCCCACAGAGCCACTGCCAGGACCGGGTCGGACCTTGCGGGGAGTAGGACTCCGTCTCCATCCCCGTCAGATAGTCTGACTTTTTTTTATTTTTAATTTCCTGAGTAGCTTAACAATCTCTGATACTTGCCAGAGTGTCATGATCCATCCGCACGTGACACACGTTTTCAGCCGCTAAATAATGGGCCCAAGGACTGTAAATATGGTGCCAAAGTTGGAAGCGGATTGGGCGGTTACCACATACCTCATACCAAAGTTGAAGTGTGTGGTCACCGCCCAATCATGCGTACCAACACCCATCTTCTCTTCTGCGACGGATCAATATTTCTTCTCCACAATAATTATATTCAACGCCGCACACTCGCAGCACAACATCCCAAGTGGCACACATGTGTGATATCTGAGCCAATCATTAGGTGTATACTACAGCAAACCTGCAAAGGCCCTTTAATCAGATCAACCAGTTAATTGGGTGGGCCATGCCCATACGAGAAATTAAAAAAAAAAAAGTGGACTGATTCAAATCTACACGCGTAGCAGAGGCAGCTTGACTTGTGGGATGTTCCCCTTGAACCCAGAACCCAAAGCTCTGCACTGCCCACTGAAATATCTGTGTGAAATCTACTCCGTCCATCAGTTCCATCCGCTCATGTTATAAATGCGAGCAAAAGAATTATGCAGATAGAAGCTCATGCAAAGCGGATGGAAACACCCCCCATTGAAAGTGAAACCTTCCTCCTATAGAATCTGTTGATTACGTTATTGCCAGGAAAATGAATGGAGAACACAAATATCAGCCGGATCCAAAACTTTAGTGGGCCCCAAGAAGGCTTCAACGGTGGGCATTCAATTCTCTATGTTTTTGTGGTGTGGCCCACTTGAGGCTTGTGATTTCACATGGACGTCACGGTGCGCCCCATACATCTATGGTCACAGGAACTCATTGAAACAGCGAATTGTTGCGTGTATGAGATTTTGTATAGTTTGTTTTACTTTGTTAATAAAACAGATAGAATAATAAATAAAATCAAAACCATATAGCGTTGGATACGCAGCATCTTTCACATTTCTTTCAAGAAAAAGAGGAAAATACTTAAAATGCAAGTTGTAGATTTGTTTTCAGTACGAGTCTGTCGCACAAGCAAGGGAACAAACTGAGGACGTTTCTTCTGTAGAAAGAATGCCTTTCATCATCATATTGGGCGGTTTCCATGACAAATTCGAGGATATTTTAGTCATTTTTTTTTTATCAATCCGGTCACAATCAAAGGTAGTTACATGCGATGGGTGGTCATGATCGATGAGTAGACCTGCTCTATTTAATACTTGTAGATCGTTCATATTGCAAACCATTAATCAAATGATTTTCTAAAAGACGAGACCAATTCAATCCAGGGACCACACAGTGGACAATCAACATTAATGACTGGTTTATTTCATGTAATCAGTCCAAAACCATCCATATTCGCTTAACATTGACAGAATGGTTAGGATCAATCCAATCAATGTGACTATTTTGATCATAGATGCAGGAGATAGGAGAGGTGAGGACCACTTGTTGTATTGGCTGAATTATATTCAATTTGGACCATCCAGATTGCTTGCCATTGATTGAGTGATCTAAATCACTCATACCATTTTATTCAGGGGTAATCCAAGATGTGACCCAAGTGATTGATGCCAAATTCAATTTATAAGACGGTTTTCAGTGTTAACCTGAGCCGCCCATTTTTATCACCATCAACTAAATGGTTTCATGTAACCAAGGTGATTCTTGGGAGACATGCATCCAAGGGATAACCACTTGATGGATGGCTTAGATGGATGATTGGACCTTTTATGTCATAACTGAAATGGACCATCCATTTGCTTGCCTTTGATTGGATGGTTAGAATATTTCTTGAGATATATACAATCTAGGGCCAAACCCAGTGGATGAACATTATCTATTATAATCAACATGAATCATTCATTTTTTGTTCCAACATTGGTTGGATGCTAAAAATCATAATGATAAATTTTGGTTATCAGCAGGCATGTGTAATCTAAGGTGGGCCTATATACTTGATGGTTACAATTGGTTGGTTGGATCCTAAAACTTGTAATGATAAAATTGATTATCAAGAGGCATGGGTAATCCAAGGTGAGCTCCTTGTAATCAACTAAGGGCCCATTTAGATGGTGGGGAAAGAAATGAAAAAGGATAAGTTCAGCGATTATCTAATAATGATTTCATAAAATTTTCCATAGGTATGGATTCTCAATATGAACTCTAATTTAAGGGTTCTTGATTTAACAAATATAAATTCAAATAAAGCTTTTACAAAAGTTATCTCTCTCTCACATTATTTCACGTTAAAAGCTTAACTACGGTTTTTGGGTAGAGATTATTTCACGTTAAAAGCTTAACTACGGTTTTTGGGTAGAGATTGTATTTTGAAATCTAAAGCTTCCTTTGCCATCCAAATATAAGGAAATGTTCTAACATAGTAACAGTCATCCATTTTCTTTTCTCCTCTTCTTTTTTCACCATCCATATAGGTACTAAATGTTTGTATATTTTCAAATAAAAGAAATTTTGAATCTTTGAGAAGTTTTTTTTATGATTTGAAAAATATTTTATTTTTAATCAAAAAGATTTACAGATTAGTGGCTAAATCATAGTAAATTAAATTCTATCACATCAAGGGTTCAAGGTACAAGCATTATAAGGACAATGGGTTGTACCTGCAGGAGTGCAACTTGGATGTGTCGGGCTGGCATTTCTCAAGCCAAACCTAGCTTAAGGACCAAGATAAACCAACCTAAACTCAAGTTAGGTCAATACAGTTCAGGTTGACCCAGACCCAAGTGATGTAGAACGTGTCACAGATGTTATAAATATATTGATTTTAATATATATTTTAATAATATATTATAATAATGTATTTGAAAAAAGATGTTTGAAAAACACGTTTTTCAAGATTTTGGGAATAGTCCCACATGGGAAAGAGAAGAGAAGGAAATCTGGTTTAAATGAAAACAGTGGAGTATTATAACATTTACCTTCATAGTCTGTGGACTATGGACCTTGCGTGTTCCAGTGCGAAGCACTGGAACACCCGCGCGCGCGCTCGGGCTCGGGCACGGTCTCGGTCTCGGGCTCGGGCTCGGGCTTGGGCTCGAGCTTGGTGCGAGGGCGTGGGCTTGTGAGGCAGTGTGGCTGTAGAGGCGCTAGTGGCGCACTTCGCACGTGCGCATCGTGTCGCAGAGGGTCGCTCCCTTCGCGAACCGGAGCGAGATGGGTGCAACTAGTGACTAATGCAGATGGTTGGCTGGAGGTAAATCTAGAGGACTGAATGAGAGTCCCTCTGATTATATAGAGGCTGGCAATATGGCTGTTGCACAAATGTGTAACAGCTATGGAGTTAATTACAAGAAACTGTTGCTAACAGTCATAAAACGGCTAGCCCAACAGCTATAAAATAGCTAGTCAGCTCTCTCACAACAGCCATATAACGGCTAGTTTCCAACAGCCATATAACGGCTAGTTTTCTCCAACAGCTAGAAAACGGTCATGGAATTTAATTCCCTGGACCATAACCCCCAGCCATCATAGCCTATAAAAGGAGGGTCTGGATGGGTTTCCAAACCATCTCAACTCACTCCAGCAAACCCATACGAACATAGACAGCCAGCCCCTCTCCACTCATATAATATTATAGTATTTCCAACAACAAAGCAAGGCTTGAACCTTAGCTTGAAGAATAGACCAAAGGTGTGGTCTAGGACTGTTCAACTGAACCAGTGGCTGACGAATTGGACTGACCAGTGCAGTGGTCAAAATCATTTTTCTCTTTCTTTTTCTTTCTTTTGGGATTTTTCTCTTATATTGTAATATTGCCAGAAAGTGTGTAAAAGAGTTCCATTTGGTGGGCCTTCGTGTTTGCTGAACGCAGACCCACACCAGGCTTGTCGTATCCTAGAAGCAATTTGCCTGTAACCTATCAGCATACTCAATCTACTTGAGTAGGGGCAAATAACGCTTTAAGGACAGCGTTTCAGACGTGCTTCAGCCTGTCCTTAATTCTGATCGTAGTGATTTTTAGTTTCCATATTATACAGATATTACATTAATCTGTATAAAATTCTCAACAATCTTAAAGCGTTATTATTGTAATGGAAGTCGACAGTGTTTCATCCATCAAGCTGATGAATCAGGACTTGATACGTCTTGATCGGTTCGATGGAACCAATTTTACGAGATGGCAAGACAAGCTAAAATTTCTCCTAACGGCGCTAAGGATCTACTACATACTAGATCCAAATTTGCAAGCGCTACCTGAAGCAACCGACGACGACACACCTGAACAGGTGGCCGCCCGCACTAAACGAGCCGAAGACGAACTCTTGTGTCGAGGACACATTCTGAACGCTCTCTTTGACCGACTGTACGATCTGTACCAACAGACGTCATCAGCAAAGGAGATCTGGACTGCTCTGGAGTTCAAATACAAAGCTGAAGAGGAATGTACCAACAAGTTTCTCATCGCCAGGTATTTTGACTTCAACATGGTAGATAACAAACCGCTGCTACCCCAAATCCAAGAATTGCAGCTAATAGTAAACAAAATCAAAGCGATAAAGATAGATCTTCCTGAATCATTCCAAGTCGGGGCTATAATTGCCAAATTGCCACCGATGTGGAAAGACTATAGAAAGAAGTTGCTGCATGAAACTGAGGACTACACACTGGAACAAATCCAGAAACACCTCAGAATTGAGGAAGAATCCCGTAACCGCGACAGAAAGAATGATAACGGGAATGCCTCATCCAAGGTTCATGCAGTAGAGAACTCTAATAACAAACATCCCGAGAAGGACAATTCCCTGAAACCTAATAAAGGGAAATTCAAGAAAAACACCCAAAAGAAGAACGGAAAGTTCAAAGGCCCATGCCATGTTTGTGGAAAAACTGGGCACTATGCTCGAGTATGCCGATATCGCAAGTCTAAATAAGAGGCAAGTGCAGTAGAAGAAGGCGATATAGTGGCTATGATCACTGAGGTGAATACCATCCAAGGCAAAGTTCCAGGTTGGTGGTATGATACTGCCGCTACAGTACATGTGTGCTATGACAAATCAGCCTTCAAAACCTATGAGGAATTGACCGATGGTCAAGAAGTCCAAATGGGCAATGAAGTCTGATCAAAGGTCGTCGGCAAAGGAACTGTCGAACTGATATTCACATCTGGGAAGAAAGTGATTCTGACCAATGTACTGCACGTTCCAAACATGAGGCAAAACTTAGTTTCTGGGGACCTTCTGGGTAAACCAGGCATAAGGGTGGTGTACGAGTCAGGAAAACTGATCCTGTCCAAGAATGGGAATTTTGTCGGGAAGGGATATGCTTGTAACGGAATGGTTAAGTTTTCTCTGAATGTAAGTAGCACTTCTGCGTATACGGTTGAATCCTCTGGACTGTGGCATGATAGACTAGCCCATATAGGGTATAGTACCTTAAAGTTCATGGCTAAGAATGGTTTAATCTTATACACAGATAATGAAACCGAAAAATGTGAAGTGTGCGTACGATCCAAAATGACAAAGAAACCTTTTCCAAGTGTTGAAAGATCGTTTCAAATATTGGATCTTGTGCACAATGATATCTGTGAGTTAAACAGCATTCTTACTCGTGGAGGTAAACGGTACTTCATAACCTTTATAGATGATTGCTCTAAATATGTGTATGTGTACCTATTAAAAAGCAAAGATGAAGCATTGAACATGTTTAAAGTATATAAAGCAGAAGTAGAGAATCAACTAAATAAGAAGATTAAAATTCTCCGTAGCGATAGAGGAGGAGAATACTTCTCCAATGAATTCGATAACTTCTGTGAAGAACATGGACTGATACATCAATGTACTGCTCCATATACACCTCAACAAAACGGAATAGCTGAAAGGAAGAATAGAACATTAGTAGAAATGGTCAACTCAATGCTGATAAGAGCAAAGTTGCCACTAAATCTATGGGGTGAGGCACTGCTTGCAGCATGCCATATTATAAACAGAATTCCGTCTAAAAAATATAGAATATCTCCATATGAAACATGGAGAGGAAGAAAACCTAACCTAGGATATCTTAAAGTGTGGGGTGTCTTGCATATTGTAGAACCCCTGACCCAAAAAGAACTAAGTTAGGACCAAGAGCTATTAAGTATGCCTTCGTAGGGTATGCACAAAATAGTAAAGCTTATAGACTTCTAGACATGGAGTCTAATACAATAATAGAATCAAGAGACGTTGAGTTCTTTGAGAACTCACTATCCTTGGAGTCTAAGGATAATGACATCCAATCTCCTAATAGAGAACAAGATAGCACAGCCCCACAGATAGTAGAAGCTCCTATTGAACCTCGTAGGAGTCAAAGAACAAGAATAGAGAAAAGTCTATGAGATGACTACATAGACTCACAACGTATCATTTTCCATCTAGTAGAAGCAGATAGAGAAAATGTTATAAGACAAATACCTATAGTGATGAATATAGAAGATGATCCTAAATCATATAAAGAGGCTATATCTTCTAGAGACTCAGCTTTCTGGAAAGAAGCTATAAACGATGAAATGGAATCCATACTATCAAATCAAACATGGGAACTAGTAAACTTACCTCCAGGTTCTAGACCCATAGGTTGCAAGTGGGTATTTAGGAAGAAATATCACACTGATGGGACTATCCAAACCTTTAAAGCTCGACTAGTAGCTAAGGGTTTTAGACAAAAAGAAGGTATAGATTATTTTGACACATACTCACCTGTAGCTAGGATAACATCCATTAGGATATTATTTGCGCTAGCTTCTATACATCATCTTCACATCCATCAAATGGATGTAAAGACTGCTTTCCTGAATGGTGACCTCAATGAGGAGGTATACATGGAACAACCTGAAGGGTTCATTCTACCAGGAAATGAAAACAAAGTATGTAGATTAGTCAAATCATTGTATGGATTAAAACAAGCACCAAAACAGTGGCATGAGAAGTTTGATTCCAAAATACTATCTCATGGTTTCATGCATAATGTAGCTGACAAATGCATATACTCTAAAGTAGATGGTAGTTATATCGTTATTATTTGTCTGTATGTAGATGACATGTTAATAATAAGTAACAAAATGGAAGGTGTGACTGAAACAAAGAGGTTTCTATCTTCCGTATTCAAAATGAAGGATCTTGGACAAGTTGATACCATTCTAGGTATCAAAGTTAAAAAACATTGTGGGGGTTATGCTTTGTGTCAATCTCATTATATTGAGAAGATACTAAACAAGTTTAACCATCTAAATATAAAGGAAGCAAAAACCTCATTTGATCCAAGTATCAAGCTAAAAGAAAATACTGGAAGAACAGTTGCACAATTAGAATATGCAAGTGCTATAGGAAGTCTAATGTATGCTATGTAATGCACTAGACCAGATATCGCATATGCTGTGAGTAAACTTAGTAGGTTTAGTAGTAACCCCAGTACTGAACACTGGAATGCAATCAGTAGAGTCCTTGGTTACTTAAAAGCAACCAAAGATTTAGGACTATTCTATTCAAAGTTTCCTGCCGTATTGGAAGGATATACCGATGCGAGCTGGATATCGAGTGCAGGGGACAACAAGTCTACTACAGGGTGGGTATTCACCCTAGGAGGTGCAGCTGTATCTTGGGGATCCAAGAAACAGACTTGGATAACGCATTCGACTATGGAGTCTGAATTTATAGCCCTAGCTGCAACAGGCAAAGAGGCTGAGTGGCTAAGGGATCTTCTATTAGAAATCTCTTTCTGTGTAAAGCCTATATCGGCTGTGTCACTACATTGTGATAGTGAAGCCACATTAGCTAGAGCCTATAGCGGCACGTATAATGGTAAATCTAGACATATTAGTCTTCGACATGATTATGTCAGACAATTGATTCGAGATGGAATCATTGTTATTTCCTATGTGAAATCAAGCAACAACCTGGCGGATCCTTTCACTAAACCTCTACCGAGAGAGGTAGTAAAGGCTACATCTAGAGGGATGGGGTTGAAACTCTTCAACCAAAGTTCCACCAGTGATGGTAACTCAACCTGAAGTTAGAAAATCTCTAAATTTGGGTTTAATGGGTAAAAACAAGTCACTGATATGTGAAAAGTTTTTCAGCACTAAATTATAAAACCTCATCCATAATAGATAAGTGCTGAGCGTTACGTAAGAGGGTTGAGTCTGAGAACTCTTAATGAAATCCAGTCTATAGGACAAGTGTCTTATAGTAACGGAGACACTGGAAGGATTTCACCTATATGAACGTAGAGATGGTGCCGTCTCTCATGAGAGTTAGGAGTTTTCTCTCGGGATCGTTCACGAATTAGGATAAGCACATGGCCATTAAATGTGCTGAGCAAGATTGTGGGAATAGCGAATATGTGTGTGGTTTCTCCAACTCTGTTATCTAGGAATAACTGGTTCAAAGCTGCGGCTACCAGTAATTTCGATAGAGTTTTGAGATACTTACACTAAGGGAAGATTAAAATCGAAAGATATCTTTCTTTATGCATATAAGCTGATTATTCTGGCAATATTGTTTAAACCGAGAAAATATTTTTATAAAATCAAGTGGGAGATTGTTATAAATATATTAATTTTAATATATATTTTAATAATATATTATAATAATGTATTTGAAAAAAGATGTTTGAAAAACACGTTTTTCAAGATTTTGGGAATAGTCCCACATGGGAAAGAGAAGAGAAGGAAATCTGGTTTAAATGAAAACAGTGGAGTATTATAATATTTACCTTCGTAGTCCGTGGACTATGGACCTTGCGTGTTCCAGTGCGAAGCACTGGAACACCCGCCCGCGCGCTCGCGCTCGCGTTCGGGCTCGGGCACGGGCACGGGCACGGGCACGGGCTCGGTCTCGGACTCGGACTCGGACTCGGACTCGGACTCGGTCTCGGTCTCGGTCTCGGTCTCGGGCTCGGGCTCGGGCTCGGTGCGAGGGCGTGGGCTTGTGAGGCAGTGTGGCTGTAGAGGCGCTAGTGGCGCACTTTGCACTTTGCACTTCGCACGTGCGCATCGTGTCGCAGAGGGTCGCTCCCTTCGCGAACCGGAGCGAGACGGGTGCGACTAGTGGCTAATGCAGATGGTTGGCTGGACGTAAATCTAGAGGACTGAATCAGAGTCCCTCTGATTATATAGCTATTGCACAAATGTGTAACAGCTATGGAGTTAATTACAAGAAACTGTTGCTAACAGTCATAAAACGGCTAGCCCAACAGCTATAAAATGGCTAGTCAGCTCTCTCACAACAGCCATATAACGGCTAGTTTCCAACAGCCATATAACGGCTAGTTTTCTCCAACAGCTAGAAAACGGTCATGAAATTTAATTCCCTGGACCATAACCCCCAGCCATCATAGCATATAAAAGGAGGGTCTGGATGGGTTTCCAAACCATCTCAACTCACTCCAGCAAACCCATACGAACATAGACAGCCAGCCCCTCTCCACTCATATAATATTATAGTATTTCCAGCAACAAAGCAAGGCTTGAACCTTAGCTTGAAGAATAGACCAGAGGTGTGGTCTAGGACTGTTCAACTGAACCAGTGGCTGACGAATTGGACTGACCAGTGCAGTGGTCAAAATCATTTTTCTCTTTCTTTTTCTTTCTTTTGGAATTTTTCTCTTATATTGTAATATTGCCAGAAAGTGTGTAAAAGAGTTCCATTTGGTGGGCCTTCGTGTTTGCTGAACGCAGACCCACACCAGGCTTGTCTTATCCTAGAAGCAATTTGCCTGTAACCTATCAGCATACTCAATCTACTTGAGTAGGGGCAAATAACGCTTTAAGGACAGCGTTTCAGACGTGCTTCAGCCTGTCCTTAATTCTGATCGTAGTGATTTTTGGTTTCCATATTATACAGATATTACATTAATCTGTATAAAATTCTCAACAACAGATACGTTCTTAGCATGGTTGGGCCAAAAGAAGATGGACCGTAAATTGACTATAACTTTTGATCCGGGTATCGTTACGGGGCGCACAAGCTATCAATCTTTACTGAAACGGGCCATCTGAGGTGAACCGACCCACAACGTGGGTCGCATCTGTCCGTTTCGTCAGAAAACGCGCGCTTTCAGCTCAAAAACAAATTTTTAGGAAAATTTTACTATTTTTAGTAATTCCGAATTCTTAAAATATTTTTTAGAGTTTTACATTTTCTTTCCTTTTGGAAATAACTTTTAGTTATACTAGGACTCTTCTAGAGAAAGTTTATTTGCAATTTTTATTTTTAGAAATTAGACTTTAGAAGAGTTTTATTAGAATTAGGATTTTTATTAGAGTTAGAATTTTGCTATTTTTGGTAATTACGAATTTTAGTTTATTTTTCTTTATTAATGGTGTAAAGAGACGCATTAGAGGATGATCAATTATTAATTAAGCTATTTCGAATTTATTTAGAATTTATTTCTATTTTCTACTCTCTTTTCTCGTGGATTCGAGAAGTCTCTGTGAGGAGTCCAGAGAAGTTCCGTGGATTCGGAATAGTTATCATCTTGAGGAAGACGGTGCTCGACCTCACGTCCTCCCCTGCGTCAGTTTGGTATCAGAGCGAGGTTTCTCCTCGGATCGATGGCTTCTAACGACGGGTCGGGCAACAATCCCATGGGCGGTGCTCCAGGGAATTTACCTTTAACGGCGGTAACTTTCGAAGTAGCGCACCGAGAGAATCGGCAAACCATGCAAGGGCTGCAGGCTTCCATCGACCGCATAGAGGATCTCTTGGCGGAAAACCTAACGCAACTTCGTGTTCATGGTGGTGATCCACCACCAGCAATTGCTGGAATTCGTAATTATACTGATCGTAGGGCGATGCTATCAATGAACCACATGATGATTCAAGAATTTAAGATGAAAGTCGATCTTCCTAGTTTTAATGGCCAACTCTACTTCAAAAACTTCCTCGATTGGTTGTTTGAAGTCGAACGTTTCTTCGACTACATGAACATCGTAGAAGAAAAAAAGGTTAAACTCGTGGCCTACAAGTTGTCGGGCAGAGCTTCAGATTGGTGGGAACAACTTCAACTCGAGCGGACGAGACAGATGAAGGCGCCAATCCGCACGTGGTCGCGGATGAGGAAGTTATTGTGCATGCGATTCCTCCCTCGAGATTACGATCAGGTATTATTCCAACAAAACCAAAATTATTATCAAGATAGTCGATCAGTAAAAGGTTATGCAGAAAAATCCTATTATTAGTCCGCGAGAAACGACTTCATCAAAACAGAGTTGCAACAGACCACAGGATTCATCAGTGGCGAATATGTGACCTCTATAGGAATGGAGAACCAACCCAAGACTTCTAAAGTGGAGGAACAATATCTCATCACTGAACAGGCCTTTGTTAAACAATATGAGGAAACAGGAAATATATATCCATTAGTTGAAAAGAAAAAATATGTGGAGCCTTTGAATATCGTAGAGGATTTGGAACCAGTATCGCAGGAGTTCAAGAGGGTTGTGCTCGATGAACTCCCTAATAAATTACCTCCCATACGAGATATACAAAATCACGTTGATCCCGTCTCAGGGGTAAGTCCGCCTAATTGCCCACATTATCAGAAAAAATATTAGATCTTGAAGGCAGATGTGAAGGAACTAATCGATATTAGTCAAGTCGAGGAAAGCATGAGTACATGTATTATGTCAACTCAAGAGCTTAATGTCAAGTACAAAAAAAGAGCTAATGAACATCGACGTCGGAAGTTATCTCAGACTCATGTGCCAAGTCTCTTGCGTAACTCGAGGACGAGTTTTTTTCAAGTGGAGGAGTCTGATGTAGAACGTGTCACAGATACGTTCTTAGCATGGTTGGGCCAAAAGAAGATGGACCGTAAATTGACCATAACTTTTGATCCGGGTATCGTTACGGGGCGCACAAGCTATCAATCTTTACTGAAACGGGCCATCTGAGGTGAACCGACCCACAATGTGGGTCGCATCTGTCCGTTTCGTCAGAAAACGTGGGCTTTCAGCTCAAAAACGAATTTTTAGGAAAATTTTACTATTTTTAGTAATTCCGAATTCTTAAAATATTTTTTAGAGTTTTACATTTTCTTTCCTTTTGTAAATAACTTTTAGTTATACTAGGACTCTTCTAGAGAAAGTTTATTTGCAGTTTTTATTTTTAGAAATTAGACTTTAGAAGAGTTTTATTAGAATTAGGATTTTTATTAGAGTTAGAATTTTGCTATTTTTGGTAATTACGAATTTTAGTTTATTTTTCTTTATTAATGGTGTAAAGAGACGCATTAGAGGATGATCAATTATTAATTAAGTTATTTCGAATTTATTTAGAATTTATTTCTATTTTCTACTTTCTTTTCTCGTGGATTCGAGAAGTCTCTGTGAGGAGTCCAGAGAAGTTCCGTGGATTTGGAATAGTTATCCTCTTGAGGAAGACGGTGCTCGACCTCACGTCCTCCCCTGCGTCAGTTTGGTATCAGAGCGAGGTTTCTCCTCGGATCGATGGCTTCTAACGACGGGTCGGGCAACAATCCCATGGGCGGTGCTCCAGGGAATTTACCTTTAACGGCGGCAACTTTCGAAGTAGCGCACCGAGAGAATCGGCAAGCCATGCAAGGGCTGCAGGCTTCCATCGACCGCATAGCGGATCTCTTGGCGGAAAACCTAAGGCAACTTCGTGTTCATGGTGGTGATCCACCACCAGCAATTGCTGGAATTCGTAATTATACTGATCGTAGGGCGATGCTATCAATGAACCACATGATGATTTAAGAATTTAAGATGAAAGTCGATCTTCCTAGTTTTAATGGCCAACTCTACTTCAAAAACTTCCTCGATTGGTTGTTTGAAGTCGAACGTTTCTTCGACTACATGAACATCGTAGAAGAAAAAAAGGTTAAACTCGTGGCCTACAAGTTGTCGGGCAGAGCTTCAGATTGGTGGGAACAACTTCAACTTGAGCGGACGAGACAGATGAAGGCGTCAATCCGCACGTGGTCGCGGATGAGGAAGTTATTGTGCATGCGATTCCTCCCTCGAGATTACGATCAGGTATTATTCCAACAAAACCAAAATTATTATCAAGATAGTCGATCAGTAAAAGGTTATGCAGAAAAATCCTATTATTGGTCCGCGAGAAACGACTTCATCAAAACAGAGTTGCAACAGACCACAGGATTCATCAGTGGCGAATATGTGACCTCTATAGGAATGGAGAACCAACCCAAGAATTCTAAAGTGGAGGAACAATATCTCATCACTGAACAGGCCTTTGTTAAACAATATGAGGAAACAGGAAATATATATCCATTAGTTGAAAAGAAAAAATATGTGGAGCCTGTGAATATCTTGGAGGATTTGGAACCAGTATCGCAGGAGTTCAAGAGGGTTGTGCTCGATGAACTCCCTAATAAATTACCTCCCATACGAGATATACAAAATCACGTTGATCCCGTCTCAGGGGCAAGTCCGCCTAATTGCCCACATTATCAGAAAAAATATTAGATCTTGAAGGCAAATGTGAAGGAACTAATCGATATTAGTCAAGTCGAGGAAAGCATGAGTACATGTATTATGTCAACTCAAGAGCTTAATGTCAAGTACAAAAAAAGAGCTAATGAACATCGACGTCGGAAGTTATCTCAGACTCATGTGCCAAGTCTCTTGCGTAACTCGAGGACGAGTTTTTTTCAAGTGGAGGAGTCTGATGTAGAACGTGTCACAGATACGTTCTTAGCATGGTTGGGCCAAAAGAAGATGGACCGTAAATTGACCATAACTTTTGATCCGGGTATCATTACGGGGCGCACAAGCTATCAATCTTTACTGAAACGGGTCATCTGAGGTGAACCAACCCACAACGTGGGTCGCATCTGTCCGTTTCGTCAGAAAACGCGCGCTTTCAGCTCAAAAACGAATTTTTAGGAAAATTTTACTATTTTTAGTAATTCGGAATTCTTAAAATATTTTTTAGAGTTTTAGATTTTCTTTCCTTTTGTAAATAACTTTTAGTTATACTAGGACTCTTCTAGAGAAAGTTTATTTGCAATTTTTATTTTTAGAAATTAGACTTTAGAAGAGTTTTATTAGAATTAGGATTTTTATTAGAGTTAGAATTTTGCTATTTTTGGTAATTACGAATTTTAGTTTATTTTTCTTTATTAATGGTGTAAAGAGACGCATTAGAGGATGATCAATTATTAATTAAGCTATTTCGAATTTATTTAGAATTTATTTCTATTTTCTACTCTCTTTTCTCGTGGATTCGAGAAGTTTCTGTGAGGAGTCCAGAGAAGTTCCGTGGATTCGGAATAGTTATCCTCTTGAGGAAGACGGTGCTCGACCTCACGTCCTCCCCTGCGTCACCAAGTTATCTACTTGTGAACATTTTGGCGCACTAAGCATGTATACATTGTTGTGAGGAGCCTTAGAGACTTAGGGGTCATTTGGCACCATAGATTTGGGAAGATTTGAGGGGATTTCAAATCCATTGGTTGTTTGGCACCATAAAGTAATTGGGGATTTCAAATCTCCTCAAATAGGGGATTTGAAATCCTTAGTGAGAACTTGGATTACATGTAAAATCCTTCCGAGAGTTGCATATGCAGTATATGTGTCACTAGACTATTAAACTATTTGGCACATGGCCCACTAATGATATCCTAAAACAATTAGATTATCAATTTCATCACTATAATTACTTTAATATGATGATCATCGCCATCCAAACATATAAATCAACGGTTAAAAATTGTTTGTTAGTCACTTGGACATGATCTTGTGCTTGTGTGGCTCATTCGAGACTTGGAATTTCATCATAATCAGGCAAAGTATATATTTCAGCGGGCTTATTACAACTATTGTGTCAAACATTACATAACGTTCACTAATTAGAGATGTTAAAGTTGATTTAGTAATTAAATTCAAACCTTGTAAATAGACTATGCATAGCTACTTTTGGATTAAAGTTAAGTCTCAATCTAAGGTGCCAAACACAATGGGAGGATTTCAAATCCAGGGGGTTTTAAATCTAGGTGGTTCCAATCAACTCTCCCAAACGGGCCCTTAAAGTTTTACTAATCATAAATTTTTATCAATCCTACAGTGAACTGTGGTCAAGCCCATATTTGGTCAACAATTGACTCTACCCTTACCAAAATATGTTGTGGCCCCCATATGACATTTATGTGTACCAATGAATGGCATGGTAAATCCAATAATAGTTAAAATGACAAATTATTCAGGGTGACATGAAAGGGTGTTGGCTGGCTACTGTTAGAAATTGATAAGTTGAAGTATTGAGGCATTAGTCAGCAGAAGCTACTGCGTTAGGCAGAGTCTAGGTTGAAACATTGGAAGGTCGACTTGGGCATACATATGCCCATAGTTATAGTTCAGCGTTGTAAACAAATTATATAGTGCCCTTCGTTCAAATAAAAGACAGAGAAGTATCTCTTGCCAACAGGCAGGGGCCCCTTCAAAACGTTCTCTCCAACACTTTCAACAGCTACTCAAAATCTATATATACGGCATCCTTATATGTGAGAAAATATCTTGCCTACTCTCAAATTTCTCTCGCGAACTATCTTTTCCTTTATCTTTTTAGGTTACTTCTTAAGGGAATTTAGGTAAGGCAATAGTATTGTATTTGTTATGCAACAACAATCATTAGACTAGGCATGGAGTATATTGGAAGCAAACTTCCTAAAACTCTTTGCACTATTAGTAGATGAAATAATTTCTTTCACTTTCAAATACCAAATAATCTAGAACTCTTTGCAGTAATATGGGGGCATTTATTGTCTTAAAGACAACAAAATCCATAATTAAGTTATACATTTCTATCTTCTCTATTTCATTTTTCCAACCCTATATATGACCATTCCATTAGTTCGCTTGCTATTGTTCAAAGTGCTAAGGTGAATTCTTGATGGGCATATAATCCAAGTGACTAATTTAGAATGGTTTAGAATACTTATTGGACTTCTTTTTGTGGTAATCAGTTTTATAATTGTTCAATCAAAGTAGTTGATGAGCGAATGCATGGCACCCATGATTACCGTCATTGATTGATGAGTGACTCAATGTTTATAATCAATCTAAACCATCTATCTTGTGATGGCCAACTATTGTGCCAGACAGAGTTTTAGATTTATTTGTATTTGATTGGCTTTGGTTTTTAATTCTGTTATGTTAGTACATCTTTGTCAGTTGCAAGGTTTAAATGGCTTTTGCTCGCTGTGGCTATGGTAGGAAGAAAACTTTTTCTTTTAATTTCATACAAATCCTCATAGACCAACAAATTAGTTTGTTCTTTTTGTTTGGTTTATGATTGCAACCAATCTTTAAACTTCTTTTATAGTCGCAGTGAAGCAAAATGCTCAAATATAATTGAATGCTTATGAAAGATTACATAAAATAACATACACCATACTCACCACTTTGCTCTTTTCCTCGCTATCTTCTCTATAACATGCATGTACATCATTACTTGACTTGGACTATTGATTTCATGGGCTCCATGTTAATTATTTTGTTTAGCCGTTTAAGATAGTTTATCAACAAACAAGTGACGCAATGAGCAAGGGTGTGTGATTAGGAAGCATAAAAATATTTGGATGAAATTTTCCTTTCATCAAAGTGTAATTTAACTTGTTGGAAAGGACTTTTTGAGCAAGAAAGTTTTTCTTGAAAATTGGGATTTTCTTTAAATTAACCACAAAAAACTTCCTCATAACTATAGTACAAATCTCGTTTCTGTAACTTTTCCGTTAGAGATTTCTTGTAAGTTCCCCAAAATTTTAAGTTTTTCTTACAATAATGTCTCAGCATGTTGCTAACAAATTATATATATATTTTTTTTTGGAAAAATAACTAATAAATAATTAAAAATTAAAAATTATACAAATATAATGGAATAACAATTTAAATTTGTTTTTTTTTTATTATTATTTTTTTTTTATGAATATAGTGAACGGTGTAAAACAATCTATTAGAGATTGAGATGAATCATTTCTGGTTCGCGTATGGATTTGGTGCGATGCCATATCTTAAGAAAAAATATAGTCTTAAAGGTTCCACAAAGAATCCACTTAATTGAAAAGTGTAGATTCAACTTTCTTAATAAGAGGGAGCATAGTAATTTGATATATTTAATTACATTGTAACTTAAGTGATACTAAAGTTAGTCTTTAACTGAGATTTATCTAGAATGGAGGTTTTTAGTTAGAGTACATGACTTTGGTTTAATACACTTTTATTTACTATCAAGTTGTAATATTCCTAAAGAAATTCATTCCCTCATACAAGCCCAGCCCACAAATTGAAACCTCAATCCAAGACTCACCCTAGCCCAAGCACTTACATGACACTAAGGCATGGGTACATTTTAAGAATTACCACCATTTTCTAAATGGTGCAAAACTAACATTGGAAATTTGAACGTAAATATCCTTTGGCATAAGAACAGCCATCACCTGATTCCCAACAGTCCAGCTCCATGAGGCCTACTTTCATGTGTCTCTAACATCTACTCTATCCATTATCTGACCCACCATGTACAATATTAAAATTGTATCTAATACTCTAGTGTGCCACAACATGGAAAATAATACAAAATACAAACCTCCGTTTTGTGCTGCCTCTTGATTCTGTTGAGTTGAGTCTTAGTAGATGAATGGATTAGATGGGATCTAAACAACATAATGGCTCCTAAGTAGATTCCTATGGTTTGAAAGAATGCAATATTAAAGATGATATTTGAATCACATTTTCACGGAGATAATTGCATTACAGTTTATAAAGATTTACCGCATTGATTTTCATAATGGAGAGGGCTAGATTTCTAGCCATCTATGGGCTATACATTATCTTTATTATCTTCAAATTTACATGTATTCTATAAATGAAGATTATCTTGTGCTATAAGTATGATATTGCTTATTTAGGAGATGGTCTGATACGTATCTCTATCCCCATATTCTCTATGTTGTGGCTCACCTAATTATTAGGTACCTGTCCTAACATGAGGTGTTGCAACTAATAGATGAATGGGCGGTCACATAAACATAAATGAGCCCATGGATTTTGAGTGTCACATGATGTACCTATGAGCAGAGGTTTAAGAATAGTTTCTCTCGTCATAAAACCAGTGAAAAGAAATGAAGAGAGGGTTAAGAAGTGACTATTTGAAGTATATCCACCGTTATGTGTGTCAGACCTATCAATCAGACGAGCCATTCCATGGTGGCCCAGGGGCCTAAAAATCAGATCAACAACAGTTATAAAACAAAAATAATAAATAATAAATAATAAATAAATAAGATCAACAACAGTTGAGAGTAGTTACTGACCCATTGAAACCTTCATGATTGTTCATCGGGTCCACTAAAACATGGTTCAAACATCAGCCCATCCATTGTATGTGTCCCAGTTGGATGAGGGGTCATACAAAGTTTCATCCACATATAAATCTCATGTGGCCCACTAAGTGCTTTTAGATATTTTATCATCTTTTTACACGATTTTAGATGGTGCGACCCACCTGAGTTCCATAGACGGCTGCTTTTTGGGATATCCCATAACCTAGAGGGTAGCCACTAGGTGTGGATTTCAGACACACATTACAGTGGGGCCCACACAGCTCGACATCATGAGGTCATATTACCATTTCCCATACATAAAAGCTTTAATTTGGTGTGTGTGTGTGTGTGTGTGTATATATATATATATATATATATATATATATAAACATGTAACCTTAAACAAGTTGGGCTGGGCTATGCTTGAGATGGGTAGACAGCCTTTTACAAAAAAAAACTCAAGCCTGGAAACGGGCTTGACTAATAGGTGCGGGCCTGCCGTAGGACCTGCAGCCCAAGTCCAGACCAAGCGGGCTGGGCCAGTGACAGCCCTGTGAGGAGGCAGGAGGTGATTGAATGCCAGGGACCGTATCGTAAATTCATCAAAAACACAAAACCCCAATTCTCTCACTCTTTGGGATCTCCTGCCCTCTCTCTCTCTCTCTCTCTCTCTCTCTCAAATCTCTCCTCACTCTCCAGCTAAAAAGAAAAAGGAAAATAACAGAAATACACAAAACCTCTCTCCCCGATAAAATATGGGGACGTTGGGCAAAGCGATCTACACCGTTGGATTCTGGATTCGCGAGACGGGACAGGCCATCGATCGCCTTGGCTGCCGCCTCCAAGGCAACTATTATTTCCAGGAGCAGTGTACGATTTCTCACCTTTCTAACCCTAACTTCCCATTTTCATTTATTCTCAGAACCTCAGAAATTCGTTTCTTTCTAGAAAAATGTAGTCTTGTGTTCATTCCATTATCTTATGAGATCTGACCATCAATTCCAGTAGTCTCCGAACTCGATTTTTGTTCGAGAGTTTTTACTTGTGGAATTTCTGTGTCCTTTGGCCAATGGAGGAGTGACACGTGGCATGCATGTGTACTGTCTGATGGGACGTGAATTGCCTGTCCTGGAAGTTCCTGTAGGTGGAAGCAATGTGGAGCCCACCACAATGTCTGCGTGACATCTGCTCCGTCCATCAGTTCAGGCAGCTCATGTTTATCGCATGACTCAAAAAACTCAAGTGGGGCACGCTGCAGGAAACAGTAGGGATTGAAGGCTGAACATTGAAACCTATGTGGCGCCATAGAAGTTTTGGATCAGGCTGATATTTGCGTTTTCAGTTCACCCAGTGGGAATTACCTTATGAACAATTTGGATGACATAGAGACATCACGGTGGGCCCGGGGAAGGTTTCAAGGTAAGTGTTTCCATTCCCATTGTTTCCTGTTGCGTGGCCCACTTGAATTTTTGATCTGTCTTGTTTTTGGGCTCATGTCCTGATGTTAGCTGGCAAAACTGAGTTACAAGTTGATGTCACATGGACATCAAGGTGGGCCCCACAGGCTTCCGCCTACAGCAAGTTCTTGTAGACGGGGGCACAGGAAGGTCCCAATCCTGCCCAATGTGTAAGTGAGGTGTGGATTATATGTGGCTCTCAGGAAAGAAAATGTCTAACATTCTTGCAGGAACATGACATGTGCACTTGCACCTGTTTTTGGTAAGCAGGACTGGTGAGTTGGGCACTTCATGGATGGGTTATACCCGAAAGGCATGAAGATTGGACCATGGTAGCCGTTCCATCTGTGCCCTGAAAAGGGGACATTTTTTGTCCAATAGAACTGGTCAGAAATCGCAACAAGTAAATGGCTTGAGTGCCCAACAACTGGAAATTTGGGATATAGCTGATCTAGGTTTTCGTTATAATACATGTTTCCACATGTACGTATAGGGCAGCATGCAAAGCACTTCTATGGCAAGCATGCCACAATAGAATTTGTCCTAATGTTTTATGGGCACTCCTGTATACTGTATTTCTATACGTATACATACTGTATATCAAGGGCCTGTTTGGTCTGTGGGATTAAATGGTATGGAATTGTATTAGATGGGATTAACACCATTATTGCACAACGATTGCATGTCTAGAAATACTATGGTATTTTAACCATCCAAATCCCATGTTTGGGATCAAATTCTTCGTCAGGCATAACCACTGTATTGTATTAAGCAAAACCCTGTTTGGTGGACGATGGATTTGTAATCAACGGACCAAATTCATAACTAATGTTAGTCACTTGCACATCATATGCAACTCAAATGTCACTTGTAAAGGATGGATATGGATGGATTTCAAAATCCACAAGAAATCCCACATGCAATTCCATTCCACATAATCCCATTCCTTCTTGTGTCTCCAAACCTTGCATGAAACCAAATGCAATTCCATCCCACTTAATCCCTCCTAAGCCCACATACCAAACAGGCCCTAAACATTTAGGAAGTCGGTGACATTGATAGTGTTGTAGGTAACATTTTTGTGAGAGAGAACAAAAATTCTCTTGGAAAAGAAGAAGATAGTACATCAAAGAATCGGGGATGGAATTCCTCTACATAAAGAGGACTGAGTAACACTGCCTTTTGGCCAAGATGTATTAAGGTAAGATTCCAACGCGTGGCATGTTGTTTGGAAGCAAAATTAATGATATTCTTCCTTGATGAAGACCCAACAATCTTAGAAAAATCCATAAGAAATTCCTTTGGAAAAAAGTCCAGGCCTTACATAAGGGCCCAGGTTTCATAAATTTCGTCGGAAGATTATATGTTGTAGTGCATGCATAGTGATGCTTAACGTGCTTAAGAACAGTCCAATTTACGTGTAAAATTTCAATTTGACTGATGCAATATAGTACTTCAATTTGGTTCTATCCAATCATCGCCTTTTGACTTAAAAAGATGAAGTTGGCCATTGTTGTCAATCTCTTGATGGACATTTGCTTAATATCTAATTATTAGGTCATTTCAAAGTTGGTGATCTCTCTTTAGGTTCTTTTGTACTGAGTTTCATAGCCATTAGCTGCATCTTTTTTCTTTTTCTCTGGCCGGCAATGAATTCTATTAAAGCCCGAAGGCAGAGAGCACCACAAAAGCTAACAGGCAAATATTAAAAGCAAAACCTGAAGGCAGAAGGTACAACAAAAACGCTATCACATTACAACAGGATCTCCAACTGATCCCTGAAGAAAACATTTCTATTTAACCCAAAAATTCATGTAAAACCAATGCCCACAAACTAATAAGGGGCAACTCTCTTGCTTGCCCAATGGGGCATTTCACAATTTTCATTGGAAGTTCTCTTACTTTCCCCTTTCAGGATGACCGGATGATCACCAATAAGCATATATTCCAATGGATCTTTCCCTTGCAACATCTAGAACTGAGATCCTATGCCTCAAAGAGTGCTGCTGTAGAGCTTGGAGTTGCCTAGCATGCCCCAAATTGGCCAAGACACTAAACTTAAGCAGCAGTGTCAACTTGACAATGGATGAACAAGTTATTCATACTTTCTATATTGTTTTGGCATATGTAGTAATTGTTAACAATGATCATATTGATACTTCTAAGATGATTGATTGTTAACATTTTATTGCAATCCACCAGCAACCAAGGCCGACAACTTGGGAGGAAACTCTACTTCCCACATCCAAGCAATATAACTATAACAGATGCCTCCAACATATTTGACCAATTTTTAAAAGGGATTTAAGTGAAAAATTGCCTAGATGGGTCCCATCTCCATAATAACTCACCATTGCGTAACGCACACAAATAGCCACATCCTTCAAGAGCCCCTTAGCAGTGAACTCCTCCATGCTGCATAGATTCCTTCTAAAGGTAGGTACCAAACAGTTTTATGGACGACATGCTCATAGTGATCATTAACTTTTGTCTCCTTGTGCATCTTTAGATTATGTCTTTTGGACCTACTCCATAATAGGATGTAACATTCTCCCAAAATCATGTTGCTAACCTATAGAAAACAATGCCTTCTAACAATGAGATTGCTATCCAAGCGTTGCACATCTATATCTTGATGAGCTAGTGATGCGGGGGCATCTTGGTGTGATTCCAAGGATGCACCGTATCTCCATGCTGGGGTGAGGTGGCTCACGAGGTGAGGTCTGTGAGATGCAGAATGGCCATGAGGTGGGGCGGGGGCCCATTGTGGGACTATGCGATTCAGGGACCCATGCGAAGCGGGGGTTGCCTATGGGGAGGTCTTGCCTAGGTTTGCTTGAGAGGGCCTATATATAGGGATAAATTGGTCATTCCCCATCGGCTCTAGAATTTTGGTGCGCGGGTCGGTTGTCCGCTATCAAAATAATATCAGAGCGGAAGCCCAGTGTTCGAATCTCCTCACCGATGTGGGCTGGGCTGGGGTGGCCCACGAGTTGAGGTTTGTGAGATGCAGAATGGCCATGAGGTGCAGCCCACTGTGGGACCGTGCAATTCGGGGACTCGTGCAAAGCAGGGTTTGCTCACAAGGAGGACTCGCCTAGGTTTGCTTGGGAGGGCCTGTATATATGGATAAACCAGTCTTTTTTCCATCAGCTCCGGAGCTTTTGGTGCGTTGGCCAGTTGTCTGCTATGAGCTATGGGGTCAAGGTGTTCCAAAACGGCAATGGTGGCCGTAATGGCCACCACCATTACTGTTATGATATGGGCCATAACGGCCATTACGACCCCCATATCGGCTGTTACGGCCCTTTTTTATTTTTTGAAAAAACTGTTACATGACCATTACAGGGCTACCCCGTAACGTCTAATGGTTATGACCGTTACCGTTATGTAACGGCCGTTATGTAACCGATTTTGAATACCTGGGTAGGGGTGCACCTCCCATCCTTCTGAATGCCATATTACGAAACGATGATCTCTTGCCACAAATTATCATTTCTCCTGGAAACGCCAGAACCATTTGCCCAATAATGCTTCATTCATTGCAATAAGAGTTCTAATATGGACAACCTTGTAATTTGGTTGGAGACCTTCCAATCCATAAGATGAAACATGTGTTTATTATACAAACCTTGCCATAAGTAATCTCTTTGCAATCCAGCTTGCTAATGACACTTTTGGGACATCGAAAGAGCAACATAAAGTACACTAGCAAAATCGCCAGGGACACTTTGTTCAAAATGATCCAATCTCCCAGAGGTTAATCTTCCCTTTCCATACAGCTGACCTTCTGTCCATTCTTTTAACATCTGGGTCCCAAAGTCTTAGAGAGCACCTGCTCGTAAAGGAAGCGCAGGATAGGTGGATAGGAGGAGCCTGCCTTACTCCCCAAGATGGATGCCAACTCCCTCACCCCTTCTCCTTCAAGATTCTTACATAACAATTTGCTCTTGGACAAATTCACTTTCAGACCCGAGATTGCTTCAAAGCCCTGTAAAATGCATTTTAGATTCGATACCTGCTACCTATTCCCGTTACAGAATCTCATGGTGTCATTTGCAAATTGAAGGTGGAACTTGGAGCCCTCAACGACCAACCCAGCCTTCAATTAAATTATTATCTGTCGCTTTATCGAGCGTTTACTAAACGCTTTTGCTATCGCCATAAATAAGACTGGTGACAATATATCTTCCTGTTTGATCCCTCTTGATCCTTCAATTTATCGTTTTGTAGAACCATTTGGCAAGCATTGAGTATTTTACTGGCCCTACCCACACCTGAATCCAGCCTATCCAGCAAACTCCAAAGCTGATCCTCCACATTATATAAATTAAGAAGTTTCCGACCAACTTGATCTTACAAACCAATCCCAGCTTGGGCAGTTTCTTGAGTCGGTACACTCATGGGCCACAAGCACTCCATCAAAATTCTTTTTTTTTTTTTTTTTCTTTTTTTTTTTTCTTTTTTTTTTGGGATTAAGCACAATGAATGATCCCCACATGTTCTCTGTCAATTTCCTTTGTCTTAAAATTTCCTTATGAAGTTCATCAGGTCATCCTTCACCACATCCAAAATACACGAAAAAGGCAACTGGGAAGCTATCTCGCCCCGGGCCTTTGTCTAATCCCAATTAATCCTCAGCCAATTTCACCTTTTCCTTGTCAATTGGATGTTTGACAAAATCAGCGTCTGCTTCAATGATCTGATAAAAGGCAAATTCCCCAATCTCAGATGATTCATCTTTCCGGAAAAAAAAAAAAAAGAAAAAAAAAGAAGGTTACAATAGAGCTTCACAATTGAAGAGTAGATTTCCCGCGGATTGTCAATTTTCGACCCAATTGACCCCAAGTCTTTGAATCCGGTTAACCCATCTATGATCCTTTGTTACATGTTGGAAGAATTTAATACTTTTGTCCCCTTAAATCACAGATCTCTAGACCTTTGCTTCCACATAATTTCCTCTTACTTTGGCTTATTTTTGAATTCCTTTTGCAACATTTTCTTGTAACAAGCTCCTCCTCCAATAGATAGCTTGCCTCCTCTGTATCCAACTCTTCTATCTTCAGCAGAATCTTAGGTATGTCCTCAGTTTTACCCAACTTATCTCTGTTTCACTCACTTATTTTTTATTCGAGAAGATTTAAGTTCAACCCCAGCCATGAGGCCGCTTATTGGTTCTGCCATAACTGTGGTATAACCATGCTGTGAGTCTGTGACCTGGTAACATTGATTATTTGTAAGTACTTAATGTTTATTTTTTAAGGGAAATTTTTAAGGGAAAAGTGATTTACTTTTCAACTGCATATAAATTTCCACTGGGCTTTGAATTTTTAACATCTTAGATATGCAGCTTAATTTTAATTGTAGTTCAAACTGTTCCTCCGTCTCTTGATTTTATCACTGGTTTGCGAGGCTCTGTTTAGTTATGGCATTTGCTTGAGAGCCTTGTTATTTTCCATTTTCGAGCTTTCCTGCCTGACCCCATATTGGAATAGGATTAAACATGAATGTATTTCATTCTCTTTTCAATCTTTCTATCTATTGGGTCATTGGGTCTGAGTTGTCTTTCATTTTCTATGCAATTTCTCACTAAATTTAAGCATGTTGTCTTTATGACTTTAATAGTCATGCCTTTTGCATGTTATTTATGTGCCTATTATCCATTATCTTGCCAGTTGCAAACTTCATGCCTTTTTTTTTCCCATCTAACTAGTACTCGTATTGATATTATTTCAGTGTCGAGGCACCGGACGCTTATGAACATATTTGACAAAGCCCCTGTCGTTGATAAGGATGCTTTTGTGGCTCCAAGTGCATCTGTCATTGGAGATGTTCATGTGGGACGGGGATCATCAATTTGGTATGGATGCGTTTTGAGAGGTATGTTTCACGATATCTAAGCTGACAATCACTTCTTAATGGAAAACTGTTTCCCTGCTCTGTAGATCTGTATACCTGACATAATGAAGTTTTCATCTATGGTTTAATACATTTTAGATTCTTGCAGGTCCTATTATTAAAATTTACAGAAATAAGTCTTTTTTCACTCTGGAATCCAAATTCTAGTAAAATATCCTGTAGTTACATATCCACTTCTATCTTATATTATATTGCAAAATTTTCAAAACTTGTCTGGATGTATGAGGAACCTTAAGTTTCTGCCAAGATTGAAACAGTATTTGATCCCTTGACTTTCCTGGTTTTAACATCGACAAGTGGGGGGATCACATGTTACGTAATTGATGAGTGTTTGCATGTATGCTACACATTCATGTGGTGCCTTCTTGTTATTTCCTTGCTACCTCGAAGAACTAAGATGGCAATTTGCAAGTGAATGTGATTTTCCTGTGTTGTAGGGATGGTTCCTAGGTTAATAATGCTTGCTACATCATTGTGAGTTTTCCAAGAGAAGCACTTGTTCTGTGCTGACATGGCATATGTGCATGTTGCTTCTCCATGTAAACCTTTTTACAGAGAGCAGTTTGTTTATCACATATAAAAATCTAATTGTTTTGAATTTCTGAAATTCACACCACTAAATTTTTTGCCTTTGCTTTGTAGATTTGAGTAGTGTCCCTTTGGACTTCTTGGATTCCCAACCTATATGTGTGCAGAGTCATGTCTCTTTGGATTTATTTGTCACTCTCTTTAACCTTAGTTCATTTTTATTCCCTTGAAACAATGACTGATACTTTGACTATGGCTTCTAATTATTTAGGTGCATCCAAATATATCTTTCTCGGTAGGTGTTTGTATCCTTGGACTAATGTCATGTCATGCATCTGTCCAGGTGATGTTAACAGTATAAGTGTGGGATCTGGAACTAATATTCAAGACAATTCCCTTGTGCATGTGGCAAAATCTAATCTAAGTGGGAAGGTCTTACCAACTATCATTGGAGACAATGTTACTGTGGGTAAGTGACTTGCTATTGATTTCATTAGAAATGATTCATGAACCATATCATTACTTGTTGGGTTCCATGTTTCTGCTCCTCCTGACACATGAAAAGAGCTAAAAAAAACATTGTACTCCATTGGAGTTTGACAATGTTAATGCTCATTCTCCATCACATTCTCTTCATATGTCGTGTGATGAAGGATACTGATAACCGTGTTTTCTACTATTATGTTTTAGTTTCTTTGGAGGCATCTGCAAATTGCAACAGCTCTAGTGGTTTTACTAGACTATTTGGGAGACATCCATTATGATTGAGATCTTGAACTGGGCAGGTCATAGTGCTGTCATACACGGATGCACCGTTGAGGATGAGGCTTTTGTGGGTATGGGCGCAACCTTGCTTGATGGAGTGGTTGTGGAGAAACATGCCATGGTTGCTGCTGGAGCCCTCGTGAGGCAGAACACAAGGATCCCGTGTGGGGAGGTTTGTCTGCGAGTCATTCGTTTTTGTGCATTTTATTTCTCAGTATTGATAATATCTTCATGAGTTGGACAATGTCACATGTGAGTGCCAGGCAGGAAATGGACAAAAGGTGCAAACACAGACCCTAGCGAAAGCCGATGCCCCGATGTGTCTTTATTTCTCATTGATTTGATTTGATATTATATTGTTTACAAGAAAATGAATCCTTTCAAATAGAAACATTGCACAAGGGCATATTTTAGAAGTGGAGCATCTTTGTTACATAGCTTAAAAATCTTTTCTTTCTTTCTTTCTTTCTTTCTTCTTCTTCTTCTTCTTCTTCTTCTTCTTCTTTTTTTAAAAAAAACAGAACCCCTTGGGTTTTTCACAGTATATACTTGCCATGTGATTCTTTGTTTGACCTATAGAAAGAATACCCGCAAATAAAGTGAAATTTCTCAATTGAACACTTGGAAAGGAAAATTACTCACATGTTCTCTTGTCACTTTTTGAACGTGTATCAAGTTAATGCATCAATAAAGAGAACCTGTGATGCAGGACAATTAACCACTTGCTCTAAAAGCTTGAATTGATAGAGCATAGCGAATTAATTCCTCTATTTATAGCCCGGGCCCCACATCCCATGGGTTAGGACCTCTGCTGAATGCCCTTGCATTAATCACCCCCAGTGAAGAGTTCAAACACGGGACCTCTTGATCTGATACCACTTTGATGCAGGACAATTAACCACTTGCTCTAAAAGCTTGAACTGATAGAGCATGACGAATTAATCCCTTTATCTTATAGCCCAGGCCCCACATCCCATGGGTTAGGACCTCTGTCGAACCCCCCTCTTGGGCCCCACTTCACATGGGTACCACCTCACACGAGCCGCCCACCCCAAGTGTGCCCCTGCATCCCACAGGCAACCCCACTCGAGCCCAGTGTGAAAATGCCCCTGCATTAACTTGATTGTTAAAATCTCATTTGTTAAAAAGGTAGCAAGAAATTGTGTTTTTATTCTAGTGCCAACCTGTGGTTGCCGCTGCAGCTCCACAAGGCAGGCACCCTCTTATCTCCGCCGTTTCTATTGCATCCGCATTTGTTGGTAGAAGTAGAAAACCACAAAGGGAAAGGATTCATGTATGAAGAAATGGTGGGTGTAAGCAATGTTCAGAGTATTGGTATTGTTACATGTATTTCTAGTTGGGGATACAAAAACACATATCGATATCGTCGATATTATCACTTATATCTGGAAATGTATCACTGAATGAAGGAAGCGTGGGGAAAATGGTGTAAATGAAACTTCAAGAGATGCTAAAATACACATATTTGCATATTTAGTAATCGAATAATTGCAAATAAGATGCATACCTGATAAGTTTCAATGTGGGCCTAACCATGTATATCGTTGACTCAGGGAAACATGTATCAACCCCTCATCATCATATTAAAAAATGGGGCCCCAATTACTTATTTTAGGCAAGAAAATGGGGACATTTTGTTTTTTGTTTTTTTTCCCCAATTTCTCCAAATTTTTATTTCAATCTTATAATCTCTCCAATTTTCACCCAACTCCATGTCAATGCATGAGAATCATATGCATAAACATGGATTTGAAGTGAAATCCATGAGAAAAATCAAATAAAAAATCCATTATATTGCAATATTACACACCTCTTTGATTCCGACCCAACGAGGTTTCAAATTGTGATTTCTCTCCTCAATGGGAGATTTGATCCACAGGGAATGAAGTTGAGATGCCGGAATCCACCACTAAACTCAAACCTGGAAAGAAAATGGGAAGTTTTTTCTGTTTTTCCTTTTCCTTTTAGGATTTTTTTTTTTTTTTTTTTTTTTTTTTTTTTTTTTTTTAATTCCGAATTTTCTGTCAAAATACACATGCTTGCTGTTGCAGGGAAGTTATTGACTTGTATCGGCAATAATATCATTGATACAGTTGGTACCTGGAATTTTTATACTTGAAAATATCGCGATACACTGGCAATATCTAGACCATGTCCATACTTGGTGATATATCGGCAGCTGATAGCTGGAATTTCTGAACTTACCTGTGTTATCTGTATTGCCGAGCTGGCTATACCAATAATATTGGTGATATTATCGATAATTAAGACAATTCCTTGTTTTAAATATACTTTGTCTAAGGCAAAAATGGGCTCCATGTTCTAGAAATCACTCTCCATATTCTAGATAGTTGCTGTTTCGGACACGTGTGTTCGGAACACCTGGAAACCAGGATACCAACGTGCCTGTTATATGTGTGTGTGTGTGCGCGCGCGCGCGTGCATGCGTGTGTTGACTATGTTCTTGCTTTCGATGTTACACATACATCGGTCACTTTTTATAGCTTCAGTGTTTTATTTTGTAATTGAAAAGTTCTATTTGTTATATACATTTTCTTATCTCATGCCTTCATGGATTAACATTATTTTATTTGAGAGAACACGCAAATTTTATTGGCAAGAAGAAGGTTGAAGATGAAGAATCAATATCGTGGAAACATTTATGAACTAATATTTGATATAATAACTATATATTTCAATATTGTTGTATGACCGTATAGCCATGCTACATGGTTGGATACTGATGCATGTCTAGGGTTGTTGCAGCTATTTAATTTTGGATATTTTTGCATGCCAATATACTTGGAGATAATTGATGAATTCTGAAAGCATCTTTATACACTATACAGGTATGGGGAGGTAACCCAGCGAAATTTCTTAGAAAGCTGACAGAGGAAGAGATAGCTTTCATCTCTCAATCAGCTACCAACTATACCAACTTAGCCCAGGTACATGCTGCTGAGAATGCCAAGACCTTTGATGAGATTGAATTCGAAAAGTTGCTGCGCAAGAAGTTCGCTCGCCGAGATGAGGAGTATGACTCGATGCTAGGTGTTGTTCGTGAGGTGCCACCACAGCTGATTCTTCCTGATAATATCCTTCCAGAGAAATCGGTGAAGGCTTCTTAATGAGTCTCCTGTGGTAAAATCTTCTTTGCAAGTTGACATCATCATTGAATATTGCTGTTATAAGCGGATGGGCAAATGTTCTTTTTTTCTTCTTCTTCTTCTTCTTTTTTTTTTTCCAATAATTTTTGGGGTCGAGCCGGTTTTAGGATCGATCATGTGTACTTTCCCAAATTTGGATTACCTTTCCTTCTGCTCTAGTTTCTCCAAAACTCGATGTTCCTTTTGAGGAAAATGGTGAAACATTGCAAATGTTATGTTGATGTTCCTGTCAATTTCAGATCTGTTTATGCACACATAATCATTTGTTGAACCGTCCAAATGGGTTATTCTTTTCTTTCTTTTTTTAGTTTTTATTTCTTTTGAAGGATTGCAAAATGGGATATTCTTTTTCTCATAGTTGCCTAATTGGTAGTGTCAGTGATGAGCTTCAAACTGATTCATGTGAGTTGGGTAGCAATTTGCCATAAATTAGGACTCTTTGCTGTCTTCCTTCTGCCCTTTTTAGTTTATATTTAACAAAATATCTTCTAATCTAGTGCTGTCCACTTGTGGGGTCTATGCAAAGAAAGTAATTTGACCCAACCATTCATATAAGATTTTGGTTAGCCCAAAAGCATTCTGGACTTGCACCTCTACATGCCACCAAGTGGCAATGTGAAGGAAAATTACTGCAGATACCATTGTCTGTTTCAAAATGTTAACAAGTATAAACAGGTAGCAGGATGGAGCGGGAAAGCGTTGATATCTGTTGCAGAAGTTTCTTGTAGTGGAAATCAGTCAGGAACCGTCCAATCAGTATTTTTGGCCCATGGCCCATGGCCCATTTTCTGTTGAGCTCACGGAATGGAAGGGAAGAAATCAAATGCAATGTAGTCAAATTGACTTTACATGCAATGATTTTTATTCCCGGACAATAGATATTTCACTTGTGTGACCTTCCAAACCGTGCTAAAGGTGCTCCGCATAATAAAGGTCACCTAGGTAAAAAAAACCTGAAGAGCACATTCATTGGGCAGCGCGTTGGCTACACCACTGAACTAAGAGGTCTTTTGGCAGCAAGGAAACGGTTGTAATGGGGTGGTAAAAGAAAGGTGTTTGGAATAAAGTAGGGTATTTGGAATAGGGTACAGCGACTATATGTACATATTATCTTCGATGATGTGAGCATGAAAATCAAAGTAAATTTTACTTAAAGAATTGATGGGCCCCATCACTTTGTTTAAGTGAAATCTACCCGAAGACTAGGTGTTTCATCCCATTTTAGCTATAGGGTCAAAAATCAGCCTAATGTCTGCTCTTGATTTTTTAAGGGCTCACCATGCTGATTATATAAAGTCCACATGAACTTCGATGCAAAGTTCAAATTTAGGCCTTGGGACAAAAAATAGGCCTATCTTTGATTTAAGTGGGCCACGGGAAAGGAAATAGTTTTGAGGGTGAGTATTCTGTTTCTTTCCGTATGGCCCACCTGAATCACAAAACAAGCTGATTTTTGGGCCTTATGGCTGAAATGGGGTGAGATTAGGGTGGATTTTACATAAACATCACGGTGGGCCATATGTTATAATACTTTTGGCATGGAAGGATTTAGGTGAGTGAATTCAAATGAAAATGGCTAGGTTTGACTTTAAGAATTAATGGGCCTATCATGATGTTTAAGTGAAATCCACCTTGATCACTAGGCATGTCACCTCATTTTACTTATTGATCTTAAAAATCAGTCTAGTCCATGATTCAAGTGGACCATCCAAAGGCCAACAGTTGGGAGAGGGTATACGATAGGAAGTAGGAAAGTTCCTCTGCATCACCTGCATCTACCGAAGAGTTTGGTTGGTGTTTTAAAATACCATCCCAGAGTAGAAATGAGTGATCAACTCAGTGGGTGCCATTAGCCATAAGTTACATCAAATATCAATTTTATAATGTATTTAATGAAAAGCATTCATTCACACATTTCTAACTAATCTTGATAATGTATATGCATGAATTATGGTATGATGCATGACCTCACAATTACACTCCCTCGAGCGACTTCGTCTAACGTTTGCGCATGACTAACACTCCCTCATTGCGACCTCGACTGCCGAGTCACTAACCTAACTAATGCAATGCGATCATGAACGTGTTAAGCTAGTTTTTTTTTTTAGTTAATTTTGTTCATCCAGTAGATTGAGGAATCTGATACACCTCGACGATATCAATGCCCTCATCCATTTGCAAGGTCAGGACCCCTCAACGTGCGAGGCCCGGACTCCGCGATCCTTGATCCCATCAGGGTCCCCACCCCTGATTGCAAGCACGTGGGGAGTGCGGGGAAGCGGGATCTCTTGCGGTCATTACGGGGAAGCTAGTCACCCCAGCGTAGGCCTACAGCTTGGACATAGTGTCTCATTCCACCATGCCCGGCTCACGAGACTGTGGATCAATTTCTAACTGTTGTCAGTGGGTGTCCATGGGCGAGGGGTGTTCCAGGTTCCAAACAGGCGTGAGCAAAACATGGTTAACAAGCATGGTTGGTCAGTCGGAGGACTAGGTCGTCCAAATCTATGCGAGCACGTAACGCACGACATCGGGTGCAAGCAACCCATCTAGTCGCATTACTGTCGCCCGTTCACGTCCGCCTAGTCACAGGACGGTCCAACCAACAGGACCACCCTCACAAATCTCAGTTTCCTGACCAACAAAAGAAAATGGGTTGTATTCAATAACACTTCTAAGCAGCAAGAGTTCATCTTAGTACTGATGAAATACTGCATATAATATACCTAGCATACAATTTTAGGATATTACAATGAATACATCTACTCTTAATAGCATAGGTTGAACGTATGTGCGAGCAGTGCCGGATTTCCCAGGAGACGAGAGATAACACATCATCCATAATGTAGAAAAATTCAACAAATAAAATACAATTATGCATACTACAAGGAAGAATCATGCAAAAAGTCAAATGCAAGAATGAACATGCAGCACCAATTTTATACCCAACAAATTGAAGGCCGATCAAACAACAATTTATCAACGCATGCATGTTGGGTAGACCTATCATGTAAGTTCCTAGTTAGATTTTCTCTAAATTACTCAAGCACATCAATCTAACATCCACAATAATTAAATTTATCCTAAAATTGGTACTTGGTCACTTAAGGTTAACGGTCCACACCTATGGATCGCTGAGATTTTGCGGAATCGTCCTAGGGGCGCCGAATTTGCGGGTCGGTTTGTTGAGGTCCTGAGTCAAATGCATTTGCATGTTAGGATACATGCAAGGCCTGGCTTAACATAATGAGTTTCTAAAGAAGAAGAGTGGTTACCTCCCCAATTAGCTGAGAATTGTTCTTGTAGTTGTGGATGAGGGATTTCCTTGACGAAAAGGGGGAGGAGTTGCAAGGCTCTACCTCTCTTGGGCCCCACCTTCAATTAAAGCCCCCTTCTCTCCTTCCTCTTTCTTCTCTCTTCTCTCTCTTCACTCTCTCCTCTCCTTTGCTGCTGGGTTTGCTGTGAGAGTGAGTGAGAGAGGGAGTTTAAGATCTTATATCCTGAACTTTTGGGCCAAATGGCCCTAAGTTCTATTAACTCCCTTTAATGGCCTTGTGGGACCCAGTTCAGGCTGTTGGGGCTGCCCTGATGTCCCCCTGGCCATCAAATTTATAGGGTAGGTGTCTCATGGCCTGATGAAGGTCTGTGCAAATTTTGAAGGCAAACGGATGCGGAGTTTTTTCGCAAGAGGCCAATTTGCGATCAACGGTCACTGTTTCACGATCGGGGTTTAGATTTTGTGGACGGGTGCAGAGAAATGTTTTCGGCCTTCGACGTAAATTTAGAAGAGATCCGACGGCTAAAATGCCTCATTTCTCTATTTCAATCAAGAGGACCATTGATTTAAAATTTTAAACTTTGGGCCAAGGCTGGGGTGAGTTGCGCTTGGCAAGTACCGACTGAATGGTACGGATATTCTATTTCCGGGCGCTCTCTAGGTTTGTAATTCGTGTCGGACCATAATCCCAGCGAGGCCCACGCCTTTTCCAAGTTTTAGATTTTTCTGCCCTTCCTTGGCCATTGCACGGCCCGCACGGGCAGTTGCCGAGTTCAATCAGGCGAACTGGCTTTACAGCCTTGAGCTGGAAGTAGGAAATCTCCTCTTCCTCATCTATGCTCACTCCGCTCGGCTTGTCGAGCTCAGCGATTCATATGTGCGGACCATTAACATTAGGTGGCCAAGTACCAAGCATTACCATTAACTTTAGAAGGTCACTTGGGAGATGGAAGCAGAAGTCCGCAAGCATTACCCAAACATGCTTCAACAATATGAACAAGTACAAATTTTGAGGACAAAATTTATTTATAAGGGGGGTAGATTGTAACACCCGGCCTAAGCAGAACAGTGTCCTGAAGCGTCCACGTGGGAACTGCCGCAGGACCGCTCAATTAAACCACATGGGTGAGGAATACCACCAACAAATTAGCCCAAGTTATCCCATTAACGCGGTCAAGTTGATTATGTTTGGACCAAGTGTGAGCTGTAAAGCCAGTTCTCCTGATTGAACTCGGCAACTGCCCGTGCGGGCCGTGCAATGGCCAAAGAAAGGCAAAAAAATCTAAAACTTGGAAAGGGCGTGGGCCTCGCTGGGATTGTAGTCCAACACGAATTACGAACCTAGAGAGCACCCGAAAATAGAATATTTGTACCATTCAGTCGGTACTTGCCAAGCGCGACTCACCCCAGCCTTGGCCCAAAGTTTAAAATTTTAAATCGATAGCCTTCTTGACTGAAATAGAGAAATGAGGCATTTCAGTCGTCAGATCTCTTCTAAATTTACATCAAAGGCCGAAAAACATTTCTCTGCACCTGTCCATGAAATCTGAACCCCGATCGTGGAACGGTGACCTTTGATCGCAAATTGGCCCCTTGAGGAAAAACCCCGCATCCGTTTCCCTTCAAACTTTGCACGGACCTTCATCAGGCCATGGGGCACCTACCCTACAAATTTGATGGCTAGGGAGACATCAGGGCAGTACCAACAGCTTGAACTGGGTCCCACAGGGCCATTGAAGGGAGTTAATAGAACTTAGGGCCATTTGACCCAAAAATCCAGGATAAAAGATCTTAAACTCCCTCTCTCACTCACTCTCACAGCAAACCCAACAGCAAAGGAGAGGAGAGAGTGAAGAGAGAGAAGAGAGAAGAAAGAGGAAGGAGAGAAGGGGGCTTTAATTGAAGGTGAGACCCAAGAGAGGTAGAGCCTTGCAGCTCCTCCCCCTTTTCCTCAAGGAAATCCCTCATCCACAACTACAAGAACAATTCTCAGCTAATTGGGGAGGTAACCACTCTTCTTCTTTAGAAACTCATTGTGTTAAGTTAGGCCTTGCATGTATCATAACATGCAAATGCATTTGACTTAGGACCTCAGCAAACCGACCCACAAATTCGGCGCCCCTAGGACGATTTCGCAAAATCTCAGCGATCCATAGGTGTGAACCATTAACCTTAGGTGGCCAAGTACCAATTTTAGGATAAATTTAATGATTGTGGATGTTAGATTGATGTGCTTGAGTAATTTAGAGAAAATCTAGCTAAGAACTTACATGATAGGTCTACCCCAACATGCATACATTGATAAATTGTTGTTTGATTGGCCTTCAATTTGTTGGGTATGAAATTGGTGGTGCATGTTCATTCTTGCATCTGATTTTTTGCATGATTCTTCTTTGTAGTATGCATAATTGTATTTTATTTGTTGTATTTTTCTGCATTATGGATGATGTGTTATCTCTTGTCTCCTGGAAAATCCGGCATCGCTTGCACATACGTTCAACCTATGTTGTTAAGAGTAGATGTATTCATTGTAATATTCTGAAATTGTATGCTAGATGTATTATATGTAATATTCCATCTGTACTAAGATGAACTCTTGCTGCTTAGAAGTGTTATTGAATACAACCCTCTTTTTTTTTGGTTGGTTAGGAAACTGAGATTTGTGAGGGTGGTCCCATTGGTTGGACAGTCCTGTGACTAGGCTGACTGATTTGGGCGGACGCAAATGGGCGACAATAATGGGACTACATGAGTTGCTTGCACCTGATGTCGTGCGTTACGTGCTCGCCTGGATTTATGCGACCTAGTCCTCCGACTGACCAACTATGCTTGTTAACCATGTTTTGCTTACGCTTGTTTGGAACCTGAAACACCCCTCGCCCACGAATGCCCACTGACAACAGCTAGAAATTGATCCACAGTCTCGTGATCCGGGTATGGTGGAATGAGACATTATGTCCGAGCTGTTGGCCTACGTTGGGGTGATGAGCCTCCGTATAGTGACCGTAAGCGATCCCGCTTCCCAGCACTCCCCACGTGCTTGCAATCAGGGGTGGGGACCCCGATGAGATCAAGGATCGTGGGGTCCGGGCCTTGTACGTTGAGGGGTCCTGACCTCGCAAATGGATGAAGGCATTGATATCGTCGGGGTGTATCAGACTCCCCAATTTGCTGGATGAACGGAATTAACTAAAAAAATAAAATTGGCTAACAAGTTCATGATCGCATCGCATTAGCTAGGCGGTCGACTTGGCAGTCGAGGTCGCAATGAGGGAGTGTTGGTCATGCGCGAACATTAGACGAAGTCGCTCGAGGGAGTATAGTTCTGAGGTCATACATCATACTATAATTCATGCATATGCATTAACACGATTAGTTAGAACTGTGTGAATGTATGTTTTTCATTAAATCCATCATATAATTGATATTTGATGTAACTTATGGCTAATGACACCCACTGAGTTGATCATTCACTCTTACTCTGGGACAGTGTTTTAAAACACCAACCATACTCTTTAGTAGATGCAGGTGATGCATCTACTGAATCATGGACCAAGACGATTTTTAGGCTCTACGGCTAAAATGAAGTGACACACTTGGTTATGGAGGTGAATTTTACATATATATCATGATGTGTTATGCATGAAACGTTTTTAAGTATGCATGTGTTAACATCCATGACTTTCACATGAAAGTAGCATGAAATTTTCAAATTAGTGGATTCCACAATGATGTTTAAGTGAAATCAAACTACGATCATTAGGTGCATCATTCATTTAGCCACATGGCCCAAAAATCAGCCTAATTCCATACAAAGGGATACAGTTGATAAAGGGACGCAACATATGCTGGTTGAAAGAGGGATGCCACTCATTCTATTTCCAATTGTATAGTCCACCTTTCATGGACCTGGTTGATTTTAAGGACTTACAGCTAAAATGGAATAACGCACCCAGTTATCGAGGTGGATTTCACATGAACATTAGGTGGGCTATGTGTGAAAATTGATAGAGTTTGTATCATGCACGGAGAGCCGGTGCCAAATTCAAATTTTGAGTTGACATTGAATCCATATATGGTCAAACACAACTAGGATTTTCAATTTACATGGATTTTATAGTATTTGTGATTTGGATTTACATTCACACTGAATCCATGCTGCCTAATGATCCATAATGGACAACTGATTTTCTAACTCAATATAGCGTGCCTGGCCCACCTGATGAGTGGATTGTTCCAATTTTTTATTCAACTGCTTTGGTCCACTTGATATTTCCCTGAATTAGCACATAGGCTGAAAATAACAAGTGTTATATGTTTAAACATGTATGTGAACCTGGAGTATCTCTCGAATTGAAAACCGGTTTAACACATGAGGATTGCTAGAATACGTCCGGATTGCTATACAGCCGTTGATTATGTAACTGTTTGTCAATCCATTGACGATGGAGGGTGCCTTGAAAATCTTCCATTTATTAACATCAATTGACGCGGCAGGGTTCCAATCAATTAGGAGTTAGGATGGGGATTAGGTGAGGCAGTTAACAGTTTAGTGGGTGAGGCTCTGGCAGTAAGGTCATTCTAGATGTATGTGTTGTATTTCCACGCTGGCCATCCATTTTTTTAATCTCATTTAAGGGCATGGTCTAAAACATGAGCTAGATCCAAATTGCAGGGGACCACACGGTAGGAATTGAATTTCTACCATTAAAATCTTCTCAAGGTCACGCAAGTTTTGGATTACAATGCTATCTGTGTTTTCCATTCATCCAAGTTTTTGTGACCTTATCAACCGCTTGAATAGCAAATAAATATTATTATAAGTCTTAGGAAGTTTTTAACAATAGGTGTTAAATCACAGTTGTGTTCCTCTAGTGTGGACCACCTGAGATTCAGATCAGCTTTATTTTTAGAATTACTAGAGTTTTTTATTTACCCCAATTTTGGAACCATGCTGTAAATTGAGTTGGTAAAACAGAGCAATGGTGTCAATACATATATCAAGGTGGTCCCAAGGTCAAGGGCTCGCAAGGCAAACAGGCTAACCCAGCCCATTGACACCCTCGTCAGGGCTACTCCCTTACAGCATGGTTCTAGTTTTCCAGCTTATTTTAAGGCAAGATCTGAAAAATGAAGCAGATATGAATTTCAAATGGACCACACCACATGAAATAGTAGTCATTGACCATTAAAAACCTTTTGTGGACTAAAAAATTATTGAATCAAGTTGATACTTGTGTTTTCCCTTGGTCGAGGTCTGTGTGACCTTTTCACCAGGTTGGATGGTAAATAAATGTTAGAATGGACCCTAGGAATGGTGGGAAGTGAAATTTATATCTGTTTCATTTTTGGGACCAAGCTCTAAAATAAGCCGGGAAAACGGGTGGATATACAATGCGCCCCATAGAGATGGGCCCCGCCCCATGGTCAGGTTCCCATACACTCAAGCCCATCTAGTTGAGCTTTTATAAAGACGATCGGGCCTGCAAATGGGAAGGGTAAGATAGGACAATCCAGGAGACATTTTTTGGGGGGCATGGATTGGTAAAAAGCGAATGGCCCCCACTCGTCTCTAAAGGAAAAACCGCGGTTTTCTTTTCGTTTCCGAACTTGCAAGTTATTAGAAGAAGGAAGAAGAGAACGAACTCTCTCCAGACTCACTCCAGCTAACAACAAGTGAAGAAGGAGAGATGTTCCGCAACCAGTATGACACGGACGTGACGACGTGGAGCCCTGCTGGTCGTCTGTTCCAGGTGGAATACGCGATGGAGGCTGTGAAACAAGGGTCAGCAGCGATCGGTCTCCGATCGAAGAGCCACGTCGTCCTTGCCAGCGTCAACAAAGCGAATTCCGAGCTCTCATCCCACCAGAAGAAGATTTTCAAGGTGGATGATCACATCGGCGTTGCCATCGCCGGCCTCACTGCCGACGGCCGTGTTCTCTCCCGTTACCTTAGATCCGAGTGCATCAACTACAGCTTCGTCTATGAGTCTCCCCTCCCCGTCGGCCGACTCGTTGTTCAGCTCTCTGACAAGGCCCAGGTCTCTTCTCTTCTCTTTCTTTTGGAATTGGAATCTTCTAATTTCAGCTGCATTTTTTTTTTAATTTGCCGGGCACACGATACATCTTCATAACAAGGAATGTTAGGGTTTTGTTTTGGGTTTTAGGGTTTCTTCTGATAGGATTATACATATGATGAAAAAGATGTTGCTTCCTTTTGTTATTCAATTCCATAAAATGATTCCAGAGAATCGTTAGCACTGAAACTATAACACCATCTGCCTCTATTCATGTACGTGGTCTGCCAATAATGGCGGATCAGTGCTCTTGCCTGCTGAATGTTGACTATTTGAGTTTTTTTTTTCTTTTTTTTTTCCTACTATCCATTCATTGATTGTGTTTTGATGGAAAGGATTGTTTAACCATTTTATGGATTCTCTCTTTCAAAGTTTTCAAAAATTGAAGCAAAGAGAGCATGTGTTGCAAGATTATTGAAGGAATTTTATCGTCTTTCCAGATTTAATGTATCACAAGATACATTAAATGGAGTGATGCAAGATCGACTGCTTGCTGAATAATTCCTGTGTTTTTTCTCGACTTAGATGAATCATAACTCGGTAGTTATTGATTTTCCAAGTAGCCTGGGGGCAGATCGGTTTGGAATGTTAATTTTTGGAGGAGGATCCAATAGAGGGAGAAATCGATGATCATCAGCTATTGCTGGGTACAATCGACTCAGTTGTCATGAAGCCTATGGAGAAGTTTTTGTTGAGGTCTAATTTCCACAAGATGTCAATGTTAATTCTTTTTACCCAGGTTTGGCAGATTTCATTGGGTGGCTGTTGAAGATAGGACAAGAGTTCAATGCATTTTGGAGACCATTATAGCATGGATGTGTTAGGTGTAGGTATCCTAGTTTTGTATGGATTAGTATCCAGAAACGTTGTTTTGGTGAAGGATTGTTATGCAACTGGATGCACCAGATTACTTCAGTGGGTATTGGATGAACCTTACTATCCTTCTAGTTGGTGACTGGAGATTACTTTGATACCCCATCTCTTCGTTTCTTCCAAGAACTAATACAAACATTAAAATTGATGTTAACAGTCTCTGGGAAAACTTGAGTTCACACGTCCAATTGAAGCTTTTCTAGGATTTACAAGAAAAAGTAACCCAAATACTAAATGAAAGGACTAAAACACCCCTTTCTGTCCTTGGTGGGTTGGATTACCTTAATCAAAGCATCTATAGCCAATTTTCCAATATAGTCTCTCTCTTTCTCTCTAAAACATTCAAGAATGTGTGCCTTGGAGATAGAGAAAATTTCAAAGAGATATCCTTTGGGGTGGAGCATTGTATAAAAGGAAGTTCCATTTGATGAACTTGAGCGAAGTTCAAAAATTGAAAAATGAAGGGGGCATAGGCATCGGCCAATTAAAGAGAGGAATGGAAGCCTCTTATGGAAATGGTGGTGGAGATTCGCTCTGAAAGGCAGGCCTTTGAAGAAAAGTAGTGAGAGAGAAGTATAGGTCTTCTAGCATGGACTGCCATCCAGGCCCTCCATCTAGAGCTCCTGTCCCCAAAATGTGGAAAGGCATATTATGGATTGGCAACTCATTGAATCTCCCAAAGTGAGGATATTATCTTCCTTCACTGTCCAATGGCAGCCACTTTAGGGAGACAAAATTTTCTCTTTGGCATAGAGTCAATCATGAGGGAGGGGCTTTTTGAGGAATTTAGCAGCTGTGTGGTAGTCCTTTCAAGGATAAAGGAAAGTTCATGTGGCGTTAGCTTCCTTTTGCTTTGTATTTTGAGGTTTGGAAGGAAAGAAATAACTGCATATTAAGGTAAACAAAACTAGCAGACCAAATTATTTGATAAAATCAAAGCTAACATCTCCCATTAGGCCCTTCTTTCCTATAATGTAAATGATGTTTGGTTTCAGATTTGAGCTGCCTCACCTTTTTTATGGCTCTGGTCTCTCTCTTTTGGTTAGATATGTCGTTTAATCGTATGTGGTTGGGGGTCTTGGCTATCTGTATTTTGTTCTTTTGTATTTTCAGATGTAGGTGGCCAATCACTATATCATTGGGCATTCCCCCTGTTTCTGCTTCTCAAACAAACAAACAAAGAAGAAGAAGAAGAAGAGGTGCAAAGCGAATAGAAAATTCTGAGGATTCCCTTCCAGCTCGTGAGATCAAATTGGAGGAAGGTTTCTCATTGATGTTATGGTGCAATCTCTCCTAATGAAAGGCAGAGAGCCCCTGCTGTGTGCTCGATTAAATAAAATTATGATGGGAGTGTGACTGGAAACCGTGACTGCTGGGTCCCTGCAACTCTGATGTTGCTGGAACTGTGCCTCTTCTTCAGCGGGCAAGAATTGCACTTCAGTACCAGCTTATGATTGAAGGGCAAGAGTTGTGAAAACTTAAATCAATGTGGTTCAATTGTGAGTGAGCGCGCGCGCGCGTGTGTGTGTGTGTGTGGGGGGGGGGGGGGGGGGCGGGGCTGCTGGGTCACTGGAACTCTAATGTTGCTGAAGCTGTGGTTCTTTTTGAATGGGCAAGAGCATTGCAACTCTAATGTTGTTTGTCTGTTAGAGTTCTCATGGCTGCTGGGTCACTTAACGTTGCTGAAGCCATGGCTCTTCTTCAATGGGCAAGAATTGCAGGTGAATACCAGCTTATGATTGGAGGAGCAAGAGTTGTGTGTGTGCCCTCATGAGCTTACATGCGTGAAAACTAAAATTTATGGTAGTTCAGTTTTGTTTGTGTGTGTGTGTTTGTGGTCATGTGCGTGCGTGAAAACTAAAATCAATGGGTAGTTCAATTGTGTGTGGGTGCGCGTGCTGTTGTTGTAGGGGCAGGCAATGTGGGATAATATTGCTGTTTTCTCTTACTGCATTGAAAGGTTACAGGCATTTTTTATCAGTATTGGAAGCATGGAGGGTCTTGTATGTGTGGATTATGGTGGCATTGAGGAATCATATTGGTGTTTTCTGCTCTTATTGCGTTGAAAGATCGTGGGCAATTTTATTGGTTTCGGAAGCACATAGGGGAGATTAAAAGAATGCTTTGAAGTAGGCTGTCTCAAGTTCTTGATCCATGGAGGTTATCTGTCATCATCAATGAGATTGAAGATTTAGCGTTGCCAGTGTTTCCTTTAGTCACAATGTTAAGAAAAAGTGCTTCCATCAGTCATATCCTAAGGGAAGAGAATGACATTGCTAGTGAACGTGGCACTTCCCAATGGGGGTATTACTTCCTCTCCCATGATGCAAACAAGTAGTTTGCTCTGTAATTTCTTTGCAGTAAAGTTTTCTGTAGTTGAAAGGAAATTAATCAACATTAGTTGGATCAGTAAGCTCGTGCACATTGGTTCATCTATAATGGTCAGGTTTTTGTTAATTCCCTATCCTAGCAATTACTTGTAGGTGTTTCCATGTCTACCTGCACCTTATGCAATCTTGATATTTGGATTATTTTTCTTCTTGTGTCCTTGTTTCATCAGTCTATTCTGATAGTAGATAGCAACCATTCATCACCATAATTATCATTAGCACCATCACAGCTTGGGATCAACTTTAGGTACCCTGTTTCGCCAATCACAAGATTGGAAACAAGAATTCCTCATGATTGATTGTCAAGAAGTTGGTGATCAACTTTGCAACTGGCTACCAGGTAGAATTTTCATAGATATCAGCCATTACATTCAAATATGAATGGTATATTTTTTCAAGAGTTCCATAGATATCAGCCATTGAAATTCAATAGAAATAGATTGTTTGCTACTACCCATTTTATTCCTTGAGAACAAAGTTCTTGTAAGAAAATGTAGAAGGTGATTTCTATAAAAAGAAGTTTGTAGGTGATTAAGTTCTCATTTTTCAATATTCTTAAACAGAGATAGGGCCTTACACAGGAATGGTTGGCAAAAGCGTACTCATAAAGCCAACCCCAAATAACTGGGAAGTCTATGGTGATGATGGCAACAATGATGATGACCAATCTTCATTAACAAAAAAAAAAAAAGGATAGGAAAAGAAAAACCTGTGTTGGCAGTCTGTAGCTTCAAAGCCTTGCATCCTGTCCAGTTCCAGATCATGATATCCAACATGATCTGAGTCAAGACATCCCTCCCCCACAAGAATTATTAATGCAGGAGCATTTTCACACTGGGCTCGAGTGGGGTCGCCTGTGGGATGCAAGGGCACACTCGAGGTGGGTGACCCATGTGATTTGGGGCCCACGGGAGAGGTCTCGTGTTCAAGACTCCTCACCAGAGGTGATTAATGCGCATTTCACACCGGGCTCAAGTGGGGTAGCCCGTGGGATGCGGGAACACACTCGGGGTGGGCGGCCCATGTGATTTGGGGCCCATGAAGGGGGTTTGGCCAAGGTCCTAAACCCATGAGATGTGGGGCCTGGGCTATGAGATAAAGGGATTAATTCACCATACTCTAACAGTTCGAGCTTTTCGAGCAAGTGGTTAATTGTCCTGCATCAAATTGGTATCAGAGCAGGAGGTCTCGTGTTCGAGACTCCTCACCGGGGGTGATTAATGCAGGAGCATTTTCACACTGGGCTCGAGTGGGGTTGCTTGTGGGATGCAGGGGCACACTCGGGGTGGGTGACCCATGTGATTTGGGGCCCACGAAAGGAGTTTGGCCGAGGTCCTAAACCCATGAGATGTGGGGCCTGGGCTATGAGATAAAGGGATTAATTCACCATACTCTAATAGTTCGAGCTTTTAGAGCAAGTGGTTAATTGTCTTGCATCAATTATCTAGTTCTCCACCGTTTAGCATAAATCAAACTTGGGTTGGTCTGATTCTGAAGCTGAGCCTGAGCTTCTGAACATTGGTTTCATTTTTCAATAATTAGAGGTTCCTCAATTAGAAGTCCAGGTTCTTTGCATATGAATTAGTTTCCAAGAGCAATTCTTGTGACTTATTTCTGTTCATGGCAGGTCTGCACACAACGATCATGGAAAAGGCCCTATGGTGTGGGTCTGCTGGTTGCGGGTCTGGATGAATCTGGGGCTCACCTTTATTATAATTGCCCAAGTGGGAACTACTTCGAATACCAGGCATTTGCCATTGGATCACGTTCCCAAGCTGCAAAAACTTACTTGGAACGCAAGTTTGATAAATTTGCCAACTTTTCTAGTGAAGAACTTGTTAAAGATGCACTTTTTGCCATCAAAGAAACACTACAAGGAGAAAAGCTGACCAGCTCTATCTGCACCATCGCTGTTGTTGGGATCAATGAGCCCTTTCACATAATTGATCAGCAAACCTTACAGCAGTTGATTGAGTCACTAGAGATAAGGGATGAAGTGGCTGAACAGAGTGCCGACATGCAGGAGGATGATAGGAGTCCAGCAGTGGCTCCAATGGAAATCTGATCTGAGAAGTGTTTCCGTGCTGATTCTCAAAAGGGTACCATTTTCAGCAGAAACAAGATACAGGAAACTGACATTCTTGATAGATATTTGGTTCCATATTCCATTGGCAATTCAGTCTTCTCAATGTGTTTCACAGCATCTAGCCATGGTTTAAGTCTTTTTTATACTCGTGAACTGGGGAACTTTGTCATTTTTATTATTGATTATTGTTTTGGGAATTCTGAATTTGACATTATCATATTGGTTATCAGTCTCATTTGATTACATCGTGATCTTTGGAAAAGGGAGTTAAGGCTGCATTTTGCTTGGCCCATGATAAGAATAAGTTGCAAATTGTGGGATTTCCTACACCTTGTAGAATTTCCAAAATTATGACAATGCAACACAAAAGAGCTCTATCTCCTCTCCCCCTCCCCCTTTTCCCGAAATTAAATGAGTGGAGATCACGAAATCACAACTTATTGTCCACGCCTCTCAAATGTTAATGAGCCGAACTTATCCCAGAACTTTGCATGCAGATATCTTGCTGGAGAAAGTCCCCTGCAACTGAAAGCATTGTACATTATAGTGCTCCTTGTTCCATAGGGATATAGGGATAATCCAATTAATCGGATCAGGACTGTTGTTAGGTGTAGCTTACACTCCATGGGCTACCAAGCAAAATAAAAAATCACACCAATCCGATGATTCCATTGGCTCGAAACTTTGAAGTTGACCATCTTTTTATTGCTTGCATTCCGAACCATGGTTATGATCTCCTATTGAAAGCTATTCTTTAGATGCATGAGCATTTCATGATAGGTCCCACGAAATGGATGGTTCAAACTGTTGGACCTGATTTCCTGTAAACAATATTGGCCATCCATTCTATAGGCCATTGATTGAATGGTTAGGTTCCTCCAATTGGTGTAATTTTGTTGTCTGGCCCATTGTGGAATGGTCCTAATGGACTGCTCCAATCGAGTGGATTGGATAAGAATGTTTGATAAAATTCCTATGAAAGTAGGAGCAGTGGTAACACTAAAGACTGTTTTCCATCTCCCAGAGAAAGAAAACAGTTGAAGACATTGATGCAAAGCTTCCAAACTTCACTTGGGATGGTTCAATAGCGCACATCTTGGAACAAATATAATGCAGGGGCATTTTCACACCGGGCTCGAGTGGGGTAGCCCGTGGGATGCGGGGACACACTCGAGGTGGGTGACCCATGTGATTTGGGGCTCATGGGAGAGGTCTCGTGTTTGAGACTCCTCACAGGGGTGATTAATGCAGAGGCATTTCACACTGGGCTCAAGTGGGGTAGCTCGTGGGATGTGGAGACACTCGGGGTGGGCGGCCCATGGGATTTGGGGCCCACGAACCCACGAGGGGGGTTTGGCGAAGGTCCTAATCCATGAGATGTGGGGCTTGGGATATGAGATAAATGGATTAATTCGTCATACTCTAACAATTCGAGCTTTTAGAGCAAGTGGTTAATTGTCCTGCATCAAATTGGTATCAGAGCGGAAGGTCTCGTATTTGAAATTCCTCACCGGGGATGATTAATGCCCGGGGACACTCGAGGTGGGTGACCCATGTAATTTGGAGCCCACAAGAAAGGTCTCGTGGTCCTTACTTCACTGAACTGATTCACACAAGTCTAAACCAGCTTGCTCATTTTACCTTTAGAAGGATTGGGTTTGTATTTTATGTCATGTCGCTTAGCTGGCTCATTTTACCTTTAGAAGGACCGGGTTTGTATTTTATGTCATGTAGCTCTGTTATGTGTTTCTTGTTCGTGCCCAGATTGAATGGGCGCCACCTCCCCTCTCCTGTTCCACCACTTGTTGATAATAACCAATAGCTATTATTGATGCCACTCATGGTTTCATATAAATATTTGTGTGGATGGTGGGGGCTTCCATGAGGTTGAGCTCTATGAGCCCCACTGTGATGTGTGATGGATATCCATCCCATTAATCGGATGCACCATTTCATGGCGAGCCATGTGTCAAAAAATCAGGCCAATCCATGATTGGGTGGGCCACACCACAAACAACAGTTGGGAGTTGATGCCTGCCCATTGCAATCTTTCTGATTGACACCCTGATCCATATATCAAGTGGCAGACTGAGTGAAAGATACCTCGTTTCAACACTGAGGTCTTGGTGTGGATCCCTAGTAGGGGGTGGCTAACAGTGAAGTGTGAACTGACAGTAGGGTGTACTAACAAAACGTAAAACAAAAAAAAAAAAAAAAAAAAAAAAAAAAAAAAAAAAAAAAAAAAAACCTTTCTGATTGTGTATAGCCCAGTTAGATGTGGTTTACACATCCAACCCATCCATTATGTGTCCCACTTGGATGAGGGTCACACCAAATTTTAGGCTGTTTCAAAACTTAGGTGGCCCCAACAAGTGTTTTAAGATGTTTTAGGTATGATTTTCCATGATTGCAGATCATGTGGCTCACCTGACTTCTGGATAAAGCTGATTTTTGGCACATCTCATAACCTGGAGGGGACTTATCAAATGCACAGCGTGGATGTTTATCACACATCACGAATCCATGGTGCCAAATGACCAGGCTAACTCAAAACTCTGATAGGTTATAGCAAAGAGAGAGGCGAATCAATGGAGGAATATGTTTCCCTTTGCCATGACCCACTAGGGTTTTGGATTTCGCCAAAATTTGAGACCCGAGGCTTTCGTGATCGCCTGAACCGTTTGGATTTCATGCTCATGACATGTGTGCAAAGGCGCGCATGGTTCTCAGTTCTCACCTAAAAAGGTATGTAGGTGAGTGTCTCTTCGTTTATATGAGGCCGATCTCATGGGAACTTCCCATGAGGTCATGTTATGTGGGTCACAACGTGATCTATGGCAGGCATTTACACTGCATTTGATGGGTCCCTTCTAGGTTAAGGGATATCCAAAAAAATTGAGCTGCATCCGGAACTCAAGTGGGTCGCACCATCTGAAATTGAGTGAATTCATGTCTAAAACATCTAAAATCACTTGGTGGGGCCCACCTGAGTTTCAGATACAACTATAATTTGGCAAGACCCCTCATCCAAGTTGGGCACACACAATGGACGGTCTGGATGTCTGAAGCTCATTTCAATGGGCACTATTAACGATTATGAAGGTTTCAATGAGTGGATAACTACTCTCAACTGTTGTCTCTGATGTGGCCCACCTAAGTCATGTATTGATATGATTTTTGGTCTTGTGGCCCACCATGAAATTATGCATATGATTGATGGGGTGGATGTACACACATCAGGGTGGAGCTCACCTCCCCCAACATGCGCGCACAAAGGAATGCTCACCTGCTTGACAGTTCTTACCATAACTTGTATGAACTTTTTAACAACTTAACTCCTGTGATGGAAGTGCAAAATCTGAACCGTCTGTGTGATGCAGCATACCATGAAACTCACAGGGCCCAAATTCCACACCGATCCAAAACTTTGGTGGAAAAAAGAAATAATTTCCTCCCTTGATTTGTCTCTCTTCTACTATGGCCTACCAAAATTTTGAATTTCACATGGGCCGTTTCCTGAAAAAGTTCTCATGAATTATCGTGAGTATTGGTGCGCAGGTGAGCAATCCTCTATCTCTATACATATATCATTTTCTTCCTGAATCAGCTCAGGAAGTAAATCATGTCTATAGTCATCCATTCACAAACTCTTTAAACTAAGAGGTGCATTTCCGCCAGGGTGGTATCTGATGCTTTGGCGGGCGTAGTGATGGTTGACATGCGGTCATTCAAGGGGCGTTTGGATCCTAAGCTACTAAAATAAGCTTTATATGTGTCAAATAACTTATCTTGATTTCTACTTATTGAGCTAAAGTGATTAATTCACTTTAAATAAAAAAGTTACTTATAACTGATCTTAATTAAACCCAACTTACTCATCTCAAATAAGTTATTTATCTACTATTGTAAAAAAAAAAAATTAACTTATTTGGTGATATCCAAATGTGCCCTTAGGAGTCATACATGTTTTGGGGCCCAACAGAGTATCATCATCCAAAATTAAGATCGATTTGATCTTAACCTCTGATTAGTTGTTATTTGATTATTGAATTCTCCCAATTGACTGTTTTTTCATTTCTATCATCCACGAAACATCAACCAATTAGCCATTTGTAAAAACCAGTGTAACCTTTCCTTTAACAACCATAAAAAAAAAATAAAAAAAAAATGGCATCCATTAGTCTAGTCGAAGGGTTTAGTTTAAGTTAGTGATATGCCCCATTTGCAATATCTTAGAGCTTATTCATCAACCATCACAGCTTGCAGGAGTGTCCAAGCTTCTTCTTCTTTTTCTTTATTTCTTTCTTTTATTATTATTATTATTATTATTATTATTATTGTTATTTTGTAAAGTTGTTACGTGTGATATAATGCAGCAAACATGAGTGCATAAAAACCGTACAATTTTGTAAATGTTTGGACGAATTTAGCCCCATTGTAACTGTGGTATACAAATGAAGAAAAGACAAAAATCAGCCGTAGCTTACAATATCCCAGCGCAAGCTCAGCAGCCATTGAAATCCAATCATCCCATCCACAAGCGTTCACTGTTTTGATTGTACGGTGGATGACTCAGCACAACTCTCTTTCCTGTGGTAATGATTCAGGATCTTGATACTACTTCAAAGTTATAGTGGTGCTTGTAACCATACAAGTTCTAGTGGTCCTAGTTGCATAGGGTAAATTTGAGTCCACTAGAATGATCTAAACCGTCCACTATGTCTAGAACACATTTCAAAGGTTACAAGGCAAAACTGACACTGATCTATGATCCAATATTCCATCCTATATTCGGCCTTATTATTATTTTTTGTAGCCATCCTTTTACCAACCCGTGGATGGGATGGTCAAGATTGCCTATAGAAGTGAATATTTAGAATAATAAATAATCCATGATGGGGCTATTAAATAGGGCAATTTAATATTTGGTTACACCTACTTTTTACACGTGATCTTGATTATCCATATCTGAGGCCATTGATCGGATGGTTAATACCATCATAACGGTGTGATATTTGTGTGGTAGTACATGCAATGCCTCATTGGACCTAATGGACAGTCCAGATCAATCGGATAGGTTGTGTGTCTCAATTCAACCAGGAGCACCCTCCCATTTTCTTTCCAGTGAGAATCCAACCCGGTTATGATTCCTTTCATAATTCATCTAGATCGGATGAACTTTACTGTGGTAGCTCTCTATAGAGCCCATCGCAAATCCTTTTAGAAATCTACTCCGTCCATTAGTTTTGCTATCTCAAGTTAGGATACAAGCCCAAACACAAGTCATTTTCAAAACTCAAATGGGCCACACAATAGAAATCACTCACAATGGAAACGCTTACCGTTCATGCCTTCTTAGAGCCCACCGTGATGTTAATATACCAACCAAACAAAACTGTTCATAAGGTTATTCTCATCTGAATGAACTAAAAATACAGCTTATCTGGCCCTGTCAAGGTTTCAATGGTGAGCTTTCAATTCTCATGATTTCCTGTGAGGTACCCACTTATATTTTGGATTGCATCATTCTTGCATTCATGTACTAATTAACATGAGCTGGTGAAATTAATGAATAGAGTGGATGCCACGTGGAAATTGCAATTGGCCTACATATATAGCTTCGGCCCATATGAACTTTCAGTACGTGAGGACAGAGGCAATGTCTGCCCTTCCAAGTTTACCTTCAACGTGGGACCTAAAACTTGAACATGGCCTAAAGACCCAACTGGAATTGTCTTACAGATGCTTTATCTTACCTGCATAAAAACACCTAATCTATGTAGAACCTACCATGTTGCATGTGTAAATCTACTCTATCTATCAAGTGAGAGACCTTATTTTTATGGTATATATAAAATATTAGCCCAATAAATTAAAATGCAACGGGCCACACCAGTGGGAATGATGTAAATTAACTCCTAAAATCTTTATATTCAATCTGGGTTGTCCACCTATGTTTTCCATTGGAACAATAATTATTATTATTATTATTATTATTATTATTCTCTTCTCTTCACCTTTGTGAGTTACACCAGACTATCAGGTTTGATGAAAAACGCACGCTATGGTGATCTCTGCATAAAAGCCTATGGTTAACATCTCATCCCCATTGTTCCCTTTGGTGTGATGGACTCTAGTTGTGGATGTAGTTGATTTATATTCCCATGGCTTAAAATTAATGATAAAACTTGATAATTAGAATGGATTTTAGATATAAAATGACGCAGGGATGAACGTGATGAGGATAACTACTCCGAATCCACGGAGCTTCTCTGGACTCCTCACAGAGACTTCTCGAATCCATGATGAAAGAAAGCAGAAAATAGAAATAAATTCTAAGAAATTCCGAATTAATTAATTGATCCCTAAAAACGAGTTCACAACCCTTTAAATAGGGGTACCAAGCAATGAGAAAGGAATCAGAATCAAACTACAACTAGAACTCCTAGAATCCGTACGTGACTTACTATAAATAGTAAACTTATTATTTATAGACGGTCGTGATGTCTACTAATGCGCAAGGTTTTTGGCCAAAAATAGTAAGTGTCCTATTTGGCTTCACCAAACCGTTCTCCTAATTATTCTAAGCTCTTTTCACGTTGGGCGGAACTCCTAAAGCCCGACGGATGAAGAGTTATAATCAAACTAAAACTTACTATTTATAGTAAAAACGAAATTAAAGTAGGGAAACGACAGTCGATTTAGGGGTTTTTCGCAATTCCGGGCATCGCGACCTGTTATAGCAGGGTTGGTTGGCTAAAGTAGCTCATTCTACCCCAAAATCATATATTTTACGTCAGGTAACTCATTCCGGATTGTGAGATACGCTCGATCTAAGGTCCGACGGTCCGGATCACTTCTGTCGTCAACCGGGCCTTTTCTGATCCATCTTGGCCATGAAACTGTCCGTGACCTGCTCTACATCAGTCCCCTCTACTTCAAAAGAACTCGTCTTCGAGTTCTCATCCTGCGCTGGTTCATGATACTTGGTCAAGTCTGAGACGTTGAAAGTCCGTGAGATCGTCATGTTGTCTGGAAGATCAACAACATAAGCATTGTCATTGATCTTTCGAATAATTGGGACGGGCCCAATTTTCTTATTTTTCAACTTGTTGTACGTCCCGGTCGGAAATCTCTCTTTGCGCAGATGGACCATAACTCAGTCGCCTACCTCGAACACTTTTTGTCGTCGGTGCTTGTCCGCTTGTTCTTTGTACTTCTCGTTCGAGGCATGTAGCTTGGTTTGCACTTCCGCATAGATGCCCATGATTTTATCCTTCATATGTTCGGCTGTAATGCTCGTGCCTAGGTGCTTGGGCAGAGGGACCAAGTCAAGCGTGTGGCGACGCACTCGTCCATAGATAATCTGAAACGATGATTTCCCTGTCGAGCGATTCACCATGTTGTTGAATGCAAACTCTGCTTGAGACAAGACCAAATCCCACTGCTTCGGTTTTTCTCCTGAAATACAGCGAAAGAGGTTTCCCAACGTGCAATTCACAACTTCGGTCTGCCCATCAGTCTGTGGGTGATAAGCACCGCTGAATTGAAGTCGTGTATCGAATCGAGTCCACAAAGTCCGTCAAAAGTGGCTAATGAACTTCGTGTCACGATCAGAAGTAATGGTCTTGGGGACCCCGTGTAGCCGTACGACCTTCCTAAAGAATAGATGCGCCACGTGTGTTGCATCGAGGGTCTTCTTGCATGGGATAAAGTGTGTCATCTTGGAGAAACGATCTACCATCACGAACACCGAATCCATACCGCGTTGTGTTCATGAGAGACCAAGTATGAAGCCCATTGATAAATCCTCCCAAGGACCGTCAGGCACAGGTAACGGGGTGTAGAGGCCCGTATTTTGAGATTGTCCCTTGGAGGTCTAACAAACATGACAACGTTGTACGACTTTTCCCACATCACGTACTAATTGCGGCCAGTAATACCGCTCTTCTACAAGAGCTCGCGTCTTCTATCGCCCAAGGTGTCTACCGAGGCCACCCCCATGTAGCTCTTGAATAATCTGCTCCCTCAGAGAACTTTGGGGGGATGCACAATCGATTCTCTTTGAAGAGAAAATCGTCATGTATATGAAGGTCACTGGGGTGACCTTTTTGGCACTTCATCCAAGAATCTTTGAAGTCCTCATCATCGACATACAGCTCCTTGAGACAATCGAAGCCGACCACCTCGTTGCTCATCGTAACAAGTAGTGATGCACGACGACTAAGTGCATCAACCACCTTGTTCTGCTGCCCTGACTTGTGCTTCAGAACGAATGTGAATTCCTGTAAAAACGCAACCCATCTAGCATGCACACGATTCACGTTAGTCTAACTATTAATAAACTTTAATGCTTGATGGTCAGAGTATAGAACAAACTCTCTTTGAATCAGATAATGCTGCCAATGTCGCAGTGCCTGAACAACTGCATACAACTCAAGCTCGTAAGTCGACCACTTCTTTCGGGCTTCGCTGAGCTTCTCGCTGTAGAAGATTACCGGCCTGCCTTCCTGTGATAATACTTCTCCAATTCCAACGTATGAAGCGTCACACTCAACCTCAAATAATTTGTCGAAATTAGGAAGCACCAAGACCGGTGTTGTAAACAAACGATGCTTGATCTCATGAAAGCTCTTGTCAGCTTTATCGGTCCACTGAAATAGTCATTTTTTCATGCAATCTGTTATAGGTGCGACTATGGTGCTAAAATCTCGCACAAATCGACGATAGAAAGTCGTCAATCCGTGAAAACTCCTCACCTCATGAATGTTTGTCGGAATCGGCCATTCCCTAATAGCTCGCACCTTTTCATCGTCCACACGAATGCCGGTGGACGTTAAAACAAATCTTAGAAACAACAGGCTGTCAGTTAAAAAACTACACTTCTTCAAGTTGAGGTACAACTTGTTAATTTGTAGGACCTGTAGTACCTACCTGAGATGTTTCCTGTGCTCCGCCTCATCCTGGCTATATATCAATATATCATCAAAATATACTATCACAAATCGGCCAGTAAACGGTTTTAGCACTTGATTCATCAAACGCATAAAAGTACTTGGTGATTTAATAGGCCGAATGACATGACCAGCCACTCATACAACCCTTCCTTGGTCTCGAATGTCGTTTTCCACTCATCACCGGGTTGGATATGAATTTGATGGTACCCGCTCCTCAGATCTAGTTTAGAGATCACCTTGGTCCCTTATAGCATATCGAGCATGTCGTTCAACCGTGGTATTGGGAACCGATATTTGATTATAATTTTATTGATTGTCCGGCAGTTGACACACATGCGCCAAATTCCATCTTTTTTTGGCGTTAATAATGCCGGTACGGCACATGGACTCATGCTCTCTCTCAAGAGACCCTTACGGATCAATTCCTCCACTTGCCCCTGAAATATTTCGCACTCCTTCGGACTCTCCGATAATGAGGGCGGTTGGGCAGGCTAACCCTAGGGACGAGGTCTATGTGTTGTTAGATGTTCCTCATGGGGGGCAATCCATCAGGTAAATCCTCAGGCCAGACTTTTTTGAATTCGTTTAGCAACAGTCTTAAACTTGGAGGGATGTTAGAGGGTTCTTTTTTCTCGCCCTTTACCACTACGGCCCACACCTCGCCGGTTTCCTTGGATTCCTCCATGAAATCCCGAATGGTCAAGAAGGAACTCCCCTCCACTTTAGAAGCTTCAGGGTGGTTCTCTTATGCCATAGGGGCAATGATTATTTTTCGCCATGACGAATACGTAGACATTGTTTCGTCCCCGATGGGTAGCATCACGGTCCAACTGTCAGGGTCGACCGAGTAGCATGTGGCAAGCTTTCATGTCAACCACGTCACAAAGTATCTGATCCTTATAATTTTTACCAATTGAAAATGAGATAGTGCATTGTTCAGTTACCTTGGTCTCATTCGCCTTTTTTATCCAGCCAATTGAGTATGGGGAAGGATGTTTCGTCGTTGGTAGCCGCAACTTGTCCACCATCACCCTTGAGACAATGTTCTCGCTACTACCACTATCTATGATCACATCACAGACCTTTCCGTTGACAGTGCACCGAGTACGAAATATATTGTGTCGCTGTGGATGTATTCCTTTCGCGAGGTATACAGTAATCGCCTCATAACTAGAAATTCACCACGATCTTCGTCCGTAATTTTATCGCCACCTGCTATTTCTTCAATGATTTGCTTATGTTCATCATAGCCATGACTTTCTTCTGCGGCCTCATCTTCAGTGCCCCCTTCATTTATAGACAAGTGTGCTGCGGGACGTTAAGGATAGGTGTTTGATAAGTGGCCTGGCTGGTCACATCGGTAACAATTGTTCGACCTTGGTCGAGCATAAGGATTTGGAACCCTACTCGAGCCCGTTGTTGTGCGTGCTACACGTTGAGGTCTGGATGAGCCGCTCCCCATATCACGGTTCGCGGTTGTACGAGGTTGAGGACGTTCTCGTACTGGATCTTTTCCTCGTGCCAGCACTGGATCCTGTGTGGGACCAGTCATGGGAGGTCGAGTTGAAGGATATGCACGAGCAGGAGCTCTTACAAGTTGTGTTTGTGCCCTACCCGCCAATTGAACTGCTTCATCCACGGTCCCGACTAGGTACATCTGAACTCGGTCCTGAATTGTCGGCCGCAACCTACCTATAAATCGTGTCACCTTCTGTGACTTAGATTCTGACAGATCGTTTCGTGTAGCCAACCGTTGGAATTCTTCAGTGTAATTTGTGACGGTTCGATTTTCTTGTCGGCAATTTTGATATTGCTGGAATGGTATCTGCTCATAATTACTGGGAAGAAATCGTGATCGAAGAAGACATTTCATCCTTTACTATGATGAGATAGACGCCTTGTTCTGGCGGGCTTGTGAGAGTTGTAATTGTTCCCACCATGCAGAAGCACTAGATTTTAATTTAAATGCTACAAATTTTATCCTTTTATGATCTGACACATCCATATAATCAAAATATTTCTCTACTTTGGCTAGCCAATCGAGAAAATCTTCTATACGTAATAAACCATTAAAACTAGGAAGTTCAGCCTTACCTCGATAGTCTCTTTCAGCACGATCTAGATGATTGCCTCCATGGATTGGTCGTCGGGCAAAACCCTCATTAAGGTCCTCGTCGCTAGAACTTGAATTATCTGGTGTAGCTCTACAGTTTGCCACTGGTAGTGCTCTACGAAAATCGGGGTTGTGTCGTACAGCAACCACGGGTGGTGGAGCCACCCTGAGTGGTGGAGCAACCATAGGTGGTGGAACACCGCCTAAGGCTCGGGGCGGAAGTAACACATTCACAAGACGGTCGAGGGTTACCTGCAGCCCTTGCATGGTCAACTGACTTTCCCGGTGGAAAGCTTCCATTCTTTCCGAAAGATAACGAATCTCTGGATAATTGTCCACAGGATTTTGATTCATACTTTCATTGTTTGCCATCCGCCTGAGGGGAATCCTCGCTCTGATACCAATTGACGTAGGGATGAACGTGATGAGGATAACTGCTCCGAATCCACGAAGCTTCTCTGGACTCCTCACAGAGACTTCTCGAATCCACGAGGAAAGAAAGCAGAAAATAGAAATAAATTCTAAGAAATTCGGAATTGATTAATTGATCCCTAAAAACGAGTTCACAACTTTAAATAGGGGTACTAAGCAATGAGAAAGAAATCAGAATCAAACTACAACTAGAACTCCTAGAATCCGCAACTTACTATAAATAGTAAACTTACTATAAATAGTAAACTTACTATTTATAGACGGTCGTGATGTCTACTAGTGCGCAAGGTTTTCGGCCAAAAATAGTAAGTGTCCTATTTGGCTTCACCAAACCGTTCCCTTAATTATTCTAAGCTCTTTTCACGTTGGGTGCAACTCCTAAAGCCCGACGAATGAAGAGTTATAATCAAACTAAAACTTATTATTTATAGTAAAAACGAAATTAAAGCAGGGAAACGACCGTCGATCTAGGGGTTTTTCGCAATTTCGGGCGTCGCAACCCGGTATAGCGGGGTTGGTTGGCTAAAGTAGCTCGTTCTACCCCAAAATCATATATTTTACGTCAGGTAACTCATGCCGGATTGCGAGATACGCCCGATCTAAGGTCCGACGGTCCGGATCACTTCTGTCGTCGACCGGGCCTTTTCTAATCCATCTTGGCCATGAAATGTCCGTGACACGCTCTACATCATAAGATTAGCGGGCACAAGAAAATTTAGGTGTTTCACCTTACAAATGAAACAAGACATGAAACAGGTATTGGAGTGGATTCTGGTCATGAAATAACTAGGTGGGCCCAAATATTCTATACTTAAAATCCACTCCATGGTTCATTAGGTGGAAACCCTTATGTTGATTGTAGGTATGAAATGTTGGCTTAATTACAAATTTAGGTGGGCTATGCCAATGCCAACAATGAAAATTGTACCGGAAGCTTCTATGTTCATGCCTATCTGAGTTTTGCGTTAGGTTGATTTTTGTATTTTCTTTTTATCTTGCTGAGTAATGCATGACTGACGAATTTAATGAAAGATATAACACAAAGGGTGATCCTGACACCCCAATTAAGTTGAAATGACCTAAAAAAGGAAATCAGTCCATTCCAAAAACTCACGGGGACCACAAAATGGGAACAACGTACAATCATGACTGAAATCTTTAAATGCAAAACTTAGATGGACCCCACGAAGATGGGCCCTGAAGATTAATGTTAGGCTCCCTTCACAGGTTAGTTCTCCGTACGAAGGCTCCACCTTTTTTTTCTGTGAAGATAAAAAGGACTTGAATGAATGAAAACCCGTTGATCACTGTACTATTTTTACCGTTGAATGGATGGAATATCTTGAATAGTTTCTAGAAATTCTTACTTTTAACATTGCACTGTCGTTGGATGCATGGTCTATCTACTAAGGGTTGGCCTGATGAGCCTGACGCAGCTTTGGGCTATGCCAGGACTTATTATCCTGGCCACGGCTGCACTTACTCTCGCATGCCATTTTAGCCCAATCTGCCCAGCCCAGCCACGTTTAATCCAAATTCGTATGTGTATGTCTTGTGAATGTGTGGCCCACTTGATCAAAGGATAGATTAGGAGCATTCAAGTGAAACATGTGGATTTTATCAGTTTCTGAGCCAGGCTAGGTCAGGCCCGGGCAAATCCAAAATTTCCAAACTTGGTTTGTTGGGTCGGGCTAGCCAAGCCTAGCTCGGCCCAAACCCAGCCATTTCCAGAGGACTACGGGATCACTTTAGTAGCCCGCAGGCTATGTAACGGGCAAAACAAAATTTACAAAAGCCAGCTTTCGTTTTTCATGGGAAGTAATTTGATACTCTGGTTGCCTATGATGCTTGATACGTATGCACTTAGAAATAGAACATGTGAATATACAAACTCAAATTAAACGGATTAAATTATGGAAACCACTGCCATTAAGTGTCAGTCCAAAACTCAAGTTGAGTAGAATGATCCTAGCCTCTGATTCGTTGACACTAATTTGTGGAAGTAAGATCATTGTAAATTTTCATTATTAACCGTCCAATGAATGTATGATAAGATGATTAAGATGAGTGTAATTTTGGTCACAATAAACATACTTTGCACGGAATAATTTGAATTATTTGTACAATTTTTGAAGTGGCGGCGTATCATATATCACCCTCTTCAAGAGTATCAAAGTTTATTCTTTTCCTCTCTCTCCCTCCTTTTTTTGGTTTTTTCCTTCTTGGTTTCTGCATTCACTGACTGCTGACAGAGAACTCACCAGCAGCTGCACGGAGAAAGAGAGGGAGAGAGAGGGAGAGAGAAGCCCTAGAGGCTCTATCTCTAATGGAGGATTTTCATGATAATCTTCTCAGCAAGCTCTCCTCTGCAGCTCTGTCCAAGAAAACAAGCTTCAACGGCAATGGCGTCGACGACGTGTTCGGCGGTCCCCCGAAGTTCGCTGTTCCGTCTTTCGTCGCTCTGATAGACGACTACAGTGAAATGTTCGGAAGTTTTCACGCTCTAAAGAGCTCACCTTCCGTTCCCATTCTGGATTTCCAGGTCGTCGACTGTGACGATGTTTCCGTCGACTTTCTAAGCTCCAATTTCAGTTATTCGGAGGTTTTTGGGGGTTTCGACGCTGAAGATTTCGCTGTCTATTATGAAGAAACGTTTGAAGAAAATCTCTCTGAAAACCCGCGGTATGCTTCTTCTTAATTTTCCCCTTATTTTATTTTTGTTTTTGCTATTTTTAGTTATGAGATTGTTTGGATTGAAGTCGAGGAACAGTATCTATTACTTTAGGCCTTGGTTATTTGATTTCTTTATGTTATTTTGTCCTTGTCTTGCCATTAAAAAAAAAAAAAAAAAAAAAAAAAAAAAAAAAAAAAAACATAAAAATTTAAAGTAAGTTTTCAGGTTGGGTAATTTTGGGTCGTTTCATGCCTGTAAGTGACTTTCACCTGAAAGTCACTTTCATCTGTAAGTCACTTTCAGGGAAGTGACTTCTCACCGCCAGCCCCCTGTAAGTGACTTACAGGTGAATTTCCTCTCCCAAACACCACATGTAAATGACTTAACTGTAAGTCACTTCCCACTTCCATAACTTACAGGCATCCAAACGACCCTGTTTGTGTACCTGGGTGAAGTTTGTATACAGAACTTACATGCACTGAGGTGTTATACACTTTAACGGGTAGCCTAACAAATAGATAGTTAAGAAAGAAAATGTTGCATCATTTATTTATTATTTGAAAGATAAAGTGTCACATCAGTTCACATTCGACCAAAGAAAATTCCAAATATACAGCCAAAGAAAAGGCCCCAGTTTGGTGATTTCTAGTGCCTGGGTCTTTCCAATGTGGGGACCCTTGTATTACCATTTGGATCATTGAACTGAACCATTTTTGGCCTCACTTGTACAAATTGAAAATCTGAACATATACAATCTCTCAGCCTAATCATTGTTTAATGCTAACGTTTGTCCGGGGTTTGCTAATTGCACACTTGTGTATAAGCGAACCTGCTTGCATTCCTCTACACTTGTCATTGTGGAACAAATGTGGAACATTGGAGCTGTCCACTAGTTGGGTCCTACCATGTGGATGCCATATCCCAAAAATCAGGGTGGTTCACTCATCACATGGGCCACAGTGTACAAAACAAAGTGGACAGATAAACCTATTTTTAGCCCTCCATTTATTTTATAGAATGTTGCTCACTGATGAGTGAACTAAAGGAAGTATTGCGTTTGAGAATAATCAGATGATTTGGATTTCATGGATCCGTTTCTATATATAGAATGAGAAATAAAACAGCTATTTAGATAAACACAAGTTTGAATTTGAATCTGCCACTAAGCTAACCATCTGGAGGTAGTTTCGATGAAGATGAAGATGAAGATGGGTTGTTAACACGCCCTTGTAAGCAAAACGGGTGGTCAATGACGTGAAGCTTGTCTTGTAAGAGGCGGAACCTGGCTGTGCTCAACCCTTTAGTGAAAATGTCTGCCGCCTGATCAACTGTACCAACAGACTGTATGTGATTATCCCCACGAGTAGCTTTTTCAGGTACGTAGTGATAATCAACTTCAACATGTTTGGTGCGGGCATGCTAAACTGGATTTGATGCTAGAGAAATAGCACCGATATTATCAGAGTATAAAAGCGGAGGCCACTTTAAGAAGGTAGTCATATCACGCAGAACCATGTGTATATAGAATAATTCAGATGTGGTGAGGGCTAAGGAGTGATACTCCAATTCAGTGTTGGAGCATGAAATGGTAGGCTGTTTCTATGTATAGAATGAGAAATGCAACAACTAATTAGATAAACACAAGTTTGAATTTGAATATGCCACTAAGCTAACCATCCGGAGGTAGTTTTGGTGAAGATGAAGATGGGTTGTTAACATGAGCCCACTTGATCTTTGGGCCAGAGAATCCACACAGTGGCTGGTGGGGCCTACTTGATAAGAACTCAAATGTTCCACACGTGTCAAATATGGAGGTCTGTATATGTTGGGATTTGGGAATCTACGGAAGCAAATTCCAAATTTGGATCATATGAGATTAAGCAAACGTAAACAAAACAATCACAAACACACAACTTTTACGTGGAAAAACCCTTGTAGTAAGAAACCATGGCACAAAGCGACAACGAATCACTATGAAGGTGAAAGTAGAAGATATGGAATCACTCATAATGCTCGGAAAACCTTTTCTTTCACATCCCCGAACCCTAGAAATGTTTAGCCCTTGATTGGAACTAACCCTAATCCCGTTTACACCCATATATATATATATATATATATATATATATATATATATATATATATATATATATATATATATATATATATATATATATAGTGTCGCACCTAGAATAGAAAACAAATCGACACTTATGCAAAACTGCGTGCATAGTCGATAGGACTTTCGATAGGATCTACAACCATCGAGGCCTGTCAATGGGATTGAAGAATGCTAAAAAAAACTGTCCAGCAAGCAAAAGTTAAAATTAATATTTTCTATATATGATCGAGTGGTTTGTCGATGGGATCGACAAACGCTCGATGGGATCAGGTGGCCTGTCGATAGCATCGACAAACCCCGTTTCAGTCAGATTGAAGACATCTGACAACAATCTCCACCATGACGTCAATCATCATGAATAACAACTCCAAGTTCCATCACTAATCACCTCCATCATAGCTCCATCGTCGTCGTTGCTTCTTGTGCATACTTTGTCTTCATTAATCCTTTGTCAGACTTAGAAAATTCGGACAGAATCGGAACTTCTTTGCGGGAACCACCTTTGTAAGCATGTCCACTGGATTCATGCTCGTATGGATCTTCTCAAGAGTCACACCGGCTTCCTCAAGCACCTGTCGGATAAAATGATGACGAACATCAATATGGAGGCTGTTCCAATTAGATTGAAGACATCTGACAACAATATGGAGGCTGGCTATTCACACATGGGATTAGCAAGCATATGCTATCCGTCCTGGCTAGACTTTTATGTTAGCTTCGCACAATTTAAAAAGTTGTGGGATATTCACGCCGGTTGAATGGTTGATATATTGGACAATTAACATCATTCAATGAAATTGTTTTTTTGGAATGATAAGCAATCCAAAGTGGGGTATAATGAATAGATGCTTCAAGTTGATGATTAGACTTTCTGCTCGATCTTGATTGTTAAATTTATTTATTTATTTACTTATTTATTTATTTATTTTATATCATTTTTGCATCCTACTAGTCAAATGATTAGGATCCTCTAGTTAGGGCTATTCTTTCACTGTCTCTTGCCAAGAGTCGGCTGGAATGATTGGATAATGCGGGATTGATGAATGTACTATACTCCATATGTCTGAAAGCAACTAGTTATACTTCAAGCCTACCAACTAGTTGTAATAGATCCTATCCCATTTGTTATTTCATAGGTGTTGATCGAGTGCCTTTAATTTGGTATAGTGTTGTTCGATTGACCGGGGAATTCTTGGGTCGACCGAAGAACGCTATGATGTTCCTGATCAATCAAGATCTTCTTCAGTTGACCGTGAGACTGTTGATGTCTTGGTCAAGGTGTTCCATAACAGTAACGGTTGCCGTAACGGCCACCACCGTTACCTTTACCGTATCATGCATAATGGCCGTTATGGCCCTGTAACGGCCGTTACGGTATCTCTTTTTTATTTTTTATTTTTTATTTGAAAAGACTCCCGAAAAACCTGTATCTGCCTCGTAATGTTGATTAAAAAGTATGAAAAAATTGTATATGTCCCGTAATGGACCATTACGGGGCTATTATGGCCTTTATAGTGGATGTAATGTGCCGTTAACGGCAATTACAGGTCATTTTTTTTTTTTTTTCATAACGGCTGCTATGGCCGTTATGACTCCATAACGGGTAACGGTTGCACCGTACCTTTACGTAACGGCCTTCACGGCACACCATGGTCTCGGTCGACTGAAGGTGCGACTGAGTGGAATGCTAAGTGCAGGTTTTTATTTCTAATTTCGTACGGAAGTGTATAAATAGGCTTCTAATTACGCAATTAGGGTAGAACGAAAGGAGCTTAACACGTTTTCAAGGATTTTGACGGAGAAGCTAGGGTTTCTCATCTGTAAGTTGTTCCATCTCTTGTAACTTTCTGATTATAGTGGATTGTTTGTCGCTTGGTGCTGTGGTTTTTTCCTTGCAAGGGTTTTTCCACGTAAAATTTGTGTGTTCTCTGTGGTTGCTTGAATTTTTCTTTCCTTATTGCGTTGTGTGATTCTGTTTGAGGTTGCTTCTGCACCAGACAAGTCGTGTTAGGGCTTGTTGCATCCCCAACAATAGGGTCATGTTTCTGCTGCTATTTTTTTGCTAATAGGACTGTGTACTTTCCAATTCTCTCTTATGTTTTTTTTTTTTTTTTTTTTTTTTTTTTTTTTTTTTTTTTTTTTTTTTTTTGTAGATTGTTCTCTCTTATGTTGTGCATACTTGACCATGTGTCCTGTTTATTAAAAAAAGTATTTTTATCATGTCAACATTAAAGAACAACTTTTTATGTAAACATTCCTTTCATATGAGGTTAAAATCTGATCACACAGTGTTAATTCCTTTTCTTTTGTGACCTTCTCTTTTTGCATATGTAGGAGTCAAGCAGAAATGGGGTCCCAGCAGCAGGCATTAACAGTTATTTCCAGAGCTCCTTCTGAAGAGCTCGATGGAGATGCCTTTGTTTCTCCAGAAAAGAATAATATTTTGTCAAATGTAACCTCTTATGATATATATGATGGTACGAAGCAGTCTGATGTATCACTTAACAAGGAAAATGAAAAAACCAGACAACATTCAATACATGGGCCAGCACAAACAGCCCAATCTCAAGAGGTTTCTGGTTCTAATTTTGTAGTTGATACATGCTCTTCTTTACAAAAGGTCAAATATGACAAACCTCTACCCCAGGTGACTGATGATCTCCGTCTCAACTTAGATTCTAATGGGGGAATAACCGTTGGAAAATATTTCGAAACATTCTCAAATGCCCCTGTCTGTAGTAGCAGCATGAGGAATTCTGGAAATGATGTCAAGGCAGATCAGGAACCGCTTGGCTGTAAATGGAACACCTTGGAAGATACTCCTCCAAATGACCAGTGTCATTTGCACCATTCTCATAACCACCTTGCATCGTATGTGTATCGATCTTATTCTGGTGGAGCATTCTTAACTGTCTCCGACATCAACCTTCAAACGCATCCCTCTCCAGTTCCACCCCCATCAAGACCACCGCCAAAATTAGTTAATAAGCAGGGTGATACTGAAAGAATGATAAATGTAAACAAAAAAGGTTATCCAGGCGAAGTACATTTATGTAAACCTTCGACAACTGATCGAGCTTGCCACATTGGGATGGCTTCTGAAACCTACACACTTGAGGAGGCTGCCAAGGATAGTTCGCCACCTTTTTTTGATGTAGAGATTGATTCAAGTTCAGCTGCTGTGGTTTCTGCAGCTGCCATGGGAGAAGCAATGGAGAAAGCTCAAGCAAGGTTAAAGAGTGCAAAAGAATCAATGGAAAGAAAACGAGACAACTTTGAAAGCCATATGAAACTGGGTTTAAATGAACAAAGAAAAGGCAAGGAGAAAAGGGAGGGTACGGCTTTTCAGGAAAATCACAAATTCAAGGAAGAGGAAGCCCAGGAAACCTGCGAAAGAGAGAAATGCAAAATGAAAGATTTTGTTGGAGATGAAAGGCTAACAGCAATTAGAGCAACATGTGCAACTCCAGATTCAGAAGAGAAATGGGGATATATAGAACTAGCTAAAGAGTCTATAGTGAAAAGGCAAGTGAAGGAATATCAGCCAACGCTACAGTGCTGTAAGCAGGAAGAGAGAGCGGGAGAGTTGAAAACAGAGAAACAGTTCCATGAGCTGGTAAGAAACGAGAAGTTGAAATTGGTTCAGGATATCCCTGAGCTGGAGCAAAAACAGAAATGGAGAGCAACAGCGAAGTTGCACATGCAAGAACTAAATGAAAAGAAAGCAGCTGCTGCAGAGGCACGAAAGCTAGAAAAGAATGAGAGACCAAGCATGATTCAGGACACCTGTGGGTGGGAAGAGAATAATATGGAAATGAAAGAAGCTCTTAAGCAGGATGTAAATGTTAATAGATCAGAAACAGCTCCTAAGGTTTGTGAGAGAGAACAAGATGAGAGGAAACTAGAAGTGGCTTACGAACATGGAGAGAAGAATTTCGAAGCAGCTAAAGAGGTCCATGAGCACGAAGAGAATGATAAGAAATTAAAAGCAGATAGAGAGGCTAATGAGATGCAGGGAAAGGAGAAGAAACTAAAAGCAGCTCAAATGGTTCTAAACAGAGCAGACTTGAACAGGACGACCTCACTTGAATATGAGAAGAAATTGAAAGCAGCTGTTCAGCATGAAGAAGAGGTGATCAAATTAAAAGCGGCTGAAGAGACCTGTCAGTTTGAAGTAAATGAAGAGGAACTGAAAATTGCTAAGGAGGCATGCAAACAGGATGAAAATGAGAGGAGAATAGAAACAGCTCAAGATACCCATGAGGAAGAAGACAATGAGGAAATAAAATCAACTAAAGATGCTAATGGTTGCCAAGTAAATGAGAAGAAGATGAAAGCAGGTGAAGATGCCAGTGACTGTGAAGAAAATGAGAAGGAAACAAAAGTGGCTAAAGAGGCCAATGAGTGCAACAAGGATGAAAAGAAATTGAAATCTACTAAAATGACACGTGTGCAGTATCAAAATGTGGAAACATTAAAAAAGGCTCAAGATGTTTGCTGGTGGGATGAAAAGGAGAAGAAACTAAAAGCAGCTCATGATGCACATGGGTGCAAGAAGGATGAGGAGAGAGTTTACGAAGAGGTCCTTTTGCAGGATGGTTCTGATGAGAAATTCGAAGTAGCTCAAGAGGCACATTGGTGGGAAGATAATGCCAACAAACTAAAAGCACGTCAAGTGTCCAGTGAGTGGGTAAAAATGGAGAAACTCAAAACAGCTAAAGAGGCTTACGACGTAGTATGCAATGAGAAGAACATCAGACAAGATCCAGTGTTCCTTGAACGGTTATCCAACAAGAATAAATTCAAAGCAGCTCAGGAGGTCTTTCGTTGGCTTGAGAGTGGGAAGAAATCCGAAGCAGCAGCTAACGTAATGGAAAGGAGAGAGAATATGTTGAGAACAACTTCAAAAGTAAAGTTGTGTCAAGGCACAGAGAGTAAAGAAGAGTATGGTTGTGGAATACGTGAAATGGAAGAGCGGGAAAAGGAAGAAAGCTTGCCAATGGAAAGAGAACTGGAAAAGGGGTGGGTGAGAAAAATAGAAGAAGAAAGAGGGTGGGAACAGGAAAGAGAAAAAGACAGGATTGCTGTTGAAAGAGCAAACCATGAAGCTTGTGATGTGGCATCTGCAGAAGCCCGAGAGAGGGTGGAAAGGGTTCCCATGGAGAGAGTGACTGTGGAAGCTCAACAAAGAGCAGTGGTAGATGCCCAAGCAAGTGGAGAGATGGCTTCAGCAGAAGCTCGTGAAAAATCATTAGCTCAGAAGGCTTCTACAGAAGCTAGAGTTAGGGCAGAGTGTGCAGCAGTAGAGAGAGCAACTGCAGAGACTTGGGATCAGGTTGCAGATAGAGATTTGGTAGAGAAGGCTACTTCAGAGGCAAGCGGACTGATGAAGAGATCCAATGCTGAGAAGTTTACAGCTAGGGAAGATGATGGAATTGAAAGGTTTGTTGAGTTGAATGATGATGCAGATTTCGGATCGAGGCAAAGCCCTTCTTCCTCTGTGAGTGAGATAGTCTTTAGTTATTTATTTTCTTTCTTATTCTTGCTTGATCATACTTTTTGCATGTTCATGTTGGATGAAAAATTATGGCAGGACGTGCAGGATTTTGCACATGATCCAGAACTTCAAAGTGCATCCTTTTCCAGCAAATATTCTAATTCTGCAAACCATGGAAGTATGTGATTTTTTGGAGCATTGTCCCATTTTCTTTATAGCACTTGTTTATACAGCCTTCTGTCCGTCTCCCACCCCACCCGAAGGGCACCTAGCCTTCTGTTTTGTTAAACTTTTTGATGCACTCCCATGAGTTGTTTGCTTCTGAACTTACAATTTATCCTTTTACCATGAAGCTTCCTACTCAGATCAAAAGTTTCTAGGAGCTGATGGTGAATCAGCCAAAAGATGTAAAGCAAGGTTAGAGAGGCATCAACGAATGCTTGAACGTGTGGTAAGAGCCTTGTTTGAAACTTGCTTACTGCCAGCATTTCCTTGACAAGTCTGGTGCATGTTGATTTTCCCAAGGCATGAATCATGAAGACACTATTTCCTTTTGGGTGCAAGATTTTCATTTCTTGATATGATCAGTGTTGTAAATAGCGAATAGCATGTAGCGTAGCATTCAACCCTTTGAAGCGTGAGGCATAAGCTACATAGCGTGTAGTTTACTAGATTTTTATTCAAGGTTGCGCTTGGTTGTACCAATTTCATGATATTTTGCACCAAATTATACTGATTAATAATGAAATTTAACAAAATTGCATGATATTTGGTGCAACCAAATGCAACCCAAAGTAATAGGAAAGGACGATGATCAAGTATAAAGGTTGAGAAGAGCAATGAACTGATTTAATATTGCTACTTATATTATTTTACTAAAACCATGAAAAAATTATCTAATTTTTATTGAAAATATAAAAATGTAATAAATCATGAAAGCATTAATTGATTTTAATGTTGTAGTGAAAAGTAACTTGTAATATAAGCTACATGACATGTAGTGTGTAGCGTATGCAAATTATCATGTAGCACAGGTTACATGCGACTTAAGCTATTTTTATGAGCTGCGTAGCGTTAAGGCTACATGCCACATAGCGTAGCTATTAAAAACATTGGATATGCTATTGTTTAGTTTAATATTGAGTTTTATGACTGGAAGCATGATTTAGCTCGCTCATTTTTCTATTTCTTTTTCATTTTCCAGGCGAAAGCTCTTGCAGAGAAGAATTTGCGTGACATTCTTGCTCAAAGAGAGCTAGCAGAGAGAAATGTATGCCTGTTCACATGGTCTAGAAACTTTGAGAATTACTACAGGCTATGCATTCAATTCTGATTATCATCTCGGATTTAATCATGACTGCAGAGATTAGCAGAAGCTCTGGATGCTGATGTCAGAAGGTGGTCAAATGGAAAAGAAGGGAACTTACGAGCTTTGCTTTCAACACTGCAATATGTATGCATTGTCATTCTACAATTGCACATGCTTAAATCCCGTTCTGAATCTTCGGATAATTGTTGCTATGATGTTTAAGTGTTAGTTTTAAGTAAATGACTGAAATTTCTCCAAGCTCTTCTTCGCTTGAGTCAGGGTAGTCAGTAGCAATAGAAATTCAGTTGCCACAGTTCTGTAGCAATTACGGAACAGCAACCAGAATTGGTACAAGACAAGAATTTTTTTAAAGGGAGCTGCCATTTAATTCTGACTGATAAATACACCCATTCTTTCCACTTCAGTGTTTCAAATAGCGAATAGTGTGTAGTATGGTGTTCACCCCTCTGAAGCATGAGGCGTAAGCTACACGCTGCTTCTAGATTTTTAATCAAGGTTGCGCTTGGTTGCACCAATTTCATGATATTCGACACCAACTTAGACTGATTAATAGTGACATTTAACAAAATTTCATGATATTTGGTGCAACCAAACGCAACCTAAAGTAATAGGAAATGATTAAGCATAAAGGAAAAGAAAGAGCAATGAAACTGATTTAATAGTGTTACTTGTATTATTTTTCTAAAAGCATGGAAAAAATCAACTAATTTTTATCGAAAACAGAAAAATGTAACAAATCAATGAAAACATTAATTGATTTGAATGTTGTAGTGAAAAGTAACTTGTTATATGAGCTATGTAGTGTGTACCGTAGTATATGTAGCATGTTAAGGCTAAGCTACGCTGCAGTGTAAGCTATATGCTACATGGTGTAGCTATTTAAAACACTATTCCACTTATGTTGTAGAGAGAGAGAGAGAGAGAGAGAGAGAGAGAGAGAGAGAGAGTTTGGATTTTGGAGACCAAAGTGTTTCGAATTTTTTTATTTTTTTTTGAAGGATGATCTTTATTATAGGCAAAAGCCAAAAGAAAAACAGCGAACACAAACAGAAAACAGACAGGAACACTAAAATACAACAAACCAGCCCTTTGGTCAAGGATCCCACTCCTTAAACATCAAAGAAATTCTGGCAATAGAAAAGGAAAGGGGGTGGCTGATGTCTCTGAAGCAACGATCATTCCTTTCCCTCCAGATGCTCCAGAAAACCGCCCCCATGGCTTGCTGCCAAATCTTGTTGTCTTTCACAGAAGGACAACCCCCTAACCAAGAAGGAACCAACTCTCTTATATAGCCAGGCATAACCCAAACAACAACCTTGAGAAGAGAGAGGATGCAGCCCCATAGCCCCTTAGCATTGGTAGAAGACAAGAATCATTTTGAAGGGAGCTGCTACTAGCAAACTGATAAACACAGCCATCCTTTTCGCATCTGGCGAACTTTGTAACAAATAACCTTTTTCATTACCCTAAAATGTTATGGAGGTTTTCAAATCACCTTGTTTTCTATGGAATTTTTATGGCACCACTCTATGAGCTGGGTTCACATGTCACCCACTGTTGAACTAGCTCTCAAAATGCTTCAAGATTTTCCTCAAGTCTGTATGATTCTCAACTTCCTCTTCAATGTCTCTTACACTCAATGTACACATTGGGAGAAGTCAGTGGATGATACTTCAGCTAGTCACAATATCGGTTGAAGTCAAATGCACGGACTTCGTCAATTTTTGCATTTTGTATGTGGCTTGGTCCTGTTTGTTGTGCCTCTTTACTTTTCATAATGGTTCACTTTTCCAGTAAAAATATATTTTCTTTAGTGGCCATCAATAGGAATATGGCTTTTCACTCATAAAAGAGTGGGTTCCAACTCTTCACTATTGTTGGTTAAATACCTGTGAGTCTGTGACATTTGCTTGATCATTATTATTCCTTGGCAGATCCTTCGGCCTGAGAGTGGTTGGCAACCAATTCCGTTGACTGATGTTATAACAGCTGTTGCTGTAAAGAAAGCTTACAAGAAGGCTGCTCTTTATGTTCATCCTGACAAGGTGCAGCAAAGGCGTGCAAACATTCAACAAAAGTATATATGTGAGAAGGTTTTTGATCTTCTAAAGGTTTGTTGCCAGACTCTCTTGTTTCTTCTTTCGTCCTAATGCGCTAGAATCATCATCGTCATTGCATCGTCCCAACTATTTGCAATTGGCTTTATGGATCCTGTATCACCAATCAAGATTCTGATGATTATCAGCAAAATGTTACAACCAGCTGCCCACCCGACAGTGAACTTCCTCCTTCTGGGGCTTGGGATCTGTTGGCACTTTGCTTCCAGGCTGAATCTGAAGGAAAAGAGACGCATAATTGACATAATCAGTTACCTAAAATAAAGTAAATAAATGAGCCTATGGATTGGATTAGCCATGATCCCTTGCCAGCTCAGCAACTAGCCAATTAGCCTGTATGTCAAACTAATGCAACTCCGGGAAACAAAGCCTATGAACTTGAAAAAAAAAAATGTAGAAAATAAATTTGTTCTTCAGCACAGCAGATTCACCAGACTTGTACTGTGCAAGAATTAAACCTATGGAACTAAGTTCTCGATGAAGGTCACCATGCATAATATAAGTTATACAATCATAATATTTAATTCTCATTTCCAACCTATCCTAGCTGGCATGGTATACTGCAAAATGTGAAGACCTGAAACCCAAATTAATGTCTGTGTTTACTTTATTGAAACCCACTGGATAACATTAAGGATTGAAAGGTACCGTGAAATGGATATTGAGTCTTTTTTATCATCTTTTTTGTGTTTATACGATTCCCTATTTGGTCAATTTAGTAATTACATCAGTTGTATAAATGTTCTTGGTCACACCCACAAGCGGACTAGTAAGCTCCTTCATGATCATTGTATTGTTTGCTAGGTATTTTCTTTTTATATTTTTCCTCGTGTTTATTTCAACATCCCAAAAAGATTGATCCCAGGGGCAGTTCATCCCAATGGTGATTGCATTAACATTTTATATTTTCTAGAACTAATAAAGTTCTACTTGTTTGAAATTGTGCGTGATTCATGATGTATAGATCATGAAAATCTAGTTTGAGTCAGTTTATGTAAATGTTTATCTAGTTAGTGACTTGACTCCCTTGAATAATTAATGAAATATGTGCATGCACACATAACCATGCATACACACCGGGAAGTGATTTGTGTCTCTGAGATTACGGATCAAATACGTTTGATTTGTATGCCAGTAATGGATGGATAATCATATTCTTTTACTTGGTTTTGATATTCCATGGTTTGGGTTTTCTTGGTTCGAAAAGGAAAGCACAGCAAAACAGTTCATAAATATAAACATGGTGGTGGCTGTTCTGAAACTCTAAATACACATGCACAGAGATCCAACTCATGAGTGAATTCACGCATCATTCATGAATTTGCATGATGCAATTAGTACCAACATTCAGCTCTGCATAGAACTTTTGGAGGTCAAATTGCCCTGCATCATCCCTTATCACTGCATATCACCCTTTATTTGGGTGTTTTGGACTGACACAGGCCAATACATCTGTTTCTTTCATGGATGAAACCGGTGTGTATTGGGTGATGTGTACCAGTTTCGGACAATACTTTAAACCTTGCTTCAAATTGAGACCTGTGCACAGCCAGTATTATTCATCTACAATTCATATCTGGGCTCAGGCTAGATCTCAATAGAAAACGTTGTCAAATCAGAGTTTGGTTTCCGCCCTTTTATTAGTTGTTGCCTCCGAGGACAGGCCCAAACCCGACCCATTTGTAGTGGTTGGGCCACAACATCAGTCAGCCTCTTGCCAGGCTTGCAAGGCTAACCTCTTAGGATCGATCGTGCTTATTCTATCAATTTGCTATTTCCCCACCTTCCTACATGGGTGAGATAGCTATTGTGACAGCGTCTTTGAAGAGGGACAATATGATACCTGGCCTGCATCTTTTGCTGTATGGTTGGGTTTTTGGTTCTTGCAAGTGGGACCCATGGTTCTGTAATTCAGACCATTGTGTGAGTCCCACCATGGATGGAGAATACCCCAAAAATCTCCAAGATTGGACCCATATTTGGACCATTTTCATTTGAATGTGGATAGTGTTGTATTTCTCTTGACCGAGCCACAAATTGAAAGGTTAAGATTGTCCCGCAAAGCCATTAACGGTGGGATGCGACACACCAATTATCTGGATTGACAAACAATGGGACCCACTGGTCAGAATTGAAAACCTTTGCATTTTGTGAATGTACAGAAAATGCATCGTGTAATTCCTCCCCCTGGGGTATCATCTGTCACATGCAAGCAAGCAAATGGAATGATTTTAACACGCTGCAATACTATTAGAGTTTGGACAAGAAAGAGTTGGTGAGTGGAGTTCTCTGCAAAGTTTTCCAGTTCATCAAGGATTGGGCTCCTTGATTCTTTTGGGCTGTGTTTGAGCTTTGAGCTCTTGTTAGTTGTTTTTCTTTCTTTCTTTGTTTTTTCTGCAATCGTTGCTCCTGCTGCTTTTCCTTTTCCTTACGGCTTTTTCCTTTAAATATTCTTCATCTTCCGAAAAAAAGAAAAGAAAAGAAAGAAAGAAAGAGAATGAAATGCAGTTTTGACTAATACTCAAATTATACTAATATCATTTGTAGGAGGCGTGGAACATATTCAATTCAGAGGAACGCTAGAAGACACTAATGTTGTTGTTCGCCACCCTCAGAAGAACATGCTGTCATCAAATTTAATGAAACTGGTTCTGAAAATTCCTCTCTAGCGGTGTCAGTATTGCAATTATTTTCCTTTTCACCCAGTAGACCGATGTATGCAGTGGGGCAGCGATTGTAACTAAGATGGATCTGGTTTATCAACTAAATTAGAAAAGGGGTGCAATTATTGTTGTTGTTGTTGTTATTATTATTATTATTTATGCATTACTATGATTATAATCATAACTATCATTATTATTGTTTTGTTTTGTAGCAACTATGTTTGTGCTACAATCTTGGCCATGCTTTTTTCCTCCCTACGTTAATGGGCCAAATGTTGTCCCAATAGAGCCTAGATCCTGATCATTGATTTGGTTGTTGGCTTAGGACCATAGTTCAAAACCCCAAAAACTCTACTCAATTGCCATCCGCGTTGGATTGACTCGAAGACTCGATTTGATTTTTAGTTATGAAATCAATATTAATAGGTTATGAATAGAAAAACTGATATACATTATTATAAATGAAGTGCATTGCTTGCAAAAAAGGGCAGGGATTCGAATCTCGCTCTTCAATTTTATTTTTTATTCATGAAAAGAAATCACAAAGCGACACGTTTTGAGTTGTTAGGAGTCACATCAAGTCAACCGAGTCAGTGAGCCGAGTTGATGAATCTGGAGGAGTCTCTTTCGAGTCAACTTGCCAGTGAGTCTCAAGTGAGTCGGGTTGAAATCTCAGAGACCGACTTGGGCTGAGTTTTGAGTCGAGTCACCGAGGTTCTGAACTATGCTTAGGACCAAGTTGGCCCGAAATATGTTGGGGCTAATCAATGGCAATTCAAGCTGCCATTTACAGCCCTTGACAGTTTATAAAAGATAAATGCATACGAAGAGGCATAGAGCACCATTTACTTCAAGATATTAAATCCAGACATCTTTATTTCATCAAGCTTCTGAAAGGAGACGAACAGTACAACACACATGACACAATGCTAACAATTTAAGCGGTAGCAATTGGAACATGTTTTTCGATGTCATTTAATTTCTCACAAACGAATGGCTTCTCTTCTGTTTTAAGTGGTATCAGCTTTTTCTCTCGGCATGATTGGATGGCCCCATCGTACATATCCTCCATGGTGTACTGGAATTTGAAGCCCAGATCAGTCAGTTTCTTCGAAGAGAATCTGACGGGCTTGATTGTGGCGCCAACACCTTTGAACCTGCACATTGGTTTTGCACTAGTAAATATCTATCGATTGCCTCTGGTATTGGACCTGAGTGTGGCCCATTACAGCCATAAACATGGTGCAGATTCCAAGCTCTGGCGGGCTTCCATTGAAATTTTGTATCTTGAGATGGGCCAGACATTTAATTTTGAGGCCTGAAAATCAAGCACGCACCCTGCTGGATTGGCCTGAAAATGAGCCGAGAACCATCTTGTGATAGGTTAGGTCAAGTACCTCGTGGGCTAGCGTGGTCCATTGACAAACCCATTTGAACTGTGTTTGAAATGTAATAAACAAGCATGTAAAAGGTAAGAGTTGACGAAGGGATACATACTGAGTAGGGATGGTGTATTCAGGGTATCTTTCCTTGAGCTTTTTTGCAAGTTCAATGATGGTGGTGTCATGAGAAGAGCAGATGTATCTGCCCTCAGCTTCTGGATGCTCCATGAGGAAGATATGAGCCATGCATAGGTCATCCAGGTGAACCAGTTGGATTTGCTTTAAAATCGAGTAATGAGATTCAGTTCCTGCCCACCACAATCATTTTCAAGAACAGAAAAAAAAAAAAAAAAAACAAAAAAAAAAAAAGAATTTACTTTTAAGCAGAAACTTATGGCCTGTTTGGATGCATGAAATTAGTCAGTAAAGGAATTTGGAAGTACATAAATTGGTATCTTCATGAAATTATAAATTCATTAATTAGCAAATGTGGTGTTTGGAGTTTTTCTTCTTAAATTCATGATTTTCCAGCTTTGTTATTTGGTTAGGTCCTCCATGGGGACATGGCAGATGCACAAGATCCACACTAGTCATGCAAGCCACATCATGTAAGGTCCGAGGTCCCAAAATCAGTTCGGTTAGACAACCACTCATTTCAGGCACTGTTCCAATCATGAAGGTTAGGATTGCCCATCTTAGTGTGGTCTGCTCAATGAGTGGTCTGGATGTTGAACATGACTGCCATGAATCTGATGATAAATGCAGTTTAAGTCTTTAGCAATACTCATTGATGAAAATGACCATGGCACCCTTGAGCCTTGCAGCAATGATTTATGTACACTGCGCTTTGTAATCAAATGCAGCTGTAGTGTTGTAAGTCTGCATTGTAATGGGTTCCATCCCCAGCAAAATACCTGTGATTAATGCCAGGGCGGTGATCATGCTGGGGGGCATGCTGGGCATGATGAAGGGCCCCACCACAAGGGTCGGTATGACGCTGATGAAGTCTATGTTGTTCTCCTTGGCAAAATCCCATGCAGCTTTCTCGGCCAGTGATTTGGAGACAAAGTACATCTGAACAGAAAAAAAATAAAATTTGAAGTGATTACACCAGCAAGTGTAATTAATTGTAAATCAGGGAACTGGAATTCATGTTCATATACTAACCCAGCCGGTCATCTTGACTCTTCGGCAGAAATCGATGTCACTCCAGCTGCTTTCAGTGTACACTGGCTTCTGCTGCTCTTCGACATTGACAGTCCCTGCAGAGGACGTGAAGAAGACGCGCTTAACCGATGTGGCCTTCTTGCAAGATCTCATGATGTTTAGGACTCCATTTATTGTGGGCTTTATCACTTCATTCTGAATGGATACAACAGAGATTAGTGACACTTCAACCTAAGTCTTCTACTGATGGCTAATGTTGTTATCAATGCCAAAGGTTGGGACTGGGCCCATTCAAGCTCGAGCTGTGCCTGATTCTTTTTCGGACCTTGAATTAGACACAGCAAGTTCTACAGGCCCAAATTAAGAAAAAAGATTTCTAAAACCGGGATTGAGCTGGGGCCATGTGCTGAACATGTCCGTAAGTTGGGCCTCTAGCCTTGCCTGACCCATGGGTTTATTCTAATTTAAGTAACTGGTAAGATATATGTGGACATTTTGTAGGAATTGTCACCTCAGGATCGGTGGATTCGAAGTCCATTGGGGTGGCGACATGGAAAACAGCGGTGCACCCGTCGATGGCTTGGTCAAAGCTTCCTTCATCATCAAGGTCGGCCTTCCAAATAGTGACTCGAGTGGCGGCATCAGGTAAATCCAACAAATGCTTGGTCTTGCTGATATTAGCTGCAAAACTCATGCCACATACAACTTTAGTACTGCAATAAATGGTCTTTTAGATATCAAGTCCAAAGAAATGTAAAGCTCAGTCCCTTTATTTTACATTAGGGTGTGTTTTATCATGAAATATCATGATATTTATACTGCAACCAAACGCAACCTTTAAATAGAAAGAAAAAAAAAAAAAAAAAAAAAACAATTGTCGCTATTAAAAATGCTTGTGTTATGTCCACACCGTCCACTTGAGATTTGTATTGCTTAATTTTTGGAATCTTATCCTAAAATGAGCTGGAAAAACAGATGGATCGACATGGATGTGCAAAAAATAATAATCAAGGTGGGCCCACGTGGTAACAGCTGATCCCAACTGCCCAGCTCGAGTCCAAGGTCCAAAACTAAAGGCAAGACGATGAAAACATTGAAACTATGGAAGAGGTTGAAGTCAGGTACTAAGAAATTATAAAGATTGAAGAAAAATAACTCACATTAGACCGTCCAAATCATGGTCCATATTTTATATGGATTGTGAACTAAAAATTACACCGTTTCTATTCTCTAACTGGACGATTGGTGCACATTTAGTGGATGTCTGTAGTAAAAAGTAATCAACGGTCCAATTTCAACAAACAATATCCTATCGAAGTTTGGAATTATCCAATCTATCTAAATTTCAATTAATATCCTATCGTTGGTAGGTCCCAATATTTGGACAGTTTATTTTTAAGTTATAATATTATAGGTGTATAAGTTTTGAGTGCCTGCATATCAACCATCACAATGTACCAGCGTATCGAATTACTTGCAACTTTGGAAGAGAAGATACTGCTCCAGTCAACGAGGCGTCGTGCGCAAGCAGGCGGATGATATGGTTGAGCAGGAAGAGCGGGAATATGTCAGATTTTTCTCTCTGCATTGAACTGCAGGTGGCAGGGTGATAAGTCGATCGGGACTCTCTATCTAGTGGGCCTCTTAATGGATGGACTATCTTTCGAAGATCACACTTATTAGATTATTATAGCCATCTATTTTCTTCACTTCACAATCGGACAGTTATCCTCCACCGCTGAAGCTCTGAAGGCCACTAACTATTTATTTTTTATTATATATATATATATATATATATATATATATATATATATATATATATATATATATATATATATATAACACAAGTAGTCGTTGTTGTACCGTAGCATCTCCAAGCAATCGATCAGACCGTATGTTTTCGCGCAGGTAGACACTTGAAAGCTCACCTAACTAATTAAGCCATTGGGTGGGGGGAAAGCCTTGATAGTGCGACCGTACGTAATTATTAATACGCTGGCGCTAAGTTTTGATGCACTTGCTACAATTCAACCAAATTGAACCGTCTAAATTGCAAGCCCCACTTTTAGATGGATTGCAAACCATAAATTTTAATGATTAGCTAATTGGCGGACACTTGATAGAGGATTGGAATATTGTAGAAATGAGATGCCCATGGTTGAAATATAACATCTAATCCTGTTTTTATTTGGCTGAGTTCCTATTGTATATATATGTCTCACATTTAATTAAAACATATGAAGATGTAAGTATATGAGAAGAAGGGTGTTCTTATTTGACGCACCCGATATATTTTATATTAGGCTGACGTCCTAACATAAAGAGAGTACCTGTCTCACATATTAATTCTATATAAGATTAGGCTCTTAACATGAAGAGGTGATAGATTGAATATATGTTTAACACACATGAGTGAGATAGATTTTATCCCTCGGCCATCCCTGTCTAAATAAACCCAAGGTGGGAGTGGACACATGTGGCTAATAGATAGCAAATCACCATTTATTGGACAATCGTATATTGCGAAAGTAAAAGACATGGATAGAAAGTAAAAGGGCAAAAGAAAAAACAAGAGAAAGAGGAAGAAGAACCGAACTAGGGTCTCTTACGGTGGCCCTGACAGTGTAACCCTTCTCAAGAAGCCTCATGACCAGCCACGAACCGATGAAACCAGCTGCTCCGGTCACCACCACTGGTCCCTTCATCTCTTCTCCCATTTCCTAACACACACACACACTCTCTCTTTCTCTCTTCTTAATGCACTGAGTTATGTGTCCATCTCCAATTATATGTGAAGACTATATAAAGGAACGAAGGGGAGGATAGAACGTGCCCCATCTACCCAAAATGCACGTGACGAGTACCTAATCATCCTCCATATCTATTTTTATTTTAATTGCATTCTTCTACTTTTGTACGCATGTTTGCGTCTGTGAACGTCATTTTCTCCACCTATCAAATCTTTTTGGAATTTTAACCGCTGCATGGGCTTACTTCCCAAATGAAGCACCCTTAATTACCTTACTTGCGCCAACTGATAGCTACTTGTAATAAAGATGCACCGGTTTAAAGGTGCCCAATAATAGAAAAAATAAAGTAGTATTTGTTAGGGACAACGTTACAAATAGCAGTAGGGACAATAAGCATGATTCATCCAAAATCTTAAGTGGACCACATTACAAATAGCAGCAGGGACAATAATTCTCACTATTAAAACATTTATAGGGCCTACTATAACATTTATTTTCATTCATTTTATTCGTAGAGCTGGGCAAAATTGATCCGATCCGGTGGATCCGACCTGATCAGACCCGATCCTAACCGAACCGATGGCCTGGATCGGTGAGGATCAGGTTAGTCATTTCGGATTTGAATGATTTTCGGATCTGAATCGGATAGTGGTCAATCCGGACAGATCCGATCCGAAACCCGATCCGATCAGATCCGACCTGATCCGGAAGCCTGGGAAGGGTTTTAATAGGGATATCCAATCATTATTGTTTTCCTATGGTGTGGTCCACCTGAGATTTTTACCCCTCTAATATTTTTTATCAAGCCTTAAAATGATCCGGAAAAATGGATGAACGGCATCGATGAAAGACATAAATCATGGTGGGGCTCACATATCACGAACATAGGGAGTAGCCCATCCATTTCCGTCACGAAATGAGTTGTCTTGTTTTATGGCACAGATCACTTACTCAGTAAGCTTTTATGGCACTGTGTAAATTCAGTGGGGCCTATCATGAATGTGTGTGGGTTATCCACGTCGTACATCCGTTTTTCCAGCTAATTTTAGTGGTTAAACCGAAAATTGAAGAATGTACAAAGCTCAAGTGGACCACACAACAGGAAACAGTGGGAATAATGACTTCCACCGTTGAAACCTTGGTAGGCCCCACAGTGATGTTTATTTGTCATCCAACCTGTTCATAAGATCACAAAGGTATGGATGAAAGGATAACACAAATCACAGATTGACCCAAAACTACTGTGGCCCCTAAGAAATTTTCAACGGTATAATTTCAATTCACACTGTTTCTAGTGATGAGGCCCACATGACATTTGGATATATTTTGTTTTTGGTCTAGAGTTCTCAAATTATCTTGTAAAATGGATGGACGGAGTGGATAAAATAGTTAAATCATGGTGGACCCCACAGAGGCTGGCGTGCTGAGTTACTCGGTACGCAGTCCGCGTCCTAGACTCCCAGTACAAGTACCAGCTGTGCTGTAGGTTGTAGCCTGGGCCAGCTGGCTGTGGCGTGCGAAGACGACACTCCTCGAGCTCCGAGTTGTACGAATGGTTCAAAGGAGATTAAGTTATATGGGCCCACAGTGATGTATTTATTATATCTACACCGTTCATATATTTTTAGAGATCATCGTAGAGCATTATTCAAAAAATGAATAATATCCAAAGATCATCCGGACCACACCATAAATAGCAGCAAAGAATGATTTTCACTATTAAACCATTCGTGTGGTCCACTTGATAGTTAGATCTGCCTTATTTTTCGTCTCATGCCTTAAGACGAGCTTGCGAAATGGATGAACGGTTTGGATATAACACTTACCCCATCGTCAGATCTACAAACCTCGCTGACGTGGATACCATTCGAATTCACCCGGCCGTGCTTACGTGAAAAGCAAGCAAACAGTTTCTCAAAGAGATGTAACTTTAAAAGTTAAATAAAAACGTATACACGGAGATTGGAAGTTCTTTCAGAGCCATGTTAGGCCCACCTTGATGTATATATTTCATCTAAGCCGTTTATCCATTTTGAAATATTATTTTAGTCATTGAACACAAAAAAGAGATATATTAAAGGTTAACTTAGACCACACCATATAAAATAATTTGATTTAGTTTATATTGTTCGAATCGTACCTAATCCGATCTGGCTCAGTTTTCCTGACCGAGGCGGACTCGATTCGGGTAAGCCCAACCAGTCATCGGGTCTGTCTGAATTAGGTGACCCGAATCCGGTCTTGGATCCGATCGAATTCGGGTCTAACCATTTGAAATTCGAATCTGATCGATTTATGCCTAATCCGATCCGATTAGGACCGATGCCCAGTTCTATTTATTTGTAAGTTTACGTAGATTTCAATGAAGAGTAAAAACAAATATAATATTGATAAAAAACTTCAGTAACCTCAAAAGGGTTTAGATGGTGGCCGGCGGACGTTCCATCTCTTACTGCTTTTTGCAGTGTGGTCTACTTGAGCTTTGTATCCGTCTTATTTTTTAGGTTCAAGCGGTGGGACTATCTTGCCAAATGAAAGGTCAATTGGAATATAACACGTAACTTCTGATGGGCCCATAGAACTTGGTGACGTCAACACACCAGTCCGGCAGTGGTATTTGGTACATAGACCAGCCAATCCGGTTCTAAATTATAGGAGCGGATTAGGTGTGGCCCGGTCTCACCCAACATGGTTCCACCCTAACCATGGGGCCTACCTTCATGCATGTATTGAATATCATGCCATCTATTAGTTTTTCTAGTTCATTTTGAAGCAAAACATGAAGCAAATTTAAATCTCAAGGGGATCGTATCATAAGAAACGGTGACGACTGAACATCCACTATTAAAAACTTCCTGGGGCAAATGGAACGTTTATTTGCATCTAATCTGTTGATAAGGTAATTGGGATCTTGTCATGAATAGGTTTTTCTGTTTCTATTTTGCAATATTGTGATTGGTACACATCATAATGGTAGTTGTCGTCAGCACATTGCATCGGCTGCATTAAATGCGGCAGTGTGATGATGTGACCCAATCACATTGCATCGAGCAATGTAATGATGTCACCATTGAAAATGGATCAGAGGCCACAAGAAACCCACGAGAGGCCACAAAAGTTTTGGATAATGAGGATATCTGTCTTTTCCCTTCATATAGGTTTGTTTGACATTACGAACAGGTTGTATGGCAAATAAATATCATGGAGCTATAACCTAAGTTCATGTCCCAAAATAGAGGGAGGATGTGGCTAGATGCGTGTAGCACACGGAACTTGGTGACATCAATACACCGGTGAGGTGGGTGGTGTGTGGCACACGAGGTAACCTACTGGACGCAGATTTCCTGCACAAGCTTTTGGGAAGTTAATGTAGGTATGAGAAATCTATTTGGCCATCTGTTTTGAGAAATCCTTATAACTTGGATTAAAAAAAAAAAAATTAGTTACATTCAAAACTCAGTGGACAGGGAAATGCGTATAATTGAAACCTTTGAGAGTTAACTCTGATGTTTATATGCAATCCATACCGTTTATAAGGTCATTTACACTGGGATGAGCTGAAAACACAAATTAGACTGATCCAAAACTTATAAAACCCTAAGAATGTTTCAATGGTGGACGTTCGATCCTCACCATTTCCTGCTTTGCAGCTTACTTGAGTTTTGGATCTAACTGATTTTAGTCATATGTCCTGAAATGGTCTTGCAAAATGGATATATAAGGTAATTTCTCACAAAAATAGATCTGCCTCATTTTTGAAATCGTACACTAAAATTTTTAAAAACAAATAAATAAATAAATAAAATTGGATGGACATCTTAGATTAAACCCATACATCACCCTGGCTGCATAGATCCCTGTCATTTCCTACATACCGAAGTAGTACTCAAATCACAACCCATTCTAAAAAATTAGATTGGTTTAATGTTTCTAACCTCTAAGTCATGGACAGTTGCTTTAGATTGGTTTAATGTTTCTAACCTCTAAGTCGTGGACAGTTGCTTGTTGAAACAAGAGGTACAGAAAATGTCAATGGATTTGGTAGTGTGTTAATTAATTAATATACCTTTTTCATTATACGTTTAAATTGGGGTCCACAACTTACACTATTTAATTTGAATTATTTGTATTCCACATTCCTAATTTATAATAATTCATCACATTGCACGAGAATCAAAGGTTCTCTTATTATTTCTTTGAGAAAATTAGGACCGTGGACCCCACCTTTTAGCCAGTTGGTTTTATGAAAGAAGACAAATCTTCTTTTGCAACTTAGACCTCCACGTGCGGTGACAGAATTTCTGGACGAAAATACTCCTCCTTTCACATAAACGGATTGGGTACTCCCCTGCCACCATGCAATGGTGGATGTTCGGTGGTCTATGAGCCCCACCATGATGTATGCTTTTCATCCATGCCGTCCATATATTTTTCCACATCATTTTATGGTATGAGACAAAAAATGAGGAATATGCAAATCTCAAGTGTACCACATTACAGGAAACAGTGTTGAATGAGCATCAACCATTAAAAACTTTTTAGGGGCCCACTGAGAAATCCTCCCCGTCTAAGTTCATTCATAGGGTCACAAAGACCTGGATGAAGAAGAAAAACAAATTTCATAATGATCCAAAACTTCTGTAACCCTTAAAAGGGTTTCAATGGTAGACGTTCAATTCCCCACTGTATTTTACAGTGTGGTTCACTTGATAGTTAGATCTATCTTATTTTTCGTCTCAAGCCTTAATATGAGCTCGCCAAATAGATGGACGATTTGGATATAACACAGACATCATGATGGGACCCACAAAAGCAACGCAACATATATAAAAAAAGAAAAAAGAAAAAAAACAACACAGACTGCATCGATATATCGACAATATGTAGATATATCGACAAAATAAAGCATCGATATATCGACATATTGTCGATATATCGACGTTACATGGAATTTTTTGGTTAAGTCGCTGGACAAATGAGGACTTAATTCGATATTATCGACCATATGTCGATATATCGACAAAATCAAGCATCGATATATCGACGATACATGGAATTTTTTTTGCCCCGTCGATTTTCATGCTTGCCCCACCGATATATCGATATATCGACGTTACATGGAATTTTTTTTGCCCCGCCGATTTTCATGCTTGCCCCGCCGATATATCGATATATCGACGATACATGAAAATTTTTTTGCCCCGTCGATTTTCATGCTTGCCCCGCCGATATATCGATATATCTACATATTGTCGATACATCGACGTTACATGAAAATTTTTTTCCCGCCGTTTTCTAGTTTGCCTCGTCGTTTTCTAGTTTGCCCCGCCATTTTTTATGCTTGCCCCGCCGATTTTCTAGTTTGCCCTGCCGTTTTTCATGCTTGCCCCGCTGTTTTTCTAGTTTGCCCCGCTGTTTTTCATGCTTGCCCTGCCGATTTTCTAGTTTGCCCCGCTGTTTTTCATGCTTACCCCGCCGATTTTCTAGTTTGCGCCGTCGTTTTCTAGTTTGCCCCGCCATTTTTGCCCCGTCGTTTTCTAGTTTGCTTCGCCGATTTTTTAGGCTATGGATATGGCTACGGTTATAATCCGTAGCTATAGATTCTTTTTTCTTTTTATTATTTTTATTTTTTTATTTTTTTTTTGCTGTTGTAATCTCACCACTTTTTGTGGGTCCCATTATGAGGTCTGTGATATATCCAAACCGTCCATCGATTTGGTGAGCTCATATTAAGCTTGAGACGTAAAATAAGACAGATCTAACTATCAAGTGGTGGGCCTTACAAAATTTTTAACGGTGAAAATCAATTTTCCCGCTGCTCTTTGTGGTGTGGTCCATTTGATCTGGATATGATTTTTTTTTTTTTTTTTGGATAATGCTCCGAAATAATCTCTAAATATGGATGAACGTTGTGGATATAATAAATACATAGTTGTGAGGCCATGTAACTTTGATATCTTTTGAGCCGTTCGTACAACTCTTGCTGGAGGAGCGTCAGCGCTCGTCTTTGAAAGCGAGGGTATTTTCGTCCTCAAATTTACTCCCCACACGTGAAGGTCTAAGTTGCAAAAGAAGGTTTGTCTTCTTTCATGAAACCAGCCGGCCAAAAGGTGGGGTCCACAGTCCTAATTTTCTCTATTTCTTTTGTGGGGGTTTTTAATGAGTTACTCTGGTTCAGTATGATGATCCATACACAGGCACCCAGTAACTATGCACATGATTAGTAGTTTCTTCAATCCAAATCTTCAAAATCATGGGTCCCATTGTTGATAAGCTAGCCTAAAAATCAGACTGACTTGACCATACTAACGTGTAAAGAGGCACATGTCAGCTAGATGTGATCCTAGTCCCATGGGCCGGTCCACTCATCAGGTGGGGCTCTAATCATCCATTTTCCACGTACAAGTACGAGTGTGACCCACCTGTCTGACTGTATCATGGGATGAGACTAGCACTATTCATTGCATGATGCATGAGTTTTCCAGCTACTTCCACACTACTGAACAAGGCACGATACGTACTTCTCACTCTACAGTACATCCTGATGTATGGTCAGTAAATCTCTTCCGTCCAACTACTTGAAGTATATGGATGGAATATGGTTTATTAATAATACGCAGTGTAAAGCTACCAAAAGAGCGGTCCAGAATGAAAGAGCCACAAACATACCAGTTAGTCAGAGTCTGGTGAGAGCGAACAGTGTTAGGCCGAGAGCATGGTGTGAATGTTAGGTCGATCGGTCAAACCATAGATATGAACCTAATTAGCAGTAGGCCAAAGGTAGATAGCAAATATGATAAATGGTCCACACTCAACAAACAACCTTGGGAAGGTAAGGTTATGGCAAATGGACATCTACTTGTCTGATGAACTAACACATCACCCTACCATGTGTATTGTGACCCCAGGGAGCGGATTCGGTCAGACCGTGGGGCCTACCTTGATGTGTTGTATATTCATGATCTTCATCTCTTTTTTCTAGATATCCAAATCTCAGCTGGAATGCATCCAAAGAGTAAACTTAAAATTTAAAGATTTTCTCGGTTAAATTGACGTGCCAATAGATTAAATTGAAAATCCAATTTCAGCGACAGATTAAAAGCACTCTTAATTAATAATATTCACCGTGGTTTTAATCTTCTGGCTCTACTATTCTAAGCTGCTATTATTATCTATAATCTTCTTCATAGTAGTACAATTATCGTCACTTCTCATGCAAACTCTTTCATCATCATTCCTTCTTTGTCAGGTCTAAAGAAGTCGAGCAAAACATGAACTTCTCCGTAAGAACCACTTTAATAAGTATGTTGAACAGATTCTCATTAGTGTGAAACTTCTCAAGACTAACACTGCCTTCCTCTAGCATCTGTTTGATAAAATAATGATGCACATCAATGTGTTTGGTTCAGGAATGGTAAACCGAGTTTTTCGCCAAATTGATCGCGTTTTCGTTGTCATAATGCATATCCATGACTTGTTAAAACCACAATTCATTCATCATTCATATCAATCAAATAGCTTCTTTTCAAGCTTTCTTTACTACTATAGATTCCGCTATGGTTATAGAAGGAGCAACCATAGATGAAGCTTCGACATCCAACTGACCGCTCCACCTACTAAAACAAACAACTAACCGGAAGTTGACTTTCTATTATCCATATTACCAGCATAATCCGCATTCACATAGCTTACAAGTCTCTCCTAAAAAAATTTGAATGTCAAGACGTAGTCTGTCGTACCTCCTATATAACGAAATAACTATTTCAATACCTTCCAGTGTTGCTTGTCGGGGTTTGACATGTATCTGCTTATAACACCCACAACATGTGAAATATTCGCTCTAGTGCAGACCATGACATACATAAGAATGCAAACAACGCTCGAGTAAGGCACATGAGACATATACGTTTTTCTTCATCTGACGCAGGATATTGTTTCAAAGAAAGTTGAAAGTAAGTAATATGAGGTGTGCTAACCAGTTTAGACTTTTCTAGTCCAAATTTGACTAAGACCTTCTCAAGGAACTTTTTCTAAGACAAGCATAGTTTGTTCATTTCCTTGTCTTTGTGTAAATTGATGTCGATAATTCTTTTTGCAGCTCATAGATCTTTCATCTCGAATGTCTTGGATAACTGAGCCTTTAATATATTGATTTCAGACATCATATGGCTAGCGATAAGCATATCATCAACATAGAATGCTAGTTAGAATAATGAATTCCCTGTCACTTAATGATCCGAAGTAGACATAATGATCGAGTTCACTTTTGATAAACCACCGACTTAACATGAAATAATCAAATTTCTTGTACTATTGCTTAGGCGACTGTTTCAGGTTGTACAACGACATATTTAACATGCAAACTTTATTCTCTACTTCCTACACTCCGAACCCTTCAAGTTACTTTATGTAAAATTGCTCTTCTAGTTCCTCATATAGAAACACAGTCTTCACATCTAACCATTCCAATTCCAAATTGTATTGGGCAACCAATGCCGATACAAATCCGATAGATACTTGACCATATGTGCAAATATTTCTCCAAAGTCGTCACATTCTGACGTCTGAGCATAATCCTTCGTTATCAGTATAGCCTTATACCTATCAACTTTCTTCCAAAATATCCACTTACACCCGATCACTTTCCTCCCAACGGGTAGCTCCACCAACTCTCACGTTTTGTTCTTATACAGAGAGTCTATCTCATCATGCATCGCTGTCATCAAGCATTAAAGTTTATTAATAGTCAGACTAACGTGAATCGTGTGCATGCTAGATGGGTTGCGTTTTTACAGGAATTCAAGTTCGTTCTGAAGCACAAGTCAGGGCAGCAAAACAAGGTGGCTGATGCACTTAGCTGTCATGCATCACTACTCGTTACGATGAGCAACAAGGTGGTCGGCTTCGACTGTCTCAAGGAGCTGTATGCCGAGGATGAGGACTTCAAAGATTATTAGGTGAAGTGCCAAGAAGGTCACTCCAGTGACCTTCATATACAGGACGATTTTCTCTTCAAAGAAAATCGATTGTGCATCCCCCAAAGCTCTTTGAGGGAACAGATTATTCAGGAGCTACATGGAGGTGGCCTCGGTGGACACCTTGGGCGAGATAAGACGCAAGCTCTTGTGGAAGAGCGGTATTACTGGCCACAATTAGTACGTGATGTGGGAAAAGCCGTACAACGTTGTCATGTTTCTCAGACCTCCAAGGGGCAATCTCAGAATACGGGCCTTTACACCCCGTTACCTGTGCCTGACGGTCCTTGGGAGGATTTATCAATGGACTTCGTGCTTGGTCTCCCATGAACACAACGCGGCATGGATTCGGTGTTCGTGGTGGTAAATCATTTATCCAAGATGGCGTACTTTATCCCATGCAAGAAGACCCTTGATGCAACACACGTGGCGAATCTATTCTTCAGGGAGGTCGTACGGCTACACGGGGTCTCCAAGACCATTACTTCTGATCGTAACACGAAGTTCATTAGCCACTTTTGACGGACTTTGTAGGCTCGATTCGATACACGACTTCAATTCAACAATGCTTACCACCCACAGACTAATGGGCAGACCGAAGTTGTGAATCTCACGTTGGAAAATCTCATTCGCTGTATTTCAGGAGAAAAACCGAAGCAGTGGGATTTGACCTTGTCTCAAGGGAAGTTCGCATTCAACAACATGGTGAACCGCTCAACAGAGAAATCTCCGTTCCAAATTATCTACTTGACCTGGTCCCTTTGCCCAAGCACCCAGGCACGAGCATTGCAGCAGAACATATGGCAGACAAGATCATGGGCATCCATGCGGAAGTGTAGACTAAGCTAAATGCCTAGAATGAGAAGTACAATGAACAAACGGACAAGCACCGACGACAAAAAGTGTTCGAGGTGGGCGAACGCGTTATGGTCCATCTGCGTAAAGAGAGATTTCCGACCGGGACGTACAACAAGTTGAAAAATAAGAAGATTGGACCCATCCCAATCATTCGAAAGATCAATGACAACACTTATGTTGTTGATCTTCCAGATGACATGGCGATCTCATGGACTTTCAACGTCGCGGACCTGACCGAGTATCATGAACCAACGCAGGATGAGAACTCGAGGACGAGTTCTTTTAAAGTGGAGGGGACTGATGTAGAGCGGGTCGCGGACAGTTTCATGGCCAAGATAGATCAGAAAAGGCCCGGTCGACGACAGAAGTGATCCGGACCGTCGGACCTTAGATCTTCCGTATCTCGCAATCCGGAATGAGTTACCTAACGTAAAATATATGATTTTGGGGTAGAACGAGCTACTTTAGCCAACCAACCTAGCTATGCGGGGTTGCGATGCTCAGAATTGTGAGAAACCCCTGGATCAACGGTCGTTTTCCTGTTTTAATTTCGTTTTTACTATAAATAGTAAGTTTTAGTTTGATTATAAGTCTTCATCCGTCGGGCTTTAGGAGTTGCACCCAACGTGAAAAGAGCTTAGAATAATTAAGGGAACGGTTTGGTGAAGCCAAATAGGACACTTACTATTTCTAGCCGAAAACCTTGCGCACTAGTAGACATCACGACCGTCTATAAATAGTAAGTTTACTATTTATAGTAAGTCACGAATTCTAGGAGTTTTAGTTGTAGTTTGATTTTGATTTCTTTTTCATTGCTTGGTACCCCTATTTAAAGGGTTGTGAACTCATTTTTATGGAGCAATTTAATCAATTTCGAATTTATTAGAATTTATTTATATTTTCTGCTTTCTTTCCTCGTGGATTTGAGAAGTCTCTGTGAGGAGTCCAGAGAAGCTCTGTGGATTCGGAGTATTTATCCTCATTACGTTCATCCCTGCGTCACCCTTAAACCCAACCAAATAGTGAAACCCACTATCTTCAAGTCACAAGCCCAAAATCAGACCTCTTGATTCGTGACTGGTCAGGGTTCAGGCCTATGTTGAACAATGTGGCAGATCTTGGACAGAGCTTGATCGAGCCTTAACCCGATTTGAAACCTCTAAATCTAACCAAATAGGGAAACCCACTGTCTTCAAGTAACAAGCCCAAAATCAGATTGGTTGAATGACCCTGGCCTCTGATTCGTAGCCACTTATTATGTTGAAATATGACCATGGGATATTTTCATTTTTTGGCATCCAATAAATGTCCATTGACCAATAATTTGGACAGTTGAATCATTAATGTGAATTACTTGTATTATTTTGGCACTTTCTAAGGACACATGCTCAGGTGCCCTGAGAGCACTATGAAGTTATGGTGCTCTTGGAAGCATTTTCCTATATGGACAGTTTGATCAATCAATCTGTACTGTCTATTAAGTCGAGGATACATTTAACTGATTACCATGCAAAAATTGCACTGATTGAATGCTCCAATCTAACCTTGACCCATTTTTCTATAGTCATCCATTTTCTAAGTTATTGATGGGATGGTTCAGATTCCCTAACAGTGGTTCATTAGAATCATAAGTAATCCATGATGGGCCTTAACAAGTAGATGGATCCAATTGTGGATTGGACCTATTTTTGTTTAAGAATCTTGACCATCTATATTAATATATATCCATTGATCAAATGGTTAACTTAGTCAGACTGGGTGTGATGTTTGCATGACAGCCCATGAAATTTGAGTTGAACCTAGGGGTGTCAACGGTGCTAGGCTAGGGCCGAGCTAGCACTGGGCCAAGCTCTGTCCATGACTCGGATAGGCCCCACCATGGTGTTTATTTGAAATCCACTCCACCACCAAGTATGTCACCCCATGCATGTTAGGAGAGGGACCAAAAAACTCAAACCCATCCGTGACCGTGGATTACACAGTTAGAAACTGGACATAGTAGCATTCACCCTCTAAAATGTTTCCCTTAGTGTAGCCCACTTGAATCATATATGTAAGTAATTTGAATCATACATGAAACTGATTTTTTAGGTCTTAAGCCTAAGTTTTTGCATGGCATGTAATGGTTGGAGTGTATTTTATATAATCATCATTGTGAGCCTTAGAAAATTCAAGAGCGAACCTCTCTCACGACTGTTTCTTTCGGTGCGGCACACATTTGCACCAACATTAATCATGGGTCAGCCTATTGTTTCTATCTGAACGCACCCATTTGCACCAACATTAATCATGGGTCAGCCTATTGTTTCTATCTGAACCTAACTTGCAATTGCACCGAGAATGGTCGGAGTGTATTTCACATAAACATCATAGTGGGACCCCTAAAAAATCACGGGTGGGCGTTACTCTTGGAAGCTGTTTCGCTGATATCTTGAAAAAAAAAAAAAAAAAAAAAAAAAAAAAAAAAAGAAGAAGAAGAAGAAAGAAAGAAAGAAAGAAAGAAGAAACGTTACAAGAGGCTGACACTTGATTTTTGATTGAGCTCATTGTGATGTATAAGTGAGTTTCGCTCCAGCCATTAGATGTGTAATCCATGTTAAATCCAGGGACAAAAAGTAGACTGAAATGTGATTAAGAGGGCTAACCAAAGGAAACAATTGGGAGAGAGATGTGTCCACCCTTGATTTCCTACCATGATGATTATATGAAATCCAGTCCAACCATTAGATGCCACACCAAAATATAGGTATGATACCAAAAACTCGGGCTCATATATGATTCAGGTGGCCAGGCCAATGGAAACAGTTTGTATACTGTTTCTAATCGTCTGGTCTACTTGAATAACGGATGTAGCTGATTTGTTAGGTCCTAGGCTTAGGATGTAGTGATGCACCTAGTGGTTGGGGGTGGTTTTCACATAAGCAGTTGGCCCTCACCCGATCTAAGCAGGTTTAAAGTCCAAAGAGCTTGACTCGAAGAGATTAATTCTCCTTGAACTTCACTCAGATATTCTCTTTATATACTACAAAATTGGCCTTACAAATCCTAATGAGTTATTGTATATGGTTCAAGCCTCGCCTAATTGAAAAACAGGTTTAAATTTTAGGTTCCACCTCAGCCCTCAGGCCTGATACCAGCCCAAGTCCCACCCAAGGGGGGCCAGGTTTGAAAGCCCAACAGGCCAACCCATCCATTGACAGCCGTAGTTAGACCTACTGAACATTTTAGATCAATGGATGCAACAATGAGTATTATAAAATATCATGCTCTGAAAGCACTGGAGTATTTTCCATTTCCAAGTGCCTGCACATCATCATTACACTATGCCAGAGTATCAAAACTAAATAATTGAAGCCGCAAAAGGCAAAAGGCAAAAGGCAAAAGGCAAAAGCTAATAGGGCTGTCAATGGAACCAGTTCGGGCCTGCTAAAACTAAAAAATTTATTAGTCGTGGCCTGACTGCCCGGCACGAAACAGTTCAAAATCTAGGCCGGCTCGTTGGTGGGGTAACTGAGTCAAAGATGCCATGTGATTATATAAACAAACAAGTAAAAACAGCCAAACATGTATAATTAAGTGAGACCATGTCAACCAAATCAACCTTAAATCCACACTCATTAATCTCTTCCCATAATCATCGTCATCCTCTTCATCTAATTCAGGATCAATTGACAATTTCATCCGCTCGAATCGAGATGTCAGCCTCTAGTTACAACCAGCTACCAGGTCTATATCGATCATTGGCCTGCAGGAGAAGTCATGGCTATGAACGGCTGAGCCAAAAGCCGGCCTCAGACCGTTCCAAGTCAAGAGTCATCAGACTTCTGGTCAAGTTGAAGAGGATCACTTTCTTACCAATTCAATTACTTAGAGCAGCAAGAAAAAAATCATCAGAGGATGTTAAGGCGTCCACCTCTTCAAAAAAGAAACAGTCCACCAAGGCTACAAGGACTCACCCTCTCCTCAAGGTTTTCTACACCCGGAACAAGAAGAAGGCAGTGGCGAAGCCAGAATTTGTTAGGTATCTTGAATATGTGAAGGAAGGAGGGAAATGGGACAGTCGTTTAAATCGACCCATATTATATTTCAAATGATCCATGTTTTCATTTGTATCATGTAATCTTTATGCATGGTTGAGTATTTGAATGAAGAATGAGGTATTTTTTGGAAAATCTATCTCCAGTTATGTAACACATTTGCATGAGATATGGATTGTTCATCTTTCATAGCCTACTTGGGTAGACTATTTGCCAAAAATTCGTACCATTAAGATGATCTTTTGGCTGCAAATATCTCCCATCATAAGTGGGTCTTTGGCTATCTTCAAAGTAGGAATTTTATTATTATTATTTTTCATGTGGAAACTCGTTTAGTTCGACTAAGAGGTGTCTTGACCTAACACGCTTGTTTTCACTTGTAAATTCAAATGACCAGTGCTAAATGCTGGCGCGAAATCTGTGAAAAAGAATCCTAAATAAATTGTTTGTGTTTAGCATATATGATCCCATTGAATTATTTTTAAAAAAAACATGGAAATCTCTCTCTTAGGTTAATTAAAAAAGAAAAAAGAAAAGAAAAGAGAGTTGTCTCTACAAAAACATTAAAAATTTTACTTTAGGGTTTTTGTGAGGAAATTGAAATGGTCCTTATTTGAGGAAAATTATGAAAAAAAAAAAACTACCTATTTAATATGGAATTTACATTCTGGTGCCATTTTGAAAAAGCTACCTAATTAATCCATAAATTATCAATTCCCTACCTTCCATCCCTACTGCCATGCAAGCAAATGAGTTGCTAGCTCCCAACCAAGTGTGTCACTCCATGTTAGGAAAAGGGCTTAAAAAGCAGCTCCATTTATGATTTAGGTGGACCACATGATTAAAAACAGTGTATAGGGTAATGCTTGTTAGGGATTTTGAGTCAAGTGGACCTCAACTGGTCGAGTCGACCCTCGACTGGTCGAGCGGGCCGCTCGACCAGTCGAGCAGCACGTTGACAGATTTAAGGCATTTGTCTGCCAACAATCTCCAACATGTCTTCAATCTTCAACCGTGTAGCTTCTTGACCTCCTCTTATCTCTACATCACATCATAGCTTCAATCAACGCTTCTTGTGCATACTTCGTCCTTCTTTTATGTCATTGCTAAGCCTAGAGAAGTTGCACAGAACTTGAACTTCTCTGTAGGAACGTTCTAGGTGAGCATGTTTGTCGGATCAGGATCCACGTGCCCAACCACATTTGCTCCTGTCTTCTCAAAAGGAAAGACGTAGTCTTCTTACAATCTCACCGCTATCTAATGTTGCTTACCAGGGTATTTGCTCACAACGCTGATAGCCTATGAAATAATCGGTCTAATCTAGACCATGACATATATTGCCAACCGCATTCGAATAAGGATCATAAGATATATCTTGTTTTTTCTTATCTGTTCTAGGACATGTCATGAGGAAAACTTGAGGAGAGACGCGTCGGAAACGCTCTCCGGCTTTACCTAGTCCATCACATCTTTGATCAATACCTACATACAAGGTATTCCTTCTGTGATTACTAAAGTCTGCTCCTCCTTCAGTCTCAATACTGATAACCATCTTTGCAGCCCCCCAATCCTTCATCATTAATGTCCCACTTAACCGAGTCTTTAGTATATTGATATCAAACATGTCACAACTAGCGATCTACATGTCATCAACATATAATACCTGACCCATCATGAAGGAATCAAACCACTTGCCTAGGTGACAGGTCGTACCATGACCTCCTGCAAAGTCTTTTCTCAGCCCCTTTAACTTCGAACCTCTTTGGTTGCTTTATGTAGATCTGTTATTCCAATTTATCGTACAGAAGTGCAGACTCCACATCCATTCTTCCAGCTCAAGATCACATTGGCCAACCAGCGCCAATCACAGATTTAATAGACACCTGTTATACCGTCGACGCGAATATCTCTAAAAAGCCCATCCCTTCTCTCTGAGTATAACTCATCGTCACCAACCTCGCTTTGTATCTGTGTTGTATCATTTTGAAGATCCACCTGCATCCAACCGCTTCCCGGCCCACTGGAAGCTTCACCAGCTCTCATGTGTCGATCTGGTACAACGAGTCCATCACATCGCCCATAGTCACCTTCCACTTCTCAGTATCAGGCTTACCTAGAGTCGTCTGAATAAAAGACGAATCTCCTGCGATATTGGAGTTGTTCATGTACCTCGCCGATATCCTGCAATTATGCCGTGTGATTCTTCCCACAAGTGGTTGCTTCATCTGCTCTGTATCTCTGTCCACGCGTTTCAGTCTTCCTGTCATGCCCACTCATGTAGTCATGCCCAACATGCCGCATGTGCAGAGGTGGAATCCGCTACATCCACTGCGGATCCACCTTTTGAAGTGCTCTCAATCAACCTGTAAACATTATCGAGTCGTTGCACTTTCATGATTATCCGTGCCCCCTCAGATACTTTAAGGACACCATCAATGCTTATGAACCTGCACCTTATAGCCTCAGGTGCACCGAGAGAAATCAAGCTCTTTTTTATGTCAAGAACGTGCCTTACCCCAGTCAGGGTATGCTCTGTCCCATCAAACTTTTTGACATGCACCGTACCAACAGCCACAACATTACAGGCATTGTCATTACCCATAAATACCTGTCCACCATCGAACTCCCTGTAGCTGGTGAACCAACTTCGATGAGGAGTCATGTGAAAAAATGCCCCTATGTCTAGAATTCACTCGTCTTTACGATTATCGTATGTACGTCTGATCGTAGACACAGACAAAACATCACCATCACATCCACTCGATCCATCTGACATGACAGCATTAGCCTCCCTATACGAAGCCTCAAAATCTTATCTCTTCAATTTAGAATTTTCACAATCCTTCTTCACATGTCTTTCCTTCCCACAATTCCAACACTTTACCTTTCCTTTGCCCTTGCCCTTGGATTTAGATATCGAACCTGATTAACCACACCTTGTTCAGAATTCCTACCCCCGGTAAACAGTGCATCAGAAGATATCCTCATGTCGACGTTAAGCTTTCTCATACCCTTCTCTTGAAGGGCTGAGATAACGGTGTCGACACTCAGGGTTTTATTCATGGAGCACATTGTGTCCTTGAATGACTTATAAGACACCGGGAGAGAATTCAGCAACATACGTGCTTGTTCTTTATCTTTCATCACTTTTTCCATATCCAGCAATTTGCAAACCAATTTATTAAAGTTGTTGTTGTGAGCCTTCAGATCTCCACCCTCACCCATCTTGAAGTTATAACACTGCCGCTTCAAGTGTAGGCGATTTTTAGAGGATTTTTTTCGCATAGACATCCTCTAACTTTGACCATAACTTAGCCGCAGTTTTCTCCTTCATGACATTGTATAAAATCTCATCCGTGAGACATAAACGGATCGATGATAAAGCCTTCTTATTAAGAGTATTTCATTCATCATCAGTCATAGTAGACTTTCGCTCCTGAAGAGTACCATCTTCGCCTTGTTTGATTAAGGAACTGATCATCTTGATTTTCCATAACTCAAAATTATTTTTATATGAGTACTTCTCAATCTTATACCTAGTACTTGTCATTATTACTAATCCCTCGGATTCAGATCTGTGTCCCAACGATTGCTCTGATACCATTTGTAGAGGATTTTGAGTCGAGCGGACCTCGACTGGTCGAGTAGACCCTCTACTGGTCGAGCAGCACGTTGACAGATTTAAGACATCTGCCTACCAACAATGCTTTTTATTAGTGTATCCCATGTAACTCAAGGCCGGGTATGATTTTTGGGCCAAAGACCTAAATTTTTGTGTGAAATTTAACCGTTGAAATGGATCTCATGTAGTTATCACAGTGGGCTATGTATAAATCAAGGTAGACGTCTCTCTCAATTGTTTTTGTGTGGCCCACAAGAATCACATGTCAACCTGATTTTTTTTCTATGGAACTAAATATCTAATGGTCAAAAGTAGATTTTACATAAACATAACAGTGAAATTGTCAAAATCTAGAACATCATTTTTTTTTTCCTAAATAATCTCCGGGTATTGGTGGAGAGGGACAGGGGGACTTGATATTTGTGAATTCCATACGTGGTCTCCGCAGGTGAATCTTCTTTTCCGCATATCCAAACAGCCATATCAAAAACATAAACTAAAAGCCCAACCACGGCGACCTCCAGTGATAAGGCAACTAGCTGGTACTAGTTCTACATTCAAGGCTTTTTATTTTTTCCTAAATTTATGAAATAAGTGCCTCGACCTTATCCACTCCATTCATTAAAGATTGTTCCTAAAAAAATCAATAGATGTTACTTTCATGGACAACAACAATGTTTTGAGGAGGACCATTTTGCTTAGGTCCGGATTCACGCTCTTTCAACTGTCAGTATTCGAGTAGAAATATCGGTGGACAGAGATGTCAAACTTGAATGATTTTTGTGTTGTGGCATATCTAAGGTGGATCCAATATATGGATGTTTTGGATAGTTTAGATATGCATCCACATGGGCTTGACGCTGACACATGCTGGATAGGCAAGGTCTGGGTAGTGTCACCACTGTCGCGGGATTTAATTCGAATATAGGTTGCTGTCGGGATTTAATACGAATATAGGTTGCTGTCACAAATAACCCTGTGCAAAGCATGTTTGAAAGTTGTTGGGTCAAATACATATTCAACCAGAACCCATCGTTAACATAAGCTTGTCCTATAATCAAATCCTACTATGTTATGCTTGTAATGACTTTGATACAAGCAGGGAAAATACCCAATCCACACGGATGGATGCCGGATACAATAGAGAGGACATGGATTAAGTACTGACCCTACATGGGGGCATGGATTGGATACTACCTATAGCACCCAAGGTGATGTATATCCATGTTGCTTATCCATTTTAATATATCATTTTAGGGTACGAGACTAAAAAGGAGGTAGACTAAAGGAGGAAGAAGTGAGGATTGAATTTCTACTATTGAAAACTTTTTAAGGTCTATTATGATGTTTATTGGCCATCCAATTTATTTACAAGATCACGTAGGCCTATATGAAAGGAAAACATAAATATCGACTTCATTGAAAACTTATGCATGGCCAAAGAATTTTTCAACAATAAGCTTTAAATCCCTACTGCTTCCTGTGGTGTGATCTACTTGAGCCTTCAATCTGTCTCTTTTTTAGGCTCATGCCCTAAAATGATCTATTAGATAATGTCACTGCAAGAAAAGCCACTTTTACCAACGAAAATTTTCGTAGGCAAAAGTCTTATTTTCGTAGGGAAAAACTTTTACCCGCAAAAATTTTCGTTGGCAAATTCGTCGCTACAATGCCGAGGGGAAAACCTTTTACCCACGAAAAAAAGTTTTCATTGGCAAAGATAAGACTTTTGCCGACGAAAGTTTTCGTAGGCAAAACATTTTACCAATGCTAAACAAAACTTTTTACCTACGAATACTTTGTAGGTAAAAATATTTACAAGACTTTTTAGCTACCAATAATTTCGTAGGTAAAAAATATTTAAAGACTTTTTACCTACGAATATTTTCCTGGCTAAAAGTATTTAAAACACTTTTTACCTACCAACAATTTCGTAGCTAAAAATATTTACAAGACTTTTTACCTACCAACAATTTCATAGCTAAAAATATTTAAAACACTTTTTACCTACCAACAATTTCGTAGCTAAAAATATTTACAAGACTTTTTACCTACGAATATTTTCGTAACTAAAAATGTTGAAAACATTTTTTACCTACCAATAGTTTCGTAGCTAAAAGGTATTTACAAGACTTTTACCCACAAATATTTCGTAGTTAACAATACTTAGAAAACTTTTACCTACGACCAATTTCGTAGCTAAAAATTCCATATTTTTGGGAAAACTTTTATTGTATGAATTTATATAGGGAATGCACTGAGATGATAATTCACTAATACTTCAATGAAGAAAAAACAATGATTAGTTTCTGGAGCTTTGTTAAGTACACACACTGGTTCAATAAGGCTCATGTACACTCACACATGCAATAATGCTCATGTACACTCCACGCATGTGCCAGAATGGTACATGGATATGAGATCCAATTCATCCATTAGGTTGGTCCAACCTTCCATATGTTTTCCCAAAAATAAATCTGCTCCACTTAGCATGTGGGTGCCAATACTGGAAACAGGTGGATGGGTTAGAAAACTTCAGCCAAGTTTTTCAAAGCCATACATTTGTTTTGCAAACTGTGGCCCACCTGACCAGTGGATCAACCTTATTCTTAGACTATGGCATTAAAGTAGTGGTGCTGTTCTAACAGATGGATTGGATCTTGGACCTATCATGCCATTTTGGCACATGTGTGGCATGTACATGAGCTTTATTGCACATGCATGTAGGCTTAGGAAAGCTCTGGTTATTGAATTATGCCAAACATGGTCGTATCAAAATCTCATTGAAGGAATGAAATCCATGAATTCTTATCTATTTTGAAGGAATGAAATCCATGAATTCTTATCTATTTTGAAGGAATGAAATCCACAAATTGTTATCTATTACAAGTTGGCAATAACTAATAGTAAAATTAGAAACTGAATTCCCTGTGTTTGGAAGCACAACTGAATCAAATTGCAATAATTAGTCCAACAAATTGACATGACCAAAATCTAATTCGCATAGTGTTCTTTTTGAGGGATTATGCAATTACATTGCACTCAAGTTGGACTTGATAGGAACATAACTGCTATATGAGCCTAATATCTCATTGTGAATGCAGGAGATGCAATTAGGATTTGATCAATTTTTTCACAACTCAATTCAACTTTTCATCCTGACACGGCCATAGACATTCAGATGTAAGACTCCCAAATTAAATAAGTATATATGGAAGTTTTGTTAACAAAAACATAAAACATCATTTAAGAAACATGTTAGCACCATACTGATGATCAACTCGGCATGCCAAAGTCCCTGCAATTATGGAAAGAGGAAAAAGAAAAGAAAAAGCATCCAATGACATGAGCAGTACCTGCAACTTGATCCTTGTAAACAACAAGGAGGTCAAGTGTTGCTCTAAACACACGTTCTAGTGCTTCTCCAGGTAACTGGTCCGCTGGAAGTGCAAGTAGTGAAGTCAATCCCAACAAGTAAACTTTCTTATCATGTTCCCTGCAATCACCATAGGACTATTGAAGCCACAAGAAAAGTTTTACAACATGAGGAAAACAATCTGAGAAGTAGAAGTCACCTTCTAAAATTAGCATGCAAACCACTTTTTTCAACCTGTTGTAGCATCTGAAACCAGAGATTAAAAACTTCTGCTCCCACCCCAAGCTTTTGCAATATGCCAATTGTCATTGTTGCATTGTAGTAAAGAGCATCAGCAATCTGCAATAAGTTTGAAAGGCTTATAACTTAATGTGCCTTCTTCATCTACAATTTTGTAACAGTAAAATGCAATCTATGAACATAACAGTAAAATGCAAGTGGTCTTTCAACTCTATGGAGTCCATCTTCAATCAATGCCACATCCAATATCAGTAACATTTAGGGTGATTAGGAAAACATACTTCAACATGCTACTAAGAACAATAACTCCAAAAAGATTAACGAGAAATGCTCCAGTGCTCCCAAAGCACTATAAGTTATATTGCTCCTAGTTGCATGGGACACCTGGACTATCCAATCCATCAATCTAGACTGATCACTAGGTCCAGTGCACATTTCATGAGCAATTAACCATGGAAGCATCCTGCTTAAATGTGTTCTGGACTTGACAAACAGTTGAGATCAATCAATTGGACTAAATGAACTGATGCAACTAGGAGCACTATAACTTTATGTGCTACAGCATGAGTAATTCAACAGCCGTGAAGTTCTCCTAGAGTAAAACATGAGTGGCAACTTATAGACATGTAGGATAGAACAACCACATACATGTGACAACCTCTCCCACTAAGTAGCAACATTATAGTGATGTATTTACTCTGTATTGACCAACAGAGATATCATGAAAACTAATTACATTCTAGTTGACAATGCATTCTCAACTCAACCACTATGAGAAGACAATACACACACACACAACAGATACATCTTGATCTATATAGCACTAACAATTTATGAGCATGGTACAATTATTCTTTCTGGGTAGAAAGATTGTCCTGTCAACAAGAGCAACTGGATTTGTTTTGGTCATTTTCCTGTAAATAAGCATATGAGCCTATCTTTACCTTTACCATAGTCACCAGATGTTAACAGCCAAGATGTAAATGCAGGCCAGGGACCAACCAGACAAAACCTGGAAAGTAGAGGATCAAAAGTACTCTTTCTGCCTGATCAACCATGCAGGAAACTTCAGAAATTATAATTCCCAGCCATAGATAAACAAACATATTGGCAAAATTTTTGGTAGTTGTACATGATGAGAAATTGTTTCAGTGTTCCTTGAAAGTTCGATGAGAATCGAGGACAGATGGTTTCCTTTCTCTTCTTTCTTTTTCCTTCTTTTTCTTTCTTTTTTCTTTTCTTTTATTATTTATTTATTTATTTATGTTTTCCTTTCTTTTGATGTACTGAAGTTGGGTTCTCAGCCTGTCAATAGAAAAACTCACTTAAAACTAGCTTTTATGTGAGATAACATGAATTAACAGATAATTTATAGTATGAATGATGCCTGGCAAAGCCAACCAAAATAGCTTCTTCTTCTTCTTCTTCTTCTTTTTTTTTTAATTATTTATTTTTTTATTTTTATTACACATGCACTCACACCCCACACACCCCCACACGCTTACACCACAGTGGGATTTCACCACAATGGGTACTCGAACCCATGACCTCATGTTGAAACTCTTGTGAGTCTACCATTGAGGCATGAGTAAGGATCCAACCAACCAACATAGCTGAAAGCATAATTTGGTACAAGAAAGTTCATTTGCATTTATAGAAAAAAAAAAAATCACATGTTTAATCTATTATGTGTGTCTCACTTGGATGAGGGGTCAGACCAAGTTTCAACCGCATCCAAAACTCATGAGGGCCCCACCAAGTGCTTTTATATTTTTAGGATGTCTTCACATAGTTTTAGATGGTTAGCCCACTTGAGTTTCGTATACAGATGATTTTTGAGATATCTCATAACCTAAAGGGGACAAATCAAATTCACAGTGTTGATGTTCGACACACATTATGATGGGCCCCACAAAACTTACTAACATCAATTCTTAAGTTCTCACGAGGTCAATAAGTTGGGTCACAATTTTGACCAGAATATTTGACCCATTTTACATGTCTGGTCCATTCACTCTATTTTACTGATCAATACTCTCAATTTGACTAGTTACTCGTCTCAATCAGGCTACATATGAGAAAGATAATGGGCATACAAGATTGATCAACAATTTCAGTGAAATTTGATTTAAACATTTGAAGTTATTTACTCTTTAATTTAAACTGATTAGATTGTCCAAAAACGATTAAAGGTTCAATTAGTGGATGTGCTTAATAATTTAATAATTTTACTTTTCACAAATAAATTTAACATTTTTTTTCAAAAGGTTTATATTTTTTTAAACTCTTTTAAATAAATATCATTTTTATTATAAAATATTTCAAAAATATTTAAAATACAAATTTTGAATTTTTATTTTTAAAATCTCAGAAAATTTCTCAGAAAAGGTATATTTGAATTTTGAATTTTTACTTTCAAAATCTCATAAATTTTTAAAGATGGCTTTTACCTACGAAAATGTTTTTCGTAGGTAAAGATGGCTTTATCCCTTTAGCTACTAATATTTTCATAAGTAAAAACCATATTTCTTGTAGTGATCCTTTAGCTACTAATATTTTCGTAGGTAAAGATGGGTTCTTACCTACAAAATTAAAATTCGTAGGTAAAAGTAAGGTTTTTGATTTTTGTTTTTTTTTTTAAATTGAAAAGACCCTTCAGCTACGAATATTTTCGTAGGTAAAGATGGCTTTTACCTACTTAATTGCAATTCGTAGCTAAAAGTAAGGTTTTCGATTTTTGGTTTTTAAAAAAAATTGAAAAGTCCCTTCTGCTACGAAAAATTTCGTAGGTACAGATGGGTTTTACCGACGAAATTACAATTCATAGGTAAAGTAAGGTTAAATAAAAATTTAAAAGACCCTTCAGCTATGAATGTTTTGGTAGGTAAAGATGGGTTTTTACCTACGAAATTACAATTCGTAGGTGAAAGTAAGGTTTTCAATTTAAAAGACCCTTCAGCTACGGATCTTTTCATAGGTATAAATGGGTTTTTACCTACAAAATTAAAATTCGTAGGTAAAAGTAAGGTTTTTGATTTTTGTTTTTTTTTTTTTAAAGTTAAAAAGACCCTTCAGCTACGAATATTTTCATAGGTAAAGATGGGTTTTACCTACGAAATTACAATTCGCAGGTAAAAATAAGGTTTTCGATTTTTGGTTTAGTTCAAAATTTAAAAGACCCTTTAGCTACGAATATTTTCATAGGTAAAGATGGGTTTTAGCTACGAAATGACAATTGGAGGTAAAAGCAAGGTTTTCGATTTTTGGTTTATTTGAAAATTTAAAAGACCCTTCAACTACGAATATTTTGGTAGGTAAAGATGGGTTTTTACCTACGCAATTACAATTCGTAGGTAAAAGTAAGGTTTTTAATTTAAAAGACCCTTCAGCTACGAATGTGTTCGTAGGTAAAGATGGGTTTTTCCCTACAAAATTGGAATTCGTAGGTAAAAGTAAGGTATATGAAATTTTAAAAGACCTTTTAGCTACGAATATTTTCGTAGGTAAAGATGGGTTTTTACCTGCTTACCAATTCGTAGGTAAAAGTAAGGTTTTCAATTTAAAAGACCCTTCAGATACGAATCATTTCGTAGGTAAAGATGATTTTTGTTTTTTTTAAAATTGAAAAGACCCTTCAGCGACGAATATTTTCGTAGGTAAAGATGGATTTTATAGGTAAAAGTAAGGTTTTTGATTTTTAGTTTATTTGAAAATTTAAAAGACCCTTCAGCTACGAATATTTGCATAGGTAAAGATGGGTTTTACCTATGAAATTACAATTCATAGGTAAAAGTAAGGTTTTCGATTTTTGGTTTATTTGAAAATTTAAAAGATCCTTCAGCTATGAATGTTTTGGTAGGTAAAGATGGATTTTTACCTACGAAATTACAATTCGTAAATAAAAGTAAGGTTTTCAATTTAAAAGACCTTTCAGCTACGAATTTTTTCGTAGGTAAAGATGGGTTTTACCTACGAAATTATAATTCGTAAGTACGAATGCTTTCGTAGGTAAATATGGGTTTGATTTTATGACCCTTTACCTACGAAAAGTTTCGTAGGTAAAGATGGCTTTTACCTACGAAATTGAATTTCGTTGGTAAAAGTTGGCTTTTACCTACAAAAATGATTTTCGTCGGTAAAAGTCATCTTTACCTACAAAAATAATTTTCGTAGTTAAAAGTTTCGTAGGTAAAAACCATATTTCTTGTAGTGTGTGATAAAAACATACATCATGGTAGGCCCCAACAATCTCTTGATAAAATTGTTCGTCTCTAACTAGGTCCCGGTGGGACTAGTACCCAACGGGCACCCCGCGCGTTGATCAGCTTTTCTCACCAATGAGGTGGTAAGATTTGATTGGATGATAGAGTACTCCACGACTATCTCTGAGAGTGGCTTGATTTCTAATCAAATCTTGCTGCGTCAGGTACAAGGGGAGCCTGATCTAGGTATAACCAATATGCAGGATAGAAAAAGACTGCCGAGAGAGAGAGAGAGATGATTCGGATAAAAGGTTACCAAAGCAGATTTAGATGGTGAGAGGAATGGGAGCGTGTCATGGTAGATTATCAAGTAGACACCAAAGAAAGGGATATTTCTTTTGACCGCGCGCCCGATGATGTGGACTCTCTATATTCTTTACCTACTATAGATAAGCTATCAGTGATGATCCTGATCACTGATTTTGTAGAGTTGAACACGATCGTTCAAAATCTTATTTCATCGTTTACATTGATCTACAAATAATAATGGTCACAATTATACATTTAGCCAGAGTTTAATCTGCTAATGGTATTATAAAATGAAGAAAGATATATGTGATTTTTAATTTTTACTTTTTACTTTTTTAATTAAGTGGTAAGGTTTTACAAGGTAAGACAATCAAGCCTTAAATCAATCATACACACGTCAGTCTCTGCCAGCTGGTGATGAAAGATGCGAGTTTTGAAACATAATAAATGGATAATGAGGTCTTAAGTTGAACCGGTTGGATCATGGGTTATGGTCCACCCAATGAATAACTTGCAAACGATTAACTACCTCTAACATCCAACCTTTTCAATAGGCTGGCCCCATAGCGAAGATCACCTAATACAAAATTCAGCTCTATTTACTCATCAGGTTAGCCACACCATAAAAAATAATGTCTAGCAATCGATAAATAGAAAAATACAAGTGTAGTCCACTTAATCAGTGGATGTGGTTGATTTTTTGATAAGATGATCTTTACGACGAGACCAACCTACTGGACGGATTTGATGTTATATGCAAATGAAAGACGGGAAGTTATCCATGAGTGGACTGCAACTTATAGTCCAACCAGTTGGACTTGAGATGATGACCTGGTAGAAAAGCGTACACGTCCTTCATCCACTAGGTCACGTGTATAGTGATCCAAAATTTCCACATGGTGGGCCAACCATGAATAGATCTCTATTGAGGGTAAGATATTTTAAGGCCTATTTGGATAGTAGATTTCATTTAGATTTTCATTGTTACAATAGAAGATAGGATTCCAAAAATGGAGTAGTTGTTACCACAGTTAGATCATTTCTTAAACCATCCTAACCATAGATAAGATCAACGTTGGTCAGAGAATTCTAACCATAGATAAGATCAGTAATAGTTAGCGAGCGTTAACGTGGGATTTAGTGGGCATGATGCAACACATCCAATGTAAATTTCATGGGAGCGGATTAGATACTGAAGGCTTCAGAAGCGATCGCACCTGATGATCGGTTGGGATTTCGTGCGTGCCTGCCACGTGTATGAAATAAAGCGATAGATATTATTGCCGGGGGGGGGGGGGAAAGAAAAGAAAAAGCGCAGGGTCGCTGAGTCCACGGCGACACTCGCCCAAAAGATCTATCTTTTTATAATTGTATAGAAATCGAAGACGTCGTCTAGCATTCATTACGTGGCTGAGCAGAAGCGTCGTGTCTTCTTATACTTCTCGCTCTCTCTCTCGACTGTCATGCCTATCGAGTAGAGCTCTCTCTCCTTGAAGAGAAATCAGGTGATTTTCATTAGAGCAGAATCTTACAAGCTGTTGCTGTCGTTTCTTTTCTTTATTGCTCCTCCTTTTTTTTGCAGCTGGAAATGGCAATTTCAGACGTGGATTTCTGTTTATTTGTTTGGCTGCGTTTGGATGTACGATTGAATTGAATTGTAGATACATATATAGGAAATAGCGAATATGAATTAGTGTTTCAGAATGACCAGGTCACCCTTACGTTTCTTCCACGTCCCATTCTAAGGTATTGCGACTGCGATTCGGTGTCTTAAGGAAGGAAATTGCGATTTGGTGATTTCAGTTTTATGAGAACAATAATCGCAATTCAATTTCATAGTGCATCCAAACACATCCTTTGTCTCTGTATTTTTGCAACATTTCTCTTTATAATTATCTATCTATTTCTGATGCGTCCAAACATGATCTTTGTCTGATTCTGCCGGAAATTTCAATGTAAAGCTGGATTGATTTCTTCTATAAGATGTGAGATTTGATGAGCAAAGCATAGCTCTTTCTCTCTGTTTCTTCTTTCCTTTTTATTTTCCTCTGTTGTTTGTTTCTGTTTCTTTCTTAATGGCTTTCTATTGCTGTCTTGAAAAAGTTGAGGAGATTTCAACAAGTAAATCCCTATTCTTTGCAACTGGTGTTTCCATATTTACTAATTTTGCTGGAGACTGGGGAAGCTGTACTTCTGCTATTATTTTCACCATTTTTCCTGCTGGAATTTAAAACCTGATTAAGATGAGATTGTCTTGTCCAATCGGCAACTTTTAAAAATCATCTTTTGAATCCGTCGAATAACGACAGGTTTAACTCTCTTGGATTTGGAATTTACACGTTTTCTGAATTTGAAAATTGAGCAAGTTTTTGACTAGTTGCAGATGCATTTGGATGTGCTATTGAATTGACTTGCAAGTAGTTAGTCTAATAAAGTGGAAAGATCTAGACTGGGTTACAAGTCGCAATGACATTACTTTCAAGTTGGATTTGAGAGGAACGGAACTTTATCAGTATGAATGCAAGGAAATACCATCGATTTTTGTCGATTCCTTTTTGTTAGCCTTAACTTTTTGCTATTCAATCCACTTTTCTATCCACATGCAGCTTGAATGTCGATCTTTACTCTCTTTTGCATAAATATTTTTGGGTATTAAACATTTCCATCTTTGTATGTTCTTCTATTTTCTGATGAGTTGGGTCTTCTCACCTCTTTCTTCTAAAACACAAGATTTTTCTTTGTTGTTATTGAAAGAATAATTATTTCTAGGCATTTGTTCGCTTTTGCAAGTTGCATTGTTGTCTCTGTGGAAAAAAGGATTCTTTCTTTTCTTTTTCTTTTTTGATTTTTCTAGTGTGTTGGGGATGTCTTGGACAGTGTTTGGCTGCTTGCCAGCATTCATTTTAAAGAGGAGAAGATAACCGAATTTTAATGATGTTTCCTAGTTTCCATGACACTAAACTTGCAGTTTTATTCCATTCACATCCAACTTCAAAGTAATGTATGGCAATTTGGCACCCAATCCCTTGACATTGATGCTGATGATAACTACAATTCAGTCCTTTCCATTTTGATCATATTGATAAGTGCAATCAAATTCAATATCAAATGGCCAATTAGGATGTATGCTTTTAGATAGGATACACTTTGCTCATGCATCTCATGTGTGCCATGCTTAGAGAGATGACCTGTTAATTCCTATGTAACACAATGTCCCTCATTTTCCTAGGTTACATGATTTTCCCTCATTTATCTCAATAATGGTTGGAGAAATTCTTCTTCTGTTATCTGCATTGAAAGCTCTTTACTTCTTTTTGTTATAGAAATATTGTTCTTTGTTTATTTCAGGTCCATAGCTTTCTGTTCTCTTCTTTTATATCTTTAAGATGTCAAGAGAAGGAGAAGAATTTGTTCTTTCATATATGGTGGCTTTGTCTTAATTTTCAAAAAACATTTGTCAAAAGGTTTGGCTGTATCACAAAGAAATGCTGTCAGCCAAGGCTCAAAATATCTAGTTGTTTTGTTCTATTTTTATTTGCATATTTCGAAGATGATTTTGCATATTTGTTTGCCTCCTGTTCAATATCAGAAGATTAGCTTATTTTCCAGAAAAGTAAGGCTTACTACATGTAATGGATGATTTGCAGCATCAAGTTCTTACTGTCATTGAGCTTGCTTTTGCTTTCTGTACTTTCCCAAATGTGTTTTACCTTATGTTGAATTCACTCCTCCATGTTTCTTCAAGGACCTTCTGAAAGTGAGGTTTGCAGTGCAGTTCGGTGAATTGTGCAACCATCTTCAGTCTATAGAAGCCTTCTTGTAGAGAGGGGAACTAAAGCTGCCTGGTAAGCTGTATGGGACTGATTGCTACCTGATGATCTATACTGCTAAATGGAACTGTAAATGAGAGTGGACTACTTTTCTTCTGCTTATCATGTCAGACTGTCCTCAAAAACATGTGTTGAGTGATGGAAAAGCTAGGGCATTGATGGCACACCAGATGCAAGCAACCTGTGATCAAGCATGCCAAGTTCATGAACACGGTGCTACTCATAGTGAGAGAAACGAAGAAGGTAATGATGATAGGAAGGGGCAGACTGCTATTCAGATCTCTGTGTCTAAAAAAGCTGAAAGGTTAGACGTAGACAAGGGTCTCACTAATATTTCTGAATACAAGAAAATACGGAGATATGGACCAGTGGGGTTAGAGCGGGCACCTGATTTTGTCCAATCTGGAAAAGAATTGTTAAATCAGAGCAGAAGAGTCGGGATCACAAATGAGTTGCCCATGGGAAACTCAGGAAACTTGCTCTTTCCTGATGTGAAAGCAGAACAGTCAGACTCCCTGTATATTTGCAAGCTATCAGGATTGCCTGCATATCGGGAAAACTGCATTGCTTCTTCGTTTCCTTACTTTGGAAACACAAGAACAGAACAACAACACTTTCCAAAGTTCAACTTCAGTCAAAAACTGGAGAATATTTTGCCTCCAAACATGGAGTTGCCCATCTTCAACAGACATCCTTTTAGGAATCAAATTGCTGGAAAATCAGGATACAATGCCATCAATGTAGGCTCAAGTAACTCAAATTTACTACTAAGAGAATTAGCATTGCCTCCAACTGAAATTCGTTTCCAAGTAGAAGGGACAGTACAAAGACTGGAACAGCAGAAACAACCATACGATTCTCCTGCCAAGAAAGTTTTGTCTGTTCGGACCTTCAAGGATGATTTAACAGGTTCAACTTCCAATTCTGTACCATGTGGATTTAAATCCAGAGGACTAAATATAAGGTCACATGCAAGACAAAAAGATGAAAAGGATCAACCTAGCTTTGGGTTAGCATGCAAAGAACCTGTTGCAAATACCCATTTTACGCTTACGGAAGATGAACACCATAACTGTCACAGCTGCTATACTTTCTTGGCCTCCGATGAAATGGATAAAGGACTGATTGCTAAAGCTTCTCAAAATCCAAGTGCGAGGAAGAAGGATGGGGTCCTGAAACTGAATGACAATTCTTTAACAGATGATTTTCATTTCCCAGTCCTTGTTGGAGAACAGGGAAGAGGAATAAAAAACGTCATCAGCAGATTGCCACTGAGCCACAGCAGCACACCAGCACATCACTTGCTACGAAGAATGCCATTGGGCTCTCTCCATGATGTGGAAACATTGCAAATATGCACGACTGTGGATTCTGTGGAGGGAGTTCCTGGACTTCCTCCAAAGCTCTCAAAGACAACCCATCATCTTTTGATAAAAAAGAAGACTGATGTGAATTTGTCCAAGGGAGACCAAATGATTAGAAAGTCCACTGCCTCTGCCTCTGCTGAATTCAAACGAAGTTCATTCCATGAAATGATTGCCATGCCTCCTGTTTTCTACAGCCAAGGTAAGGACAAAGCAAAGTTTCAACATCTGGGAAACTCAACTGATAGTGAAGAGAAGCAAGATGGGAATGCCATCACGACGGGTTTTTTGCGTATACAGAATGAGTCATCAGCTGAAACAGATAACATATCTCTTGGTGTTAATCAATCCAGACCCTCTCTTCCAGGCATGTGCTTTTAAATGATCCCTAAATCCATAATTCTGTTAAAACATAGCCTGAACTAAATATGAACAAAGGTTCGCAAGTTTGAATTGTAATGTATATGGTACTATAAAGTACTATGCTACCTATTGCATCTGTAGTGTCACTCAACCTAATATGTGATATTTGCTTCATATTTTGCAGGTGTAATTTCTTCACCATCACATAAGGTACGGATAGTCTTTGCCATCTTCTGAAGAATCAAATTTTCTGGTCAGCCATCTTTTGTCTGAGCACTAAAGTGAATAGGTCAACACAAATCTTAGCTACAATGCTTCAGAACTACTGCATATTAGTGCATGACAATTCTCAGGTCTTTGTCTTGCCATTTATATAGTAAGACCTTGGAACGTTTTAGAGGAAATATATGACATAGAAATGGTCCACTGAAATAATTTAAGACCTAATGACTTCGATATTAGGAAGTTCTTTTTGCTTGTTTTCTAACCATAGGGACTGCTTGTCCCAACTATTTGGGGTCAGCTTTTTTAAGGAACTCTAATGTTTACTTGGCAAAAGTTATGTGATCTGCTGCCCATCAGACACACCTTGTATCTGGACCCATAAAAGAGAGAGAGAGAAAAAAAAAAAATAGACACGCCTTGTATGAGGAAAATGGATGGTAAGAAAGAAACTCACCAGGAACCTATATTTATTAGTAGACCAGAGTAGCTCTTGGGAAAGTGTATGATGTTGTTGAGCCCTGCACATAATGAGCAGACCAGCCTAGTTCTTGGTGGAGGGCATGACATTGTTGAGCTCCAGTAGTTATAGCCCCAATCTCACACGTGTGCACATTGGTGTTTCTGCTGTGATGCCTCCCTCCCTCTGTTGCTGGACTTTAAAAGGTATAATCTAATCAATTCCTTTGGATGTGCTAATTGGCATATGTGGCATCCAATCAACTAATGCTGCATAATATAGATGTCTTTTGATGCTAATGAAGAAATAACAGGACTCTTCTCTAACTCACTCCTCATCTCTTAGGTTGGATTGGTGGGCCAAAATGCAGAAAACTCTCTGGCAGCAGTGGCTTCAACAAGCAAAGAAGTGAGAATCAGAAATGTGGCAACTGAGTCGCCCGATATTCAGGAAGAGCTTCTTTCCGACTTGGCCGTAGCCAGCTCTGTTGACGACAGGGGATTGAGCACATTGAAAACTGAGAGTTTGGATGTGGAACACCTCCTTTCCCATGTTGAGCAGCCTGAGAATTCAAATTTCAGTCCTCATCAGGGCGGTGCTCTCGGGCCAGAACCAAGCAGCAGATGGGTTAAGCGTCTCAGGTTAAGCACAATGGAACCCCTTGCCCTTGGTACGAAGAGTTCTAAAACTGGTGTTGCATCGCCCTGCAAGAAAGTAAATACGCCGTTTAGCAGAATAACAAATGACAGCAAAATGAGCTCGGAACCTCTATTGGTTAAACTGCTTGGGGCAGTACCACAGCAGTTGGACAAGAGCATGATGTTATTGAAAAACAGAGAGTTTTCTTCAATGGATTTAGTGAAGGGCCGTCCAGATATAAGTGCATCAGATTCTTGGATTCAGAGATGGTGTCACCGTCAAGAGGTTACTGAACAGGAGAGAGCAGCACCACAGGTGATGGTGTGCAAGCCGGAAAATCCAAAGGCAACTCTTGAAGAGGTTCAAAGGAAGCAGTTCCCAAGCATTGCAGCCATGGCATTGATGGGAAAGGCAGTAAGCAATTTCCGACCATGTGAATTCAGGAAAAGGGGTTCCCTTGTGGTTTGGAATACTGAGGGGTTTTGAGGACTTTTAAGGCTGGATAGCGAGGGATGAATGTTTGACTGCAGCAGCCATGGAATTAATGGGAAAATCCTATATACCAGAAAAGGAGATGCTCTTGCAGTCTGTTGATAAGGGATTCTGAATTTGGCGATGGGAGTGTAAAATCTCAGATCATGGATCATTTGTTGGTATGTTACCCTTGCAATTTCCTGTTTTTGACTTTATTATAGACAAGATCTTGTAAAACTCGGTTCCCTAATTTCTGGCTACTACAAAATGACCGAAGTGAACTGAATGCCGACCAAATACATACTCATACTTTCGCTTTATAAATTCAAGGCAAGTTACATTACTGAAGTGAAAGTGAACCTGACATATCTGAATGACAAATTTTGTGTACCTAGTTTGTTCCTGGAGTTTGGATGAATGGTTGGTGTTGGAAATGAATCGTTCCTCTTATTTAAATTCCGCAGATTTCCAGCAATTGGAGTCTTATGGAATGGATCAGCTGTACCTCTGTTATGTGGTACGCTCTGGATCTTAAATCATTTATATTGTCTATGGGTTTTATGCTCTTTTCAGTTTCTTGATCATGTAACCTAAAACTATTTGAGTGTTGTTTGTGTTTAGGAGTGTAAGATCATATACCATGCAATGTCAGTGGTGGTCTCTTTATACTTTATATCATATGCATTTGGTTTCAAGATCCTGGTAACTCTTTCTGTGAGTAGTTTTGGACCTGAGCAATTCTGAACAATACCTCTCGAGTTTTGGACCTGAGCAATTCTGAACAATACCTCACGAAATATACATGTAGGTTATACTAGTTCTATTCCACCCGATCTCAAGCATGCAGAGCTAAAACGGATGACTCTTTGCCATTCATAGATAAACTTCATAGAATCCATATCCACTGTCAGCAACTTCCCATCAATATAATTATGACTGGAGCAAGGTTCTAAAACACGAACTCGACTCTCTGTAGCCCCGAAGACCTCAACATGGGCAACTGTCTGATTATTTAATTGAGGTTTTCCAGTTTTGAAAATGATTATGCTGTAAGTTGATTTTCATGTATTCAGTCTCTATTTCAAACTTCTGGAAACCATGTTGAGTGAAGTCCACTGCATGCCTAGTAAAACGAGAAATATAATCAGCAATAACCAGTCATTGATCTGATCTGCGTATGGCACCCAGCCTGCTCCAGTGCAGATTCAAAGAAACCTCCACCATTAATCCTTGAATCCATCAAGGGTGGAGAAAACTGCATGATTATGTCTCTTAATGTCACAACACCAGTCACGTGCTTAGACTTGTCAACTGTGAAACTGCAACTGCTTTTTTGTTGTCATCAAGTTTTCCATTGCTTTCTTGAGGGTGTCAGTCATCCGGTTGGTTACTGGGTCCATTCTCTGGAGAAAATTGCTTTTTCAGACAGAGAATTCCAGCTGAGAGAAGCGCTCCAAGATCTCCTTCAGTTGTTGGGTCTGAGCTCTGGTTGTTTCTTCTGGCATCCAAATTGATGAATTCTTCAACCGTCGGACTCCTGCAAGCAATGTCATATGCATCCATTATTACAGCTGAGTATGTTTCAGTAAGATGTCCGTGTATTTTCAATCATCATTGAAATAGCACTTGCTGCCTATTAAAACGCTGATACTCAATCATTTCTCCAACTATTTCAAACTACAGTAGCGATTATGTAATCTCAACCTCATATCAGAAAAGTTCAAACTTATATTTTGGATCTTGATCAACCAACAAATGGAAGGTAGAACTTACTTTCTGTTGATGAAGAGATCATCGTCATCCAGTAGAAAGTGGATGTCATAATTCCTCACATTTCCTATCAGAGTTTTAGTTTTCCGGTCCACCACCGGAACTACATCAATTCGATTTTCCACAAGCTGTTCAGAGCATCTGCTATGCTTTGGTCTCCATACACATCAATGACATGACCATTGTTCTCAATCCTGAAGGAAAAAGAAAGAGAGAGAGTGTGTGGTAGCATTTTCTTTAGAATCATACTGAAATTAAACTGAAGTACCCGACGGGCATTTCATGAGAGTTGCAAGGTCACTACAGTAGAGTTGTTAATGTCCTGTTTGCCCAACAGTTGATCCATGTCCCACACATGTAGGTTGGTCCTGCATCTATGAGAATGGTCTAACAAGCTGTAATTTGAAGTATTATTCATAGCTTCATCCATCTAACAGAAGTTACAGCAAGTCATGGTACACATTAAGCCTATGTTCCAGTTCTAAAGGAGTGTTTCCTCCTCCCGGCTATATTCGCTTGTATCTCGAAAATACTTTCCTTTTCTCTGATAGGAGTTTTATCATTTTACTCTCTGTTGCTCAAGGATTGTATGGGTGGCACTCAGGATTTGGCATCAATCAATTTGCTCCTCCGGGCTTCACTCTAGATGCCAAATCCCGTCATGAATTTTGTCTGGTCAGTGTTGGGTCATTCTAAGCCAATCAATTGTTACCAGACAAGGCTGACTAACATAATCTCCAAGAATCACTAAGTGAAGATCTTACATCCCTATCCTATCCCTGTATGAGGCTGGCTACCTACCCTCCTACCAGCAGACATGGATGCCAACATTTGCCATGTGTAATACACTTATCAGGCCATCTCTTTTGTGCACTCATGGGCCAACCAGCCTGTTGAGGCCTGGACCTCTACATGGTGTGGCATGCACGATGAATGGCTTGGACTGCACATGCACATCACAGTGGCACATGTGCCTACATTCAAGTGTGTGGGTGGAAAGGCGTGTCTAAGCTTAACAAGCACACAAAAAACTTCGCGTGATACAAAACTCATGTGGCCCTATGAATGTTTCAATGGCGTTCTTTCAATTCCCACTTCTTCATCTCGTGTGGCTCACTTGAGTTTTGGATCCTCTTCATTTTTTGTCCCCTCTTCTAAGATGAGCTGTCAAAACGGATGGACGGTGAGGATTTGGAACTTCCCGCTAAAGGCTGTCACAGGAAATCCGATTCCTCTCATTCTTAACTTCATTACTTAACTAGAAACTGATTAGATTTCATTGACTGTAAGGTCTAACCAGTGCGCAATGTGGATGCTTATTACCATAGTTCAAAAACTTAAAAGCCTGATTTGACTGAATGCACAGCCAGGTAGAGTCAAATTGAAGACTCAGATGAGTCTTGGCTTGATATTTAATATTAATTATTTATTTGGTATTGTAGTAATAAGTGTCTAAAATGGCTATATGGATACAAAAAATAGCTTTAGTTCATGCAACTGCAGCCTGTAGCACTCTGGTTGGAGAATGGAGACAATGTCCTCTCTGTGAGAGGTCACAGGTTCAGAACATAGTGCTTTTTGTGACGAAAAACTGCTTCCAACCGAGTAACTTGGATCGAATAGTCACAAGTCATGTCAAGTGGACCGAGTTTTAGAACTATGGTTAATACCAGTCGACAAGGATGTATGCACCCATTACACTTCTAGTCATGTTGAAAGGATCTAGTAAATCCTTGGCTATGGGGAGTACCATTGTGAGGAAGCCGGTGACAATTGAGGCTTTCTGGTCCATGACGGGGATGACTTTCAACGGATGCTTCGCAAAGAGTAACAGGACATGAAAGAGGGTGTCATCTGAATGCACAGGGAAGAAAGGATTCCACATAAATGACTTGGCCAATTCTCCAATCTGCTCAAGATCGTGAGGATCAACAGCTAAGATGGTATATATTGGACCGATAGGTATCGATGTAGAAGCATAGTGTGGTATTTTCCAGAAAATATTAAAATAAAAACAGCTCGTTTTCCAAATCATGGTGAGATCAAAGGTTTATTATGTACTTAAAATTCGATTCATGTACCTTAGTTCTTCCAATATGAGAGATTTGTTCAAGAAAGGAGAAAAACCCACTGCAATTGCTGTCTCTTGATTCTGCATTGGCTTTATCACATTCCTTATAGAATGAAAATAAAAATTTTAATAAAGTAAGTTTGAGCCTTTTCTAGTTATGGGAATCCCAAATCCATGGATTTACACATGAATATTCAAGAAGAAAATTATCATGAATTTCAAAATATATAGATTTCTCTAGAACTTCTTGGAACAATAGTAACTTTGATGATTGAAAATCATGCTTCCAAAATTTCACATAGTAAGATGGAAAGGGAACTGGATATATACCTCAATAGACCATAGAACCATGCTATAAAAATCAATGAAACCGATATTGCACTCCAAAAATTTCTGATCACCAGAGTCCGAGACATCTGTGATTGGGGCACCAGACACATTCCTTTCATACAGTAAAGGGATTGCATCTTGCAAGCAGTCATTGAGATTCAACTCCAAAACTATCCAAGAAGAGTGAATAGATTGAGATTTTTCATGGGTAAGCCATATGCACTGGTAATTAGATTGTCAGGGTGGAAGAAATCCAATTCAAGATAACTTGCCAGGGATGAAAAAAAAAAAAGCCAAGTCCCCAAGAAAAGGAAATACACAGTTCATAAACCATGTCGGGATAATGCTTTTGCATATTCCCCTTTTTAAACAAGTTTCACTGATCAATACTGCAATTCTATGATCATCATCATCTTGACCTTTTCACCAACAATTCGGGTGGGTTTTTAAATTTAGATTGGCAAAGGTTTTACGATCAGGTGCCCACCAGAAATGAATCTTCCTCTTTTACCCAGGCTCTTGCAACAGCCCATGACAGAGGCTCCCATTGACACTAGTAAGTCAACAAGTTCCACCCAGTATTAACCCCAACCTACCTATTAGATTCACACTCCAAAAGGCAAGCAACTAAAATAGGGTCTGGTGCGTGCGTGCGTGTGAGTGTGTGTCCTACATTGCACTTTAGCAGAATTATTGCCTGCGACCAACAACGGGGAATTTGTGAACATTTCATGTCTAGAGGATGCAGTGCTAGACGAGCACGCTAAGCATGAACCAATACTGGAACTCTGTACCTACATTAATTCGGGGTAGTAATTCAGGTTAGCCCAATGGAGACTCGAGGAAAGAAAAGAGTAGGAAAAATGTCCATAATCTAACCTGGTAAAGAAAACCGCCTGTGCCAGCAAAACTACCTCCCTCTATCACAATCATGGTTTTGAGACTCAGACAAGTCGGATACAGCTCGTTTGAGTCAACATGGATTCAGTAGTACCCAATCCAGTTTGATACTACGAGCCACCCCTGACTCGGGTGAGTCGGAGCTGATCAATGAGTCGTTCTGAGTCAGAGAGTCTCTTAACCATGATTACAATGCTACTCGGATCTTGCATTGGATGTGTGAGGTGTGCCACCTTGTTTGCACCCATGCAGCCTAGAAGTTTCATACATGTACATCATACCCAATGCATTCCATCTTGGTTTCACTATTACTATTACTAATCTTTCATTTCTCCATTAATTGGTTTCCTCGATAGAACATAGAATTCATACATGATTTGTCTTTTAAAGTTTGTAATGTGGTGATAAAATATTGTGAAAAATGAACATCCAAATAACTTGGATGCATTGGTTGCTTTGTGATCTCCGTTGTTCCAAATGCAAGACGTTACATTCATAGTTCTAAACTCGTTGGATCGACTCAAAACAAGAGCGAGTCAACTCGACTTGTGAGTTGGAAAGTCAGTCCTGGGTCTGGCTCAATTCCGACCCAGCATGACTTGCATTGATTGGAACTGAGTTACTCAGTGAGTTACATTTGAAATGGTGGGAGAGAGGAATGATGGTACCAGGGGAATTGCTGATGCCAGGGATAGAACTGATGGGGATGTGATCGAGAAATAGCTGAAGTGCAGTGGTTGAATCGATTTCATGGTGACTTCCATCTTCTTCTGTGCCAGAGATGATGATGCTGCCCCTCTTCTCTGCCAATCCGCTTTCAGAATTCTTCATTACATTATCCACTTGCTTGAGATCCATGAGAGAGAGAGAGAGAGAGAGAGAGAGAGAGGAGCTTGAATCACACACACATAGGAGCTTGAATCACACACACATGCTCACCCTTTTCTTTCTTGCTTGACACTTGCTTCTGTTTTGAAAGGTGTTGGTCCTGGTTCTTTATTTGTTTTGAAAAGTGTCGCATGGTGAGCTTAAAACGATGGAGAGAGCATTTTGGTGGCTGCCACATGTCTGCTTATATGAACTATTTTGTTAGCGCTGGCAATGGCGGCTCTACCAGGTAGCTCAGGCCCGGATTTTGAATGAGTCGAAGCTGGACCCGTCGGGTGGACCTATTCAAATCATGGTTCACAGACTAAATACTCGGCTCGACCTGATCGCTAGCTGAGTCGGGTCAACTCAAAGACTCAACCGAGTCTTTAATCGACTCGACCTGGTATCATTTTCCTTCCTTTTTTATAGTTAAGACGTGCGGTCTCAAGCCCCCCTATATAATTTTAATTTTGAAACAAAAAGCAGTTGATCAGCCTTGTAAATGGTCCGTTAACATCATGATTAGTTTCTTTTAAATCCTTCATTTTAATCTTTTCACCTTCTACTCAATTCTACTACTGGATGGCCCCACAAATCTCCATTATTTAAATTGCCCTCTATAAGATTTTTTTTTTTTTTAATAAATGTTTTTTGATCTGCATGATTTTTAAATTCCTAACCTATTATGTTCTTACAAAATAGATGAACCGAGTGGATTTGTCACTGACATATCGTTGGGCTTCACAGCCCGGGGCACAGGAATATTTCACGAGCAGTCAGCTTCCGGAAAAGTTCTTCGAATGGAAGCGACTGCGTGGTATGCTGGCCACCACCTATATTGGAGCTGTGTAGACGTGGCAAAGTTTTGTGGGCCTGCCATGATGTGTATTATATTAATATTTTCTATACATTTTGTAAGATTATCTTAGGGCATGGGCCAAAAAATGAGACATTCATATGTGAAGTGATAAAGTAGGAGGACAACGATGACTAACACTTAAACTTTCCTAGGACATGTTTGGTCCATGGAATTGAATGATATTGAATTATATTAGACAGGTTTAACATCATTATTGTGCAATGATTGCATGTTTCGGAATACCATGATATTATAGCCATCCAATCCCATGTTTGGGATAAAATTTTTGGTAAGGGAAAATACTAGATTAAGCAAAATTATGTTTGGCGGACCATGGAATTGTAATCAACGGATCAAATTCACAACGAATGTCTTTCATTGCACACAATCAACGGATCAAATTCACAACAGATGTCTTTCATTTGCGCGCGTGCACACACACACACACACACACACACACACACACACACACATATATGTATATATATATATATATATATATATATATATATATATATATATATATATATATATATATATATATAACCAGAATGTCACATGTAAACAGTGTATATAAATGGACGGCATGGACAAATGCATGTATCAATGTGGGGCTTACATGTGTAGTGGATTTCAAAATCTACGGAAATTATGCATGGAACCAAATGCAATTCCATGAGACTACATGCAATTCCATCCCACTTAATCCCAACCTTTCCCATCCCCTCCAAATGATGGATGGAATTGCACGGGCCCAAATGCAATTCTATCCCACCTAATCTCTTCTAATACCCTTAACTGCCCCCTTAGACCCACCTTGATGTTTATTTGCTATCTTACGTGATCATAAGGTCACACACACTTGGACAAAGGGAAAACAAAAAACAACTTAATCTAAGGCTTGTTTGTTAAATTTGAGTCTAAAGACCGTATCTGAAATTTGAAGCATGAATATGAAATCTTAAGCTTGAATCTAAAATTTGAAGTCAAAAAACTTATTTGATAATTATGGCTGAAGTCTGAAAATTAAGTACTGAATTTGAAACAACCTGTTTGTTAACAAACGTTTTAAATGTCTTAAATATGTTAATTTGACACATTTGCCCCTGTCTCCCATTTGGAAATGTTTTACATTATAAAGAAATTATTTTTTATTAAATGAAAATAAAATCACTATATTTAATTCAAATAAACTAAAATATTTAATAGAAAACTAAAATATCATTATTCATGAGGCACTCAATTCCTCTTAGTGGGAAGATTGTCAATATGTGTCGTATAGCGTTGAGCACCAGTAGCAACAAAATCTTCAAATAAGGCCCACCTTGATGTATGTGACCCCAAAATCAATGGTAGATGTTCAATTCCCCGCTACTTTTTGCAATGTGGTCCACTTGATAGTTCAATTTGTCTTATTTTTCGTCCCAAGCCTTAATGAGCTCGCCAAATGGATGGATGGTTTAGATATAACACATACCTCATGATGGGAGCCATAAATGTTGCTGACGTCAATAAAGCAGCTATATAGCTGGTGTAAGGTACACCTAGAGGTGTACATGAACCGACCTAGCTCAGTTAGTTCGCTCGACTCGACTCAAAAAAGCTCGATTCGACTCAGTTCGAAGCTGAGTTAGAGCCGAGTCGAGCTGATTTTTTGAGCTTGAAAATGAGTTCGAGTCCAGTTCGGGTTGACCCTAGCTCGACTCGACATGAAAGAAGGGAAAAAACAAATATCAGCTTGATCAAAAACTTTTTTAGCCTATTTAAGGTTTTAATGGTGGGCATCACTCTCCCGACTGTTTTCTATGGTGAGGTCCACTGGAACTTTGGATTTGACTCATTCATTGGATCTTTACCTAAAATTATATTTCCAAATGGATGGATGGCGTGGATACAAAACATACATCATGATGGGGCCCACATAACTTGGTGACATCACTTCAGTAGCGAGTCTCTCGCTACTCAACCTCTCAGTATCCAATCCGCGTCTGTGGAAACAGATTGGCTACTGGGCTGGTGTTTGGTGTTATGTGGGCCCCATCATGATGTATGTGTTTCATCCACGCCGTCCATCTATGTTTCTAGATTATTTTATGGTATGAGACAAAAAATGAGGTATATTCCAGTCTCAAGTGGATCACATTACAGGAAAACAATGTTGAATGAATGTCGACCATTAAAAACTTTTTGGGGACCATAAAAGTTTTGGATCAAGCTGCTCTTTTTTTTTTTCCATTCATCTGGGTCTATATGATATAATCAACAGATTGGATGTCAAATAAATAGTACATTGGGCCTTAGGAGAATTTTAATGGTGGATATCCAATCACTATTGTTTTCATGTAGTGTGGTCCACCTGAGATTTATATTCCTCTCATTTTTGGTATCAAGCCCTAAAATGGTCTTTAAAAATGGATGAATGGAATGGATGAAACAATACATCATGGTGGGCTCAGAGAAATGCCCTGTGTTAAAAGTTGGGATGTGTATAAGGTAAGGGAGAAAATCTCTCTCGCAATGAAAAATTTTAGATTAAAAAAATAATAATCACATAGCGCATTCTCCATTCCCTATTAAGCTAGACTCCACAACAAAAAAAAATTCAACATAAAAGACTCGCATCATGAAAAATTTTCAACAGAAAATTGTGGAGTGCTTTACTTTAAAAAAAAAAAAATAATAAAAATAATAATAATAAAATAAAAAATTTATGCATGCACACACACCCCACACACTCACGCCTTAGTGAGATTTCACCACCTATGGATACTCGAACCATTGATAGGGTGTTGAAACTTCTTAGAGTCTACCACCCGGGCATGAGTAAGGATCCGAAGTACTTTACTTTTTATGCATTAACAAATATCACTAAACATGAAATATTTTTAGAATTTCACGTTAAGTACAAATATTCCTGACTTATATGACCTCGAGAAGTTTTTGATGATAATTGTTCTCTCGTTTGCTTAAATTTTGAGCTGTCTTAAAATAATCTCACGGAATGCACGAACAGAGTGGATAGAACACACCACCGGCACACCTTGCAGTCGGCTGCGTCGTAAAACGTAACATCTCTCTTGCTGGTAGGTCTGTTAACTGCACACCATTATAGAGCGTACACCTCCACACATGTGCCATCATAGCACATAAGTCAGAGATCAAATCCATCCACTAGTTGTTCCAACCATGCTATCCCTAAAATTAATCTAATCCACTCGGAAGGTGGCCCCAATATTGAAAAATGTGGAATGATTAGAATTAAGTGTTTTAGAGCCATGCATTTGTTTTACAACTTGTTGTCCACCTAACCAGTGGACCAACGTAATTCTTGGGAGTAGGGTATCAATATCGCGGTGCCTTTTCTAATGAATGGATTGGATATCAGACCTACTGGTAATGGTGAAGCATGTACATGAGTTGTATTGGACACGCTGGTGTGGTGGCTTAGCAAATCTCATATCCCGAGAAAGCTGATGGTCTTGAATTTTCTATAATAATGCCCAAATGCAATAGCATATGATTCCAAAAAGCTAGATCCGCGATTTAAGTAGGCCACACGCTCGACTGCAATAGGATATCATATGATTCCAAAGAGGTAGATCTTTGATTTAAGTAGGCCACATCTCGCGGAAATTCAACGCTGACCGTTGAAACGTCCTCAGAAAATCATTTTTCTTATTTACCGAACATGCACTTTTTTAGGTAAGCTAAGCTATTATCATAACCGTTTATGAAGTTGCTGTACTGTATACAAATGACGAACAGCCCTTCTAGAAACAGAAGCCCTGTTCATCGTACTCTACTTGCCGCGTGTAACCGACACGGAGTGATGGAACCCAAATATATGTATATGTAGGGCCCAATGAGATTTCAATGGTCAGTGTTAAATCCCCACTGTTTCTTGGTGGTGTGGCCCACTTTGGTTTTGTATATGTCTCATTTTTAAAATGATCTAGCGAAATTGATGGACGGACTGGAACGGACATTGCCCTGGTCTCACGGACCGTACCGTTGACAGGTAACTTGCATTCGGATCACTCCTGAAATGCGTTAATCACGGCAACGCCTCAATTTGAAATGCGTCTGTCTCTTTCTACTGTTCGAAACAACACCTCAACTTACAATTTTATTTTATTTTAATATCAAAAAATAATTTAAAAATAAAATGAAAGAAAATTACATACTCGACACAACTCACTTATTGAATCTATTCAGATCGAGGACTCGACGGTAGGGAAACCTAAGATCTAAGAAGGTCTTTGTGCCTTAGGTGGACATGACCCAATTTCTCTCTTCTTCTATTTTTTCACATGTGTGGAGTGGTGAGCCTTGCCTCATAAACTCAAAAATCAAAGATTAGGATCATTTAATCAATCCAATTTTAAACCACGACGATCCATGGAGGGATGAGAACGAGGATTAAATGAATCTAGAGAATTACTCAGGCCTATGGATCAGATACTGTGTGGCCTAGCTTGATGTATTTGTTTTATATCCATGCTATCCATTCCTTTCCGGGCTTAAATCATGGATCATGGCTCGTACGACATTATATTGATAAAATAATAATAAAATAAATAAACAAATATCAGGTGAACCGTAACATAAGAAAATACAATAAGAAAAATGGTTGGTTAATGAACACCCATCGTTAAAAATTGTGTACGGCCCACCGTAATCTTTAATCCAACCTCTTATAACGTCATACCGACATGTATTATGTGAAAAAAAAACATATCAACTTGGTCCAAATCTTTTATGGTCCCACGAAGTTTTTAATGGTAGGCATTCAGTCACCACTATTTACCATCGTGTGGTCCATCTGTGATTTATATCTTGTTATTTTTTGGGCTCATGCCTTAAAATGATCTTTCTAAACAGATTGACGGAATGGATATAAAATACGTAAATAAATGTGGGCCCCACAGTCATGAATCCACTGACCTCGTAGTTCTCCTGATCTAGCTGAGATTGGAGCGGATGCTTACGTGCAGATGTGACCACTCCTGTAGACGATTCTTAAGCTTTTTTTTTATATATATATAACCTTTTTCTTTTGTTTTTGTTCTTTCTTTTCTGAATTAATTGGAAGCCGACTCCGTCCTGCCCCACCTGTACATATTACCGTACATGTAGAGGCTCCGTGGGGACCACATTGATGTCTTTAGTTTTATCCACGCTGTCCATCTTTTTCTTCTTGATTATTTTATGGCATAATCAGAGAAATTATGTAGAAAAAAAATCTCAAGTGGACCACACCACAGGAAGCAGTGGTTATAGTGACACTCACCGTTAAAACCTTCGCAGGGGTCTTTGTGATTTTTATTTGCCATCCAACCTGTTCATAAGATAATGTAGGCCTTGATGTAGGGAAAACACAAATATTAGCTTGATCCAAAACTTCTGCTGCTCCCTAAAATTTTTTAACGGTGGAATTTTAATCCCCGTAGTATGGTCCACTCGAGCCTTGAATCTGACTCATTTTTGTTTTATATCTCAAAATGATCTTCGAAAATGGATGGACTACGTGGATAAAACCCATACATCACGATGGGCCCTACAAATCCATGTATGGACGGATCATTTTCCATCGGGAGTAGGACGCAATCTGCTTCCGCGTTACTTGAGTTTCTCTATCTCCGCATTTATCTTTTCTCCGTTGATTGCGCTCTTTCTCCAAAGCTGTCACGGTACGACCAGACATGCCATGGGCGCTTGTCTTTTATAGAGGGATCCGATTCCTCTGCACCACCTGTTTGTGTGAAATATACACGCTCTGTGGGCTCCACAATGTTGATTATGTAAAATCCACTCCGTTCATCAGGTTTTAACATCAAATGTAGAGTATAAAGTAGAAGATAAGATAGATATAAAACTCATGTACGCCACACCACAGGGAACAATAGGAATGGAATGCCAAGATAGGTTTTATGTGTGGAGGCTACTGTGGTGTGTGATTTCCATCAAAGCCGTTAATAAGGTGAAACTCATCAGAATGAAGTGAAGATACAAAAATCAGCATGATCCAAAACTCATGCAGGATACACTGTGACTGCGTGAACAAAAACGTTTCAATAGAAATTTTACTTTGTTTCCATTGCAATAGTCCATCGGAATTTTCTTTCTTGCTCATCTTTTGCAATAAGACGCAGATTGCGTGATGTGCGACACACCACCGACCTATGTAGTGTGTTGACGTGGCAAATTGCAGTGTGCCCACAGCTTTTCGGTGCTGAGTACAACAAGTGGTGTGTAGGCGATTCTGGTCCATACAAAATTTATACAGAGAGTCTAAAAATTCAAGATCAACCAAATGCGGACACGTCCATATAATATATTTATTTTATGCATACGTGCGGTCATTTCACTCCATGTCCCACGTTTTTACTCAGACCAAAAATCCACAAATGACCATCCTATACTGGGTGAACGGGTTAAACGGTCCATATCAGAATACCAGCTGGCTAATCTTAATCTAAGGATGATAGCCGGTGGGGCCCATCATTCATGTCTGTATCTGTGGTAGGCCCCACCATAATATAGAGGTAGACCAAGATCTAGCCCTGTGGACTGTTGTCGACATAACGCAGTAACTAATGGTATGTACTCCATGGATTATTATGTAAAAGTCTCTAATAATCTGTATGGAGAGATTGGAGTGGGCCCAATCAACAGGAGCAGAACATGTGGCGAGCAATCAACGGCTACTAATTAGGTAATGGAAAGTATCTCACATGCAACCCACCCAACATTTCTTTAATGGGGTGCTTCGCAATCACATGGGTACCACGTGTATTTGCCTCTTTCCTACTTCTGCCATATCTCCACAACACACGTGGTCTGCAGATTTTTCCTTCGAGAACTGTCCATGGAGTTACCTAACTAAAATGAACGGCTGGAAACACTAGCTTTCAAAGTGAACGGTAGAAAACAAAATGGATAGTGGTCTACTTTCTGTGTAGGAAAATTTTTAAAATGTGATCGATAGGATGGTTTGATGAGTCTGATTTTTAGACCATGGTCCAACTATAAAAGATCACACTAAATAAAAGGTCCTGATCTATTTTATACTGACACGTGTACTGTGGATATAAAGGGTTCCACTATCTTCCGATTCCACCCGTGAGGCAGAACATTTTTCCTTTAGTAGGTAATCAACCAAAGAAAAAGTGCCTATATCAGGGCATCGCAACACCACGTGGGTTGTACGAGAGATTTCCACGTGGCACTTAAGGTGAGTACGGTGGAACCGGAGAACCACCAAGATACGTTAACTATTTCTAAGGCAAACCACATCACAGTAAACAGCTGTGATTGAATGCCCACAATTAAAAACTTTGTAGGGCCCACCACCCTAATGTTTATTTTCCATCCAATCTGTGGATAAGGTCACAAAGGCATAGATGAAGGGAAAACACAAATATGAACTTGATGAAAAATTGTTGTAACCCCAAGATTTTTTTAATGGTGGCTTCAATCAGCATTTTTTTCTATGGTGTGGTCCACTTGCGATCTCGTGGCCTAAAATAAACTGGAAAAACGGATGAACGGTGTGGATATAAAACATATAAATCAAAGGGCGCCCGACAGTCACGGAACTACCGACATCTGTGGTTAGCTTGATCCACCAAAACCGCGTTCTAGCAGGGTCCACGTTTAACCAGCGAATAGGAAATGGGGACCTCAACACCATAAGCTTATCGTACCCAGCTTTCTTTCCCCGATGTGTGAACAACCTCAGAGATTAAAAGATACAGCTCATGGAGATTAACCAGAGCAATAACCAGGCTTCTGCACTCATCAGGTGGCCCAGACTTGTACATTAGATCAGATAGCCTGCAGTTCATTGATTTGATGGTGCCGCCCACCTGAGGAATGTATCAGCTTCATTTCTACTTAAGGTGATCTTTACGATGAGTCCTACCTTTTTCACGGCTCAGATATCCTACACGTAAGCATGTTGGTGGAGAAAAATGCTATGGTCTAGTCGGGTTGTGGTGCTCAACCAAGTCCTTAATTTTATTATTATTATTTTATTTTTTTTCAAATGAAAAACGATCTTTTCTTTTTGTTTAAAAAGAAAAAATCAGCACCGTGGACGAGTCCGTACAACGCCCTTTTTTTTAATCGCCGCCCGGAAACTCATCCGACCAAGCGCGATATAGAGATTATTTCTGTCTTTCTGACGTCCAATGAAAAAAGGTCGGTACTTGCTATGCGAAATCCCTTTTAAAAAAATGGTATAGAATGAGAGCGTTGAGCATACGCATGCACCTCGCAACGGTATACGTATACGTTGGTGCCTCATGCATCCAAAACTCCCAACCTCTTGAGACGCGGTTTCCTGCGCTGGGATGCTAGTTGGGGCCACCGTTATGTTTGTGAGATATTCACCCCTCCATCTACTTTGAGAGATAATTTCAGGATATGTGACTGAAAATGAGGGAATCAAAGACTCAAGTGGGCCGCACGAGAGGACACGATGGGGATTTAGTGAGCATCACTGAAACGTTATTATGGTCACAAAAGTTCCGTATGGCACTTACTATTCCATGAGAATGATGTTATAAACGGTTTGGATGGAACATAAATATCAAAGAGGAGCCCAAGAAGGTTTCAATAATAGGAAACTCTTTCTCCAGTTTTCCTCTAATATGTACTTGTATCTCCTCATTTCCAGCCACATGTCCTAAAATGATCTCTGAAAGTGGATGGACGGGTGGATTTCTCACAAATATCAAGGTTGGCCTCACTTAGCATCCCTGTGCAGGAACTTCCAGCGAGAGGCTTTTGCAGGAAATCCGCGTCCAACCTCTTGGTGGTTGAATTTGGTACTTTTTCTCGTATCAACCATTCATTAAATTTCTATTTATCGTCCAGGCTAGAATCATCCCCTTATTATTATTATTTTTTGTCATGTCCCGTCCAAAGTGGGGCTACACTTGGAAAGCTTTTCTTGAGGCACACATTGACATGTTTACGATGGTTGTGTGCATGTGTATAAAGAGACACATTCCCCTGGTATCGAAACTACGGACTTTTTTAATGGCTTTCGTTTTCTTTATTTCTTTATTTTATTTTATTTTATTTTATTTTATCTTTTTTAAGATACATGTCCCCTGTGTACCGTGAGAGTACCTAAACAACCACTTTAGTTTTTCTATGCTACCGACACTTTTTTTTAAGTTTCTTGAGACAAAACTACCCAACATCAATCCTAATATTTGTAAAGAAACCTACCCTTACGCCTGTTTGGGAACGTAGATTTGGAACTACCGAATTTGAAATCTTCCTATTGCTTTTAGCGCACCGTCGATTCAAAATTTTTTGGAATCCAAAAGTAACTATGGATGTTATATTTCCAGAGTTTGAATTTAATTATTAAATCAATTTTAATATCTCAAATTAGTGTATATATGTAATGTTTGACACAATGATTGTAATAAGCTTGTGAAAATATATATTTTACCTGAAAACGATGAAATTCCAATTCTCAGATGGGCCACAAGCACAATATCACATCCGAGTGACCAATCAACAAATTTTAGCCATTGATTTACATGGACAGTGTTTGGATGGCACAGGTCATCGTATTAAAGTAATTATAATGATGTAATTGATAATCTAAATGTTTTGAGATATCATTAGGGCCCATATGCAACTCTTAGAAGGATTTTAGACGTAATCCCCTGGATTTGAAACCCCCAATTACTTTATGGTTGCAAACATACATGGGGATTTAAAATCCCCTCAAATCCCTAACCTCCCATCTATGGTGCAAAACAACCCCTTAGACTTTGTTTTATAGACATTAATCTTCTTTTATCACTACTCTTTAACCTTTTATATATTATTTTCTAGTAAAGTTTTGTAATTTTTAACTACACTCGGATAGAAACTCATACTTAAAAAATTGTTTTAAGCTTGTTTGAGAAGGTAATGAATGGGGAAAAATATTTTAAAAGAATCATCTTTAGAAGATGGGTTTGTCTTCTTTCTTTAAAAAATTGCTTGCATGTTAGAATTGGGCTCAATTTTGAAAGGTTAAACAACGTTCAAATGAGATAATTTTAGTCCTATTTGAAAGCTTGTCAAAATATCTTTTCAAAAAGCCTATGATCACCCTGATTCGACTTGTAACAAGGGAGTTATGATCATTTTGTGAGATCATGTGATGTTGAAAATGAATGTAAATGCTAACATTGACTTTGGTCCAATTTTAAAAAGTTAATTAATAGTGTCTAAATGAGATAATTTCAGTCTTATTTGAAAGTTAATCAAATTATCTTTCCAACATGCTCAAGATTGTCTCGATCCAACTTGCAACTGTAAGGCCCGTATCCTAATCTGTACCGTTCCGTAGACTCCCGCGATCCTCTCCTTCGAATTCCAGCAACCTGCGACCTCTAATCGTCGTTTGCGCGTGACTCTAAGTCGCATCCTATAAATCTGAGTCAACTAGACCCAAGACTTGTACCATTGCAACCGCATCGTCGCTACGGTTCCAACGCCGCGTCTTGCACACCAATGCGATACCCAGGCCAGGAGATGTGGACCCGTGTTTATCTCGAAGAAACTCCGCGCATTTGCAATCCCTATAGAATCTCTACAAACCATCCCATCAATCAATCAAATCAAGTCAAGTACACATCACATATCCAACCCATGCTTTCTTTCTCCCCATGACAAGCAAACTATCCTAAGCCAACTCTCAAGTCAAGTACATCTATTACTCACATCCATCACTCACACCCATCACCTCTCTTACAACCTCTCTCTCTCTCTCTCATTCTCCACCCATTCTCCCAAGCAAGAGAAGCAAACGTCTAAGCACTTCCAAGGAGTGAGAAAGCTCTGTGTGGCCCACTTCCTACCCCTCTCATCTCACCATCCAACCCTTCAATTCTCATCAACTTCCAACAAAAGAGAGAGCCAAGGAGTTTGGTATTCTATCGGACTAAGTAGATCGAACGATGAGTGTTTTTATAGGTTTAGATTTTGTTTTTGATGATGGGTCAAGTGGGGCCTACCGATTGATGGTATGGATCCCACTTTGAACCATAGGTGTAGCCGATGGCCCACCATGATTCATATATCCATCCCATGATGGGGTCATTCTCCATGGATCCCATCATGATGTTTAATTTCCTTGTATGAGAAGGGTCATCTAGACCTTGCATTTTGGTGGAGAAGGAATCTCTACCATTGATTTTGATTGATGGGCCCACATGTAATGGGACCCACTTGATGTATGTTGTAATGCATGGGAGGGCCCATAGGTCAGGGTCCCTCCATCACTCGTTCTCTCTTTCTCTCTCCTTTTTCTTGAATTGCTAGCCCACCTAAGGACGATCCAGACCATCCAGCAAGTGGGATGGCCCTGCTGTCCACCTGCTGGACTGGAGGTCCAATTGGACAGCCTGGATGATGGGAAAACACAAATATCAGTTTGATCCAAACTCCGGTGGGCCACCATGTGAACCCACCTTGACGTGTGTGTGCTGGATGCACCACGATGTGTATTCCACATCCATCACGTTCGTCCATTTTGGCCGGATCGCGGGCCCACTTTGAGGACCGACCATACAAACCGTCCACGCTTAGGACGTCCAGTAGCAGTTGCTGCTGGATCGTATGAAGGGGAGAACGGTGGGTCCCACATGCGTGGACCCACCTTTAATGTACGTGTTTCATCCTTGCCCACCACGTGGACGGTGGGACCCATCTGATAATGAGGCATGTATTATATCCAACACCGTCCGTCCAGACGTCTAGGGCCTCGACGCTGGACTTTGGACGTTAAAGGGCTCTGACCGTTTATATATATATATATATATATATATATATATATATATATATATATATATATATATATATATAATAAAAATAATAAAATAAATAAATATAATAATAATAATATATCTGTATATATATACCTTATATGTATATCTGGTGGGCCCCACGTGAGACCCACCTCTGTAGAAGAGGAAGAGGATTAGCTGGTGTACGTTGACACCAGCTATATAGCTGTTGTATAACGGTAGCAAGGGCCGTGGACCACACCATGATATATGTGTTTTATCTCCACCGTCCAGATTGTTGGACGGTGGGTTGCACCGTGATGATTGTGTTTTATCAATGCCATCCATTTGTCGGGCCCACCTTGGTGGATGTGTTTCATCCAACCGTCCATCTGCCGGGTCACACCAGTTACATAGCTGTTATAGTGACGTCAGCAAGTGTGGGCCGACCATGAGATATGTGTTAAATCTAGACTGTCTATCAGGTGGACCACACTGCAAAAATCAACAGAGGATTAAACGCCTACCATTGAAACCCGTTTGGGGTCAGAAGTTTTGAATCGATATGAAATGTGTTTTTTCCCTTAATTCAGGCCTTTGTGACCTTATGAACAGATCGGATGGAAAATAAACGTTATGGTGGGCCTTGTGAATTTTAAACAGGGAAAATCATTATCTCCACTGTTATTTGTGGTATGGTCCAGATGATCTTCCGATGTTATTCATTTTTTGAGTAATGCTCTAAAAAGATCTCTAAAATAGATGAATGGTGTAGATGGTGCGGCCCATGTGATGTGGCCCACTTGATGTATATGAGGCCCATTGGTGCGACCCATTGATGCGGCTCACTTGCTGTATATGGCCCATTGGTGTGGCCCATTGATGCGGCCCACTTGATGTATATGGGGCCCATTGGTGCGGCCCATTGATGCCGCCCCACTTGATGTGTATGAGGCCCATTGGTGCGGCCCATTGATGTGGCCCACTTGACGTATATGAGGCCTATTGGTGCGGCCCGCTTGATGTATGTGAGGCCCATTGGTGTGACCCATTGATGCGGCCCACTTGATGTATATGAGGCCCATTGGTGCAGCCCACTTGATGTATATGAGACCCATTGGTGCGGCCCATGTGATGTGACCCACTTGATATATATGAGGCCCATTGTGATGTATTTGAGGCCCATGGGTTAAGGCCCAATGTGATGTATATAAGGACCATGAGTGAGGCCCAATGAGACGTATGTGAGGCCTTGAGTGAGGCCGAATGTGATGTATATGAGGTCCATCGCGATGTGTGATTCCACCATGATGTATGTAATGATGTTTATGGCAGGTCATGCCTTAAGAGCAATGATGATTTGACGTTCACATTGTAAGAGCAATGATGGTTAAATGTCCGCATTGTAACTCTCCTTAGGGCCCATTGTTAGGCCCATACTTGTTGTGTGTAGGCCGTCTAGGCCCATCTTCATTATGAAGATATTTCATCACCATATAACATGCTTAGTATAATTCCATGATTCAGGCCCATACACATCATATGTATGCTTGATATGAGGAGTGACTGATCATAGCATATGTCATTGGGTAGATTATTTATGAGACTCACTGATAGGAGTTGCCCACATGAGCGTGCAGTATGCGCAGGATTGTTGCATGACTGGACAGTGTGATTCATGCATCTCGCATTTGTGTGACATGATTACTGTACGCCCTAGCGACATCGGGGTCGTGGCCTCCACAGGCACATCGTGGATGGACGGATTGGATACCGAAAATATTAGCTTTAGCATTGTGGGTACATAGGATGTTCTTAGGTGAAAGTCGCAGAACCTTTTTGGTATCAAGAGATACTCTAACGTCTAGACCGAGTGGATACATAAGCGCACGAGTGCCGAATACTAGTAGGCCGTGTCTCCCACTATGTCGTGGTCGGTTAGAAGTGGGTGTAGCCTTATCTGCCCGAGTGAGGGAGTTGTAAGCTAGATTGAGTTTGACTAGCTCGTAAATGGGTCCGCTATCGACGAGCCAGGTAGGTATTGGCAGACTACTGGTCAGGCAGATAGTATAGTCTCTTCCACTCGCCGGGCTGTGCGGCTAGGGAGGCGGCAGTTAGTGTGGAGTGTAGTAGACCCCGGTGATATCCCAAAGGGAAACTGTACTGATATATGTATTTGATGAGGATTGACATGCTTGCGTTGCATCTTGCATATAATATTTGGCTACGTAGGCCTCGCATCGCATGGCCTTGGTATAGCCGATAGCATTCATGCCTTGCATCGCATATCCTTGGTATGACTGATAATATTCATGGACTTATTAGCATATTTCCGCATTACTCTGATATTGCATACTTGACACTTGTCTTGCACACACACTTACACTACCCTCTAAGCTTTTCGTAAGCTTATGCATGACTGTTGTATGCAGGTGACGTTGGATCGCAGCAGTACTATGGTAGGAGCGTGTAGCTGAGCTTTTGGAGTTCCGATATCTATATTTGTATTTCCCTTTCCGCATTGTACTCAAATTTTTTGATATAGTGGATATGTGGTGATGTTGTTTTGTGACTTGGTTATACTTGTGGTTATGCTCCATTACAAAAAAAAAAAAAATCATATTGAAAATCCTCATTATAGGATCCTAGGATCGAAATATGGCATATGGGTGCTGGAAGTCGAGAATGGGATACTACGGAGGCTGTCAACACCGGATTCGGTGATTAGAAATTTTGTGAGCTCGATTTTTGAGTTTGGAGCGTGACAGTAACGAGGGACTTATGATAATTTTTATGGGATCTTATGATGCTGAAAATGAGATAAGTACTTTGCAAACGACATCATGAAATTTGAGACTACTTTTAAAAGGTCAAATGGTTTTCAAATGAGATCATTCTAATCCCATTTAAAAAGTCATCGAATTATCTTTCTAACGAGCTCGTGATCACCCCAATCTACCATGTAACGATGAAGTTATGACCATTTTCATGGGTTAGTATGATGCGAGAAATACAAACATGAACTGTTACGTTTGGTATCATTACACCATCACGCTTGCTTTCATTACATTATCGTGTTTACTTTCGTTAAAATGTCATGTTCATTTCCAACATCACATAATCTCATGAAAACATTTATAACTCCCTCATTATAGGATAAATCGACGTGAACTTCAACTCATTGGAGAAATAATTTGACTAGCTTTCAAATGACACTGGAATCATTTCATTTAGACATCATTTAACCTTTCAAAATTAGACCTAAAATCTATCTCACTACATGTTTACGAAATGAACTTTGGGCCACGTTTTGAAATATTAAACAATGTCTCAATAAGATTATTACAGTCTCATTTGAAAGCTCGTTAAAATATCTTTCCAATGAGCCTTAAATCGTCCCAATCCAATTTATAATGAAGGAATTATAACCATTTTCGCAAGATCACGCGATGCTAGAAACGAGATTAAATAGTAAGTAAACATCATCATAGACTTTGGGCCTACTTTTAAAAAAGTCAAATGGTATTTAAATTAAATAATTTCACTCTCATTTGGAAGGACATTGAATTCTCTTTCTAATGAGCTTAAGATTGCCCCCATTCAACCTTTAACGAGAGAATTATCATCATTTTTTTAAGATCACGTGATGCTGGAAACGAGAGTGAATGAGACAATATATCAAAAGATAACATAGCAATGTAACGAAAGCGAATGCAATAGTGTACTGAATGTGAATGCGACAGTATAACAAAAAAGAACGTGAAAGTGTAACGAAAGTGGACACGATAGTGTAATGAGGCAAACGCAATTGTTCGTGTTTACATTTCCAGCATCATGTGATCCTCATAATAGTGTATTGAAAGTGTAATGTCAGATTGAGGTGTTCTTAGTCTTGTTGGAAAAATAATTTGATGACTTTTCAAATAAGACTAGAATCCTCTCATTTCGACGTCATTTGACTTTCAAAAGTGAGCCCAAAGTCTACGATGGTATTCTCTAACCGTTTGGCCTCGTTTCTAGCACCATGTTATCCCATAATGACGGTCATAACCACCTCGTAATAGATCAGATTGGGGCAATCTTAGGTTTGTTGGAAAGATAATTCGACTAGCTTTCAAATAGGACTAGAATCATCTCATTTTGAGACACCATTTGACTTTCAAAACTAGACCCAAAGTTTATGATGATGTTTGCATTCATTTCCAGCATCGCTTGATCCCCATAAAAATAGTCCTAACTACCTCATTATTGGTTAGATCAAGGCAATCTTCAGCTTGTTGGAACGATAATGTGATGAGTTTTTAAATGTGATTAGAATTATCTTATTTAGACACCATTTGACCTTGCAAAATTGGGCCAAAATCTAGCTCGTGAACAATATTTTTAAGTAAGAAAAATAACTCATCTTCTAAAAGTAGGATTTTGCAATTTTTTTTCCCTATGAGTTTCTTCCCAAACAAGCTTAGAACTCATTTTTCTGAGGATCTATCGGAGAGAGTAGTAAAAAAAAAATAAAAAAAAAATGAAAGATTACTGAAGAATAATCGTAAAATACGAAAAATTACTGAAGTGTAGTGGTAAAAAAATAATTAGCTGGAAAATAATGATAAAAGAAGGTAAATGAATAGAAAAGAAAGTTCATGGCCTTTACAATTATAAGGACCGATGAAAAACATTTTTCACCTCAAGAAATTTGAAAAAGGTGTCAGGTTGCAAACAAAATAAAGATTTAACACCAACTATATATAAGCATTATGGGAAAAAAACCTTAAAGTAGGGCCATGTCTAATTTAGATATTGATTGCCTGCGTCCAAAGAAGTTAGGTGAGATTCATTGTTATGTTTGTGGCATCCATGTTGTCCATCTGTTTTTCCAGCTCATGTTAGGACATGAAAAAAATTGAGGCTGATCAAAAATTTGAATGGGCCACATGACAAGAAACAACAGAGAAAAATGCTTACCATTCAAACCTTCTTGGGTCCACGTGATGCTATATGCCATGGAAACCATTCATAAGTTCACTCACACTAGGATGAATTGAAAACACAAAAATATTAGCCTAATTAATAAGTTCACTCACTTTCCAATCATGTAGCCCACTTGAGTATTAGATTTGCCTCATTTTTAGGCTCATGTCCTAACATGACCAAAAAAAAATGGATGGACGGCTTGTATTTCTAACAAACTTCACGGTGGCTCTGAATAGCTTCCCACTCTAGGAACTTGGTCATTGTGCCAACTGTGATGTGTGTTTTATCCACACCATCCATCCATCTCATCAACTTAGTTTAGAATGAGCCCACAAATGAAGTGGATCCAAAGCTCAAAGCAGACCAAATCATAGGAGACAATGAGGACAAATGACATCCACCATTGAAACGTTTTTAGGGCCCACAACTGTGATTATTTTCCATCCAACTTGTCGATGAAGTCATATAATTCTCTAGTAACATTCAACTCTATTTGATTTTTCTAATTACATGTAAATGTAAAGTAAATGGATAATTATTATCTTCTTCAATCATTTGTTTTTTTAAAAAAATTATTACCTTGAAAATTGTGATAATTTTAATCGAATTTCATGTATTTGTACATGCACAAAAATATGAGGTACACCGTGATAACTATATTATATTCATGCCATCCATCCCTTCCACAAGCTCATTTTATCATTATTTACCATTATTTGCACAAAATATAGTATACAATTCTAGCCAAACGGCCCTCAGTGACAGATTGAAATCACCATTAAAAGTGCTTTGAAATCGAGATTGCATCCCACCTAGTGAGTATGCAAAATCTATAAATCCCACCATCATATATGTGTTTGATATATATATATATATATATATATATATATATATATATATATATATATATATGTTGTTCATCTGTTTTACCAGCTCATTTTAGGTATAAGCATAAAATAATTTAGATAGTAAGTTAAATGAGAGGATAATGACATCCACAGTTAAAACTGAAAAATTTGTGCAGGCCCACAGTGATATGTACCAGTAAAAATAAATAAATCAACACGGTAGGTGTTCAATTCTCATCCACCGTTACGTGTGATACACATAAGCTTTGGATTTGTCTCAAAAAATTTTTGGGCTTATGCACCATAATCAGCTGATAAAATAGATGGACGGCACAAATATATCACGGTGGGCCCACAAATTTTACTTATTTCATTCGTCTACTCAGTTTTAATGAAACCGTCACGTCGAAACTGCCGAATGCTCGAAATTTTCACGGTGAGCAGTTATTTTCCATCCCAGTGCATTTACAAATTTACCCTTTGAAACAAACAGGCCTAAACTCATATCCTTGGGAAGAGGAGAATAAACAAACTTCCCCTCCCAATTGCAGACTTTTTCATAAAAACGACTCTTGTTTTCACATGGAAGAACTGTAGAAAATCTTTATAAAAACAACCCCCATAAGCCTTCTTTCTTTATTTAGAGGCCCTTCCTCTCTGCATTCCTTCTCAATAACCAAATATGGCTTCTGAAATGAAGTATCTGAGTCTGGTTTTCCTTCTCCTTTTCTTCCAACAACAGCTTCTTCTCCCAGTCCATGCAGATGGTTTCATAAGGACAAGAGGCTTGCATTTTGTATTAAATGGGAGCCCCTTCTTTGCAAATGGGTTCAATGCTTACTGGTTGATGTATATTGGGTCAGACCCATCTCAGAGAAGCAAGGTCTCAGCTGCATTTCAGGAAGCCTCTAGCCATGGTCTCACAGTGGCAAGAACATGGGCTTTCAGTGATGGTGGATATGGATCTTTGCAGTACTCTCCAGGCTCCTACAATGAGCAGATGTTCAAGGTCTGGTTATCTGAAAATAGCCCATTTCATCTTTTCTTCAGGAGAGCTGATAGAGAGACATGCCTTTTTCTCTTTCTGTTTTGCTTGTATTGTTGCATTACAGCAGAGTTGAAAGAAATTAGGGGTGTATATGCTAATAAGAAGGGGTGTGAATAGAAGCTCCCTTTCTCTTTCAACCATTTTGTGGGAACTGATATTTACACCCTCTCCTATTGATGCATGAACATTTCTTTCTACTTTTGGGATTTAGAATGGGACTAGTATCTGATACCATACGTACAAAAGGGGCTATCATTAAAAATAAAAGGTGTGTAAATATCATTCCATAGTTTCTTTGGGCAGCCAGTATTGAGTGTTCACACCCACATTTTTCTCCTTCTGGTATTACAATAGTGAAAAGTTGTAGTATTTATCATACCATACATAGAGAAAGAAGCATGCATTTATCAGTCAATATGGGTATGATATCAATTTCCTTTCTTTTATGTAATGTCTTGATTTTTGCTTGCTGAGTTTTTTTTTTTTTTTTTTTTTGGTTTATTAAAGGGATTGGATTTTGTAATATCTGAGGCAAGGAGACATGGGATTAAGCTGATATTGAGCTTGGTGAATAACTATGAAAACTTTGGTGGGAAGAAGCAGTATGTTCAATGGGCTAGAAATCAGGGCCAGTATTTGACATCCGATGATGATTTCTTCAGCAATTCTGTTATTAAGGGATACTTCAAAAATCATGTTAAGGTGAGTAATAAAATTCTCTTCTATTATTTTCTTAGGGATATGATTTTTATTCCCCCTTTTTTTTGGTACCTACACTCCATATAGACTTATTCTAGTAATTGGTTTGCACTTCATCAATAAAGAAGAAAGGTGTGCTATTTGAGTCTTCCTCTCATTTTTTATTTCAATTGTGTTATTATGGTTATATTTACTTGATAATTTTTCTATTGAGAGCCACTGATTACACCCAACCTGATTAATTTGCTTACACATATTTTATATATTGGGAACTAAAATTGTACGCCCAAAATAGAAATTGGGTGTAAGCAAGTCAATCATGGTGAGTGTTGATATCAATTCTCTTATCTATTTGGGGTTTCCTTGGGTTCCTTGTTTGATACTTTTATTTCCCATCTTCTATTTCTGTCTTTATTTGGAGACTGGTATTTCTACCCCTAAAATTGATATTACAACCCATGGGGATAATTTAGCCATAATGCGTTTTTATCTGTAGTTTTAACAATCTATAATATATACAAACCTGAGTAGCGGGGGACAATTTTACCCCCGCAATTAGATTTCTTAGGAGCTAGACATTGAATATATACAGGAGATGGAAAGACATTTTAACCAAAGCTACAGTATTTTGGGAACATGAAAATGTGGTTGTTTTCTAATGTTTGGTTGGGATTTCACCTGCCGAAAGTCATCAATGGCTTATTTTTTACCTGCAAAAAATGTCTGGCTAGTTTCATGCTTGTAGTTTCTTTGTGCGAGTAGCTTGGACCCACCTCTTCTCCTCTTTGCATGTAGCCAACACTAAGCATATCATTAAGGAGCCCATGTGACAAAGGCTCTGTGGAGCCCACTGTGATGACTGTGTGACATCTACTCCATACATTTGTTGTGTTGGCTCATGTTAGGACGTCAACAAAATGACAGATCTAAAACTCGAGTGGTCCATTAAACTAGAAAAAAGTGGGTATGTGTGGGCGACCTTTGAAATTACTTGGGGTCCTCCCCCCCCCCTCTCTGCGCGTAGCCGCACCTTTCCCTCTGATTTCTCTCCCCTTCTCTCTCTCCCTGCTCTTTCCAGGTGCCTTGCATGTGCCATACCCTGTAGTATTGTAAGACAGTCTTTTTTGTGATGCCCGCCCGAAGTTCATGTAAAAAAAAAAAAAAAAAAAAAGACACTAAGGTTTGAGTACAACTGTGCCGGTGGACGTAACAGTTTTAGGGGGTGGAGTATTACTTCATTTTTATATTTGTCAGTTAGTTTAGTGGTAACTTTAGTAACTGTTTCTTTAAGGGATCATATCAATGCCATGATTTTAGCATTTTATGTTTTATTTATTGATTATCGAATGGTCTTTTTATTGGGTTATTTAATATAAGATTGCCTTTTTCTTCATGATCTTGGAAACTATGAGAATCATGTTAAGATTTGGGATTATTTTTCTTCACAAATGGGATTTCCTGAGCTTTTGTTCTGTGTATCTCTCTCTGATTACTTTCAAACCATATTAGAAGGGTTCCATTGATTATTCTTCAAGTATATTATTTCTGAGATTAGCGCATTGTTCTTTTCTTTTTCATGTGTAAAAGACTGTTCTTACAAGATTTAATAGCATGACGGGAGTTGCTTACAAAGATGACCCAACGATCTTTGCATGGGAGCTTATGAATGAACCCAGATGCACATCTGATCTATCAGGAAGAACCATACAGGTATAAACCCTCTCTTCCATTCTTATAATTTTTGCCATGTGTGTTGGTTTCATTTACTTTGTTCTGTTTCTTTCTCTCCTGGGTAGGCAAAGGCCAGAAGAGAACTGCAAGGGCAACTGTCAGTACATATGCAAAAAATATTGGGTGGTTCATCAGGTGGGGGCCACAATGAACTTGCCCTGGCCCCAACATGGCACATGTGTGTGAGATTTGGGTAAGTCATCAGGTGGAGTCACCATGAATATGCCCTGGTGAAAATCGTCAGGCTGATCTGCCCGCCAAGTAGCCATACATGTATGAGAAAAATGGACGGTTAGATAAAAAGGTGACCACAGTCTATTCAACTTATATGTGCGGGCCAGTTGATGATTGGTCTTCCTTGAATCTTCTAGCTGGGTTATCTTCATCGTGGCCTGTCTGATGAGTGTCCTGATCCCGCACACGTTTAGCATCATGTCTCTGATCTCTCCTTGCCACGAATTGCCTCAGCCCTCTGCATAATTATTTGCCAAACATTAGGCTATTTGCATACACTGCCATTATCCTGGCTTATTTTCTTTAGGGGCATGTCAAACTACTAATTTTATAGGTATCATGATAAAAGAAGCCATCAACTTTCAAAATTAGGGCATGTTAGGACTTTGTAAAATGAGGAATTACCCATGAAGGACAAAATCATATACATTATGTGTGGTCACAGCAACGACACCCCATACCTACGATATAGTCTATTGCTGGCATTAAGATTTTATTATTTATCTCGGAAGAATATTCCAGATATGGCCACTTACAGATGGAAAATACACATCGATATTCCCGAGACCCTCTTGTAAAAACTTGGTTATCTCTAAAAATTAAGGCTATTGGCACTTGAAATTCACCTTCCAAGAATGCCCATTAGCCAGTTGACGGAATCCACTGCATTTAAGGGCAGATTTGTCTTTCACTCTCTGCACTCGCCTGCCTAATCCTGTTGGATAAACATTGAGTTACACCTTCATTAGTGAGGGGTCACCATTGAGTGCCATGCCCCGTTTTGCCTTCCCATGTGTACAATCATGCAAATGGCAAATAAGGAATTTTCCAGAAGGTGAAGGTTAATGCTTCTTAACACCAGGGTATTGATGAAATGCAGATACTTAGTGACTAGTGTCACATATTTAACATGGGTCCCTTGTAAACGTGCTATGGGAGTCATGCTTAAGAAGAACCAGATGATTCTGACCTTGGCATTTTGAAAGTTTAGTTTTAATATATAACTTTTCAACATTTATTTAAAGACACAGGGTAAAGCTCTTTCTTGACAATAACGTTATGTTTTGGCAATGATTTTGCATCTTTCTTGCTGTCTTTCTTGACAATAATGTTATGTTTTGGCAGTGATTTTGTGTATTTCTTGCTAAATTATTGTTATTTCTTATTTGATAGGGTTGGATTATGGAAATGGCTGCTTATGTGAAATCCATAGACAGTAATCACTTGCTAGAAGCTGGTTTGGAAGGATTTTATGGAGAATCATCGCCTCAAAAGAAGCAATTCAATCCAGGTTTTCAAGTAGGGACTGATTTCATTTCAAATAATCAGTTGAGCGGCATCGATTTTGCGACGGTTCATTCATACCCAGACCAATGGTAACAATCTAAATAAAAAGAAAGAAAATCTCACATCTTTTAATGAAAGCATACAGAACTCACAGTCTCCACTCCATTTCCTGGAGTCAGCTTGATCTACTTCTAGTATGTGAAAACCATTTCAAACATGGCTTGGGATTCTCCAAAATTTTAAACAACAACACGTGCTAAATAGTTTGATGAATGTGCATAAACAAATGCATGAATATGTATGCATGTATAGTTTTTCTGTACACATACTCATTTGGATGCATGCAAAGGTGGGTGGGCAGTTTTTAAAGACTAAATAACTTTAGATGAGATGTGAGTGATTTGAACCTAAAACTGTATTGCATCAGAACAGATCTCATGTCAAGGCCCAAAGCAATTGAATTGAATTGCGGACAGTCACAACCAGAGGAAATGACTGAATTGAAACAAATTGCAATTAACTTACTTTCAAGTTGTATTTGAAAGTTCCATATCTTTGCAATTTGGAGCCTACTGAGCAATATGAATAGAAAGGTTGTTCATTTCTACACAATTGGACTAGTTATTACACTGCACTTCAATCAGGCATTTAAATGCAAATGCAGCCTTACCGGAACCATTTTACTTTTTACTGATGTTAAATTTATTTTTTTTTTAAAATTCCGTGAGCAGGTTATCCACTTCAAATGATCAATCCCAACTTTCTTTCTTGAACAACTGGCTCGACACCCACATCACAGATGCACAGACCATCCTCAGAAAGCCGTTGCTATTCACTGAGTTTGGGAAATCTTCGAAAGACCCTGGTTTCAGCAACTACCAGAGGGATGAGGTGTTTAATACAGTCTATTACAAGATTTATTCATCGGCCCGCAGCGGAGGTGCTGCTGCAGGTGGCCTATTCTGGCAGCTCCTAACTGAAGGAATGGACTCCTTCAGAGATGGGTACGAGATTGTATTGAACGAAAGCCCATCAACAGCCAGTTTGATAGCTCAACAGTCCAACAAGCTTTATCATCTTACGAGGATGTATGCGAGATTGAGGAATATTGAGAAATTGAAGCGAGCAAAGGCCATAAGGAGGGCCCAGTGGCTAGCTAGAAACAAGGGGAGGAGCGTTGGAAATTGAAGGAAAAGCTGTTTAGATGAACTTAAGAGTGGTGGGCTTGGACTTGTGTATAAAATCCTGACAATGTTTTGATTTGTATGGGTGATGTGGGTTTGTTAGAAGGCATAGGAAGGCCTGTTTCTCTTGGAGATGGATGTTGTTGTTCATCCAAGATATTGAGAGTTATGTAATGAATACACCATGTTGTTTTGGTTGATGAATTTATATGCTAAGCGCTTTCTTTCCCATTAATTTGGGTTGTGTTTGGCTTTTTTAATCATGGAATGCATCTGTGGGCAGTCAGTTTTCCATCAAACCGGCCTAAAATAAGAATTATGCATTTTCATTTAGGAACTGAATCAGTCCATCCATTTATTCGTTTTACAAACTCACTCCTAAGGCCTACCTACCCAGGCTGTCCATTGATTAACACCATTCGGGGGCGAGCCATGGTGAAAAATCATGAGGATCAGATGATCAGCGCTTCGCTGGCTGAATGTGGACCACTGTTGTTTCTTTTGTCACCTATTTTTAGATCTATTTCTTAGAAATGACATCAAAGATAGTTCAATCATGCAATCTGAAACCCTTTCCCATGGCAGTCCATCATATCAGTGGTTCCTATTTCCCTCTATATGCGTGGAAACGCTAGCAGAGATATCTCCAAGGTGCTCTCGATGGTTGGTTAGGTTAGTCTGATCTTGCAATTTTTTCTTTAGCCCTTAACATTCTGGTCCACCAATTTAATGTTTTTGATTACCCTAGAATTGCTCCACATTTCGATTGAAATATTCTTACTCAATGCTAAATGCCAATATCTAAGTTACTAAGCAATTTTTTTTTTTTTTTTGGGGGGGCCCCTCTAAAAAACCACACTATTTAGTGGTTTTAGACATCAATTCTTGGATGCTTTTTTCCCATATAAGACATTAGCCGCTGTTATGACTCTTTCCATAGTTCTAATATTCGCTCGCTCGACTCAAAATTCAACTGAGTTGACTCAAATCGGTGAGACTTTGAGCCAAATCACAGGTAACTCTGTGTGGCTCAGCTTTGACTCGGCAAGATTTGCCGAGTCTGACTTGGCCACTTGATCTGGTTAGCAGTGACTCAAGCTGGATGCTTGCTTGGTCATGATTTTTTTTTAAAAAAATATTATTATTTAATAAAAAAGAGGAGATGGAGAGTTTGGAGCTCTTTCAACTATTCAACATTCTTTAATCTAGGAACTATTCCAGTTTCTGTTATTATAAATTATAAATTATTTAATTTAATAAAAGACTGTCGAGTTTTTGAACTAAGCCGACCTAGTTGGATATCTAGTTGAGTTTCTGGGTTTTCGAACTGCATTATTTGTAACTATCCATGTATAGTAAAAAAGGAATCCTCTAATTAGTGGCCAGGATTCATCCAACTAACGCCATTTATATATATATTTATTTATTATTAGGCATACCCACAATAGCTTCCAACAAATTAATGACCTTGAATAAAATAAATAGTACTGGATTCACTCTTGGTAAATTATACTTAGAAGGGAGTAAGCTCTCTAGCTCATAGTTCTAAATCTCATTGATTCAACTCAAAAGTTCAACGAGTCTACTCGACTTGGCAAGACTTCGAGCTGAGCCACTGCGAAACTCGGAACTGTAACTGTCTTGACATTGACTCTTGAAGACTCGACGAGTTTATTTGATGACTTGGTTGGCGTCACTCAAAGCGAACCAAGACACTTAACCAGCATGCACGGTTGATTTTTTGTTATCATAGCTTTTATTTTTTATTACTTATCCAAGTATCCTCTACAACACCTGTTTTATGCACTGTCTGTGGGGCCATCATGTTTTAAATGCAAACCAAATCTATCTGTCAGGTTGTACTTGATATTAGGTCATGAGGTCAAAAGTCATCTAGATCCACCACTAGGGTTATATACCATATGCAAGAGTTGGAATAAGATGCCAACCACAGATTTGTGTGTGGACCACCACATAGTATATCTTTCGTTGAACTTGTTAATTAGGTTTAACTCGCCAACTGGAAGAAGAGACACAAATCAGCATGGTAAAAAATTCAAGTAGGTCATGTTGGAATATTTAGTTGAATTAAATAGATTTTAAAATTGAAAATAAAAAATAAAATAAAAATTGAGATAGAAAACTTATAGAATTGAGTCGAGGAGTGACGTGAGTCATTTGGCTTGAAATAGATTTTTCTTCCCTTAGACAGTGTAGGAAGTGCAACAAGTTTCAAGAGCAATCGACCTCTCGAATACAATGACTATAATCCGGTCTCAGTGGTGCTCCCATTATACGCGGGCTCGAACCACTTGCAATTTAACTCGTAAGTGCTAAGTTAATTTAGCGATGAACTCAACAATCAAAACTCATACTCATGAAACAAAAAATGAATAGAAAGAGCAAGAATATTTTTCGTGATTTTTGAAATAGAATAGAAGTCATTATATAAACTTTGAAGTGGTGTATTAAGCATACTTTCGAAAGAATTTTGTTTATTAGATTTTAAAATAATAGGTGCGATCAACCAACCGGTCACATCTCTTTGGTTCAAAATGAACTGCACAACTCAACTTGACTTAAAGCGCGTGTGTGCATGAATAGTCAATGACATATATTAGATCTATTAGCATAGTACCCATTAATACCCAACTCGATATAGGCAGCCTTACTGGGGGCTTTTAAGGTGAACCTTGAAGCATGTGTTTTATCGACATTATTAATCCATTTAGACAAATCATTTTAGGTGATGAGTATAAGATGAGGTTGATCAAATACTCATATAACATCACATAAAACAGTGTGGATTGAACACCAACATTGAAAGCACCTTGGGTGGCGACAAAATTTTTGATATTTATCTTTCCCTCCATCAAGGTCTATGTGACATTATGAACAGGTTGGATGGAAAATAAACATTATGGTAGGCTCTATGAAAGTGTCAACAGCAGAGTCATTGTCATAGCTGCTTGGTGATGTGGTCCACTCGAGCAATCTGCCTCCTTTTTGAGCTCATGCCCTAAAATTATCCTTCAAATTTGATAGAGGGCTTAATCAAAAATATAAATCATGGTGGGGTCCACGGAATCCCTGACAGGACCGTCCGCCTCTAACTAGGTCAGTGTGGGCCAGTACGGGAGCGGATTAGGTCTTAACCGCGGTAAGAGCGCAGTGGGTGTTACCCTTAACGTGGGCCCACCTGTTTTGTATATCCAAACCGTCTATACGTTTTTCCAGCCTATTGAGGATGCGGTCCCAAAAATTAAGGATCAAATCTAAGGTGGACCACACCACAGGAAACAGTGGCCTTTGAGTGTCTCACCATAAAAAATTCTAAAGGGCCCATCGTAATGTTTATTTGCCATCCAACCGGTTGATAACTGCGTGAAGGGAAAATACAAAGATCAGCGTGATAAAAAAAAAAAATGTTTTGTGGCTTAGAAAAAGTTTTTATTGATCATTTGTCACTGTTTGAAGTGGTGTGCACCACATGAAATTTGGATATCCTTAAGGTTTGGGATAATGTCCTAAAATGAGATAAAAAAATAAATGGACGGCGTGGATATACGAAAAATACATCAAAATACATCAATATGGCCCTCACACGGTGAGGGTAACAGCCAATTCGCTCTCGGGTAGACTGTAGTACCCAATCCCCGTCCTTCGGCGTGATAATGATAATAATTAAATTTCGAGTCGAATAGAATTGAGTCTTAAGAGTCAACTCGACAATATCGAGTCGAGAATCGAGTCAACTCGATCTAGCTGAATATCGAGTCGAGTCGACCTGGCTGAAAATCGAGTCGAGTCGAGTCGAGTTTTCGCGTATCTCAGCTATAACTTATCCATTGGAGCGTTTGGGAGCCCGCCTGAGATAGCACAGAGAATATGAGCTCTTTCATGAAAGCAGATATTTCTCTTTCCATTGAACTCTATCTCTTGAAATTCATCATCGCCCATCGAAATTAGACTATTTACGCATCCAAACGACACCTAAACCTCTGCAACAGAAAGTCGACGGTGGCTCCTCACAACCCATAAAATTTCAAATGGAGCTCTTAGCTCTTCACATCTCTGCAACTCATCCTTTCCACAACAAAATCACTTCTTCTACTTCTTCCCCACATTCATTTCCTCGTTCCTCAAGAAACCCATCTCGGCAATCTCTCTTCCAGACTCGTAAGCTGGTGCTTTTGCTCGGAAGGCAGCTCTCTCATGTCTGGAACAGGACAAGAAGCAAACAAGGAGAAGAAGAAGCCACGGATAGCAGAGCTTGGAGCAGTGCTTCCGATGAATATGCTTTCTTGTCGTTGAGCGAGAAGCCCGACAGGAACTTGGCTATGCTTGATGACTACGAGATGGAAGAGCTCGACCTCGAAACGGACCCCAATCATCGCAGCGGTTCGTGTTTTCGCTCCCTCTTTATTCCTAGCACTCTGGCCATTCGAAATACGTTTCAAGTTTTCTTTTTTGACAGATGGGTCGGCTTCTTTTCTGCCTCTAATGATGCAGGATTTTTTATTTTTTATTCCAAACCCATGCTCTTTTCTTTTTAAAATAATAATACTAGTGTCTATTTCTCCATTGGGAAATTCGTTTATTTCTCGTCACAACAATGAAATTCACATACTACATTTTGTCCAAGTCGAAAAAAGAACAAAAAAACAGGTGTTGAGAATACGAACTCAACCTTTTATATGTTTATTGTCTTTTGGGAGGAAAGCAGGTTGTAATTCCCTCTTGTGTTAAAGGGCAAAAGTCATCTAGCCTAGTCTGGAGAGTATGTAAGCAATGTTAGCACCTGTGCAATGGGAGCTCTAATATAGTAAGAATGCCTTGATCTTCTGTTGACATAATTCTATTGTGTTTGCTGTTCGTTAACACATGATACGACGACATAAATTCCTTCACTATTATTATTATTATTATTATTATTTTTTTTTTTTTCTCGTTTTGGATATGTAGAAAGTATGGTTTTGAGGACACCCATGAAGCCGCTTGCTTCAGTTGTGGCAGATATAAGCCTATCCATCTATAATAAACCCAAGTAGATCAAAGTGGTTAGAGTCATTATGCAGTTGTATCTTTCACTGTCCATGACAAGGTTGCATGTGAATTTTCACAAAGGCGGGACAAAAGCCATGAATTCTTTATTGGGAAAATTTCCTTTCTCATTTTAGCATTTGCATTTCTTTTGAATGGTTTTGAAGGAAGCAGTGAGACATTTTGCATCTATAAACAGTGAGAAAAGCCTGTCATCTGAGAATACATGAATTACTTTTGTTTTCTGGATTATTATATTCTATGCATTCTTAAGGTTCTGTAAAATCAAGTTTCAAAAATATTGTTGCAGCATTGTATCGCTGTATGAATTTACCACAATACATTCCCAATACAATATGATGCCTTGCACCATTATCAATCTTTGTAAGATATTGAATTCCAGAATTCCAGTAAAAGCATCTTCTGGTGAATGTATCATATTAGTGTTTACATTCTGATTCCAAGCATTTGTATTACCACCCACCACTCCCATCCTGCGGTGCTAAGGCGGTTTTGTTTTTGGAACAGACGACAGTCTTCTGCTGATGCGTTCAATCAATTAATTGGTGCGACATTCTATGCTTTTTCCCCATTGTGAATGTTACTATGATACAAATGACACTTTTCAATACATCACTGTATTTTGATACCGCCATTTGTATTATACCTCTGGATGGATTTATTGGTATGGAATTCGATAAATTCTGATCTTTTCAATCTTGGTAAAAATGTTATGCAAAGTGGAGAGCTTCTGCATATTTGCTATATTAATGTGTAATCTCCAGTGAAAGAACACTGACTGTTTTGTGTTTTACCCAGTGGAATTATTTGAGGTTGGCGTATGGCATAAAATGTTAATGAAACTTGGAAGGTGTCACACATTTGTAGAAAGACAATGCACTGTATAGATCTCTATTTATCCATCTATTGATCCACTTGAGTCTTTCTCTCTCTCTCTCTCTCTCTCTCTCTCTCTCTCTTGCTGCCTCTTACTAGCACATATTTGTTTCTCATAATTGAAATTAAAAGAAAGAAGTGGGTATCTACAGAATAATTTGTCATTACCTGCACCCTAAAAAATGTATTACTTGTTGGAAGAAGTTTTGGGTAATTCTACCTTACCAAGTTAATTCCCTGTTGTTTATGAAGTTTTAGCCGCTTGAGTCCAATCAGAACTCATGTCACAGTAACATCTTGCTTGGAGTTTTGTCACTCTTTGTTTCTTCTCCTGCTTCTTCTTTTTCTTTATTTATTATATATTATTTTTAATTGAGAACTGAAGCTTCATTGTGGGAAATGGAGTATTAAATATAAAAGAAAATCAGGAATCTTAGAAACTCAATAAACAAAAATAGGAAGGAGACTGTTCTGCAGGTTTATTATATCACAGTGCATATATTCCTTTGTTCTCTCTAATTTGGTTTTTCTTTATTCATTTAATCAAACCAAATGGTAATCTTCTTTGTAATCTTACGGTATATAAGTTAAATGCAGGATATGTAGCTGTATTAGGGAAGCCGAATGTTGGAAAGAGTACACTATCAAACCAGATGATAGGCCAGAAGCTTTCCATTGTTACAGATAAACCTCAAACAACGCGCCATCGAATCCTTGGTATTTGTTCTGGCCCTGAGTATCAGGTACAATGCTTTAAATAGCTGAATGCTCTCTCTTTATAATTTTCCTTCTCAGCCAATCTCAAATGTTGTTGTTTAAGATAACAAATGGGTCATAATAACTGAAAACTGCGCAGAAGTTTAAGGAGCTTGTCCATATATTTATCTGAGTAATCGGTTAGTTTGCAGATGATACTCTATGATACACCTGGTGTTATTGAGAAGAAAATGCACAAGTTGGATTCTATGATGATGAAAAATGTCCGCAGTGCTGCTATTAATGCTGACTGTGTTCTGGTAGTTGTTGATGCATGCAAGGTACCCCAGCAGGTACAATTTTATTTATTTCTATATATATTTATTTATTTATTGTGAGAAGGAATCTGTGGAATAATCTAGCCAATTACAAAAAAAAAAAACCAAAACTGTGGAACAATCTAAATTGCTCTGTGGACTCGCTGGGCACTGCATCCTCTATGCATCAACTGCTTGCAAGTTCTCCCTGTAGGTAGTGGGCTAGTTGTGCTAAGGTGCAGTGTGGGGTCTAACTATGTTGACGTGTGGTTAGTTTTGGTAATCATTTTGGATGGGTTCCTTGTTATCTGGAGTAGCCAACGCTCGAGCAAGACCTTTCATGTGTGTCACTGCTTCTTATGTAGAGGTTTGCTTAGCAACTAGCAACTGCCTCCTCATGACCCTACACAATTTTCTCACTCTTTTGAGTGTGCATGTCATAGTTGGGTTGTCGGTCAATGATGCAGACTTTCTTGGCCAAATCAAGAGAAAAGCCCAGACCATGAATCAGGCCCAAGCCAGAAAATCTACCCCATTATTTCTAGCCTAAGTGTATTCATGTTGCATACCTTTGGGACCATGTTGCATGCATAGAAAAGAGAAGAATTTAAAATTGAACTATATCTTGGAAAGGTATTTTGCATGATTTTGAAACCTTTTTTTTTTTTTTTTTGTCTTAGATAGATGTCATATACATTGAGAATCCATGGTTGTTATTAATGTAGTTGTGAGGTAGTTGTAATTTTTCTATATAAGGACCCATTTGCAGCGAAATAAAATCCATTTTTGAGTTCTAAAAAAATATCTTTTCTTGAAAATTTTTAGCAGAAGAGAGAGTTGAGTGATTCCTCTTTGGTTGTGAGTGATTCCAACCTCATACCGGTTGAATGATTCCCAGTTCATCGGCAACTTGTGATTGCAGAACTTTTCAGTTTTGACAGGTCTGTTGCTTACAACGTTTTTGGTACTTCTAGCTAATGAATGATTTTTATATATTTTTTTTTCTGGTAATTCATCATAAAGTTTATTTTCATCTTACAAAATTTAATTCCATTTTAAGCTCTAGAAAAATTATTAAAATTCATGCATGAAGTACCCGTTGCCTGAAACTGACGATTTTCTTGATAGTTTAAAAACATCCTAAAATCAGTTTCATTTGAATTTAAGTTTTATTTTGATGTAGGACAATTAACCACTTGCTCTAAAAGCTCGAACTGTTAGGGTATGACGAATTAATCTCTTTTATCTCATAGCCCAGGCCTCACATCTCATGGGTTAGGACGTCGGCCGAACTCCCTTGATGGGCCCCAAATCACATGGGCTGCCCACCCCGAGTGTGCCCCCGCATCCCACGGGCTACCCCACTCGAGCCCGGTGTGAAATGTGCATTAATCACCCCTGGTAAGGAGTCTCGAACACGAGACCTCCCCCATGGGCCCCAAATCGCATGGGTCACTCACCCCAAGTGTGCCCCTGCATCTAACAGGTGACCCCACTCGAGCCCAGTGTGAAAATGCCCCTGCATTAATCACCCCTGGTGAGGAGTCTCGAATACGAGACCTCCCGCTCTGATATCAATTTGATGTAGGACAATTAACCACTTGCTCTAAAAGCTTGAACTGTTAGAGTATGACGAATTAATCCCTTTATCTCATAGCCCAGGTCCCACATCTCACGAGGTCCTAACCCCCTTCGTGGGCCCCAAATCACATGGGCTGCCCACCCCGAGTGTGTCCCCGCATCCCACGGGCTACCCCACTCGAGGCCGGTGTGAAATGCGCATTAATCACCCCTGGTAAGGAGTCTCGAACATGAGACCTCTCCCGTGGGCCCCAAATCACGTGGGTCACCCACCTCGAGTGTGCCCCTGCATCCAACAGGCGACCTCACTCGAACCCAGTGTGAAAACGCCCCTGCATTATATTTTCTCTTTATTTTTCCCAAAACTAGACTCATCAAGGTTTATTTTGGCTTTTGAATCACCTCAATTAGAGTTGTATTCGAGAAGATATACTATTTTGAAATCAGTGTATTTAAGTTGTCCATTGCACTCCACTGCAACCGCATCGGACTGCATCAAAGTGGTATCACTGTATCAAAGCAAGCTCCATTTATGATGGAAGATTTTACAAATAGTTAGATATTCATTTCATCAAATATGGAAAAGCATTTTAACACCTTTGAGTGTCATCATGAAAAGGTAGAATTCCCATTCTCTTCCTCCATTATCGTGATGGAAAGTGTTGTTGATTGGAGTCCACCTATTTTTTATGAAGAGGTTAATTATAGCATCACATATAAAAAGAAAATTGGAAAAATAGACATTGTATTTTTAATGAAGATTGTAAAGTTGAAGAGACATACGGCGGCAATGCTATAGTTTTGAAAGATGAGAAGGTTTTGTATGACAAGGAGCTCTCAATATATGATAAAGAAGTCACCATCATCTTGTCTTCCATTAATCTTCTACAGGAGAAGGTTTGTACGATGTAATTGAAGAAGTACATGGAATTTTTTTCCACGAAGACGATGTTACATATTTGATTCAACAATATGATAGAAAATGGTCTACATCGATGTGGACATTCAAAGAAGACAAATCATGGTGAATTGTCAGGCTACATCATCAACTACCAAAGATGAAGTCAATTCCAAAAGGCATCTCACTCCAAACTTGAGGACGAGTTTTTTCAAAGAAGGGGATTATGATGCAGACTTTCTTGGCCCAATTCAAGAGAAAAGCCAGCCCATGAATCAGGCCCAATATTTCCAGCCCAAGTGCATTCATGATGCATGATGGCTTTGGGATCATGTTGCATGTATAGAAAAGGGAAGAATTTGAAACTGGAGCATGTCTTGGAAAGGTATTGTGCATGATTTCGATTTTTTTTTTTTAGAAAGATGTTACATACGTTGAGAATCCGTGGTTATTAGTAATGTAGTTATGAGAGGTGGTTGTAATTGGTCTATATAAGGATCAATTTGTAATGAGAAATAAAATCCAATTTTGAGTTCTAAAAAAATATATATTGTTTTATGCAAATTTCCAATAGAAATGAGAGTTGAGTGATTCTTTTTTGGTTGTGAGTGATTCCAACCCCATACCGGTCGAGTGATTCCTAGTTCATCGGCAACTTGTAGTTACAAAAATTTCTAGTTCTAATAGGTCTCCACACCAAACTTTTTCACCTTTCAAAACCATATTATTACCATCCTATGTCTTATCAACCTTACAATCTTCATTAAAAGTTCCATGTCCAAATATTTGTTCAACATTCTTTTCATATGCAATATCACTTTTAACCTTTTAATCAAAGATAGTTGGCTTACTCCAATCAACAAAACTTTCTACTATGATACTGGAGGAGGAGAATGGGAATTCCACCTATTCATTATGAAATTCAAAGATGTTCAAATGTTGGACTAAATTAGACTCTTCTATCGTGAATCAAGCTTACTCTAATACTACTTTGATGCAGCCCGATGTGGTCACAATGGACTGTTAAAACTGAAAATTATTGCAATGACGAAGTGGTGCCAATGAATCGGGAATCACTCGACTGGAACGGGTTGGACTCACTTACAACCAAAGAGGAATCACTCAACTCTTTCTTCTGCTGGAAATTTACAGGAAATAATATATTTTTCACAACTCGAAGATGAAATTTTTTTTATTTTTATTTTTATTTTTAATTTTTTTTTTGCAAATGGGTAATTTTATAGACCAATTATAACCACCTCTCACAAAATACATTAATAACAACTATGGGTTCCCAATGCATGGAACATCTTTCTAAAACAAAATAAAGCAAGTTTGAAAATCATGCAAGAAATCTTTCAAAGACATACTTAAATTTCAATTTATTTCCTTTTCTATGGATGCAACGTGGTCCCAAAGCCATGCATAATGAATGCACTTGGTTTGGAAATAATGGGCTAGATTTTCTGGCTTTTCTCTTGAATTGGGCCAAGAATGTCTGTATCACAAAACATCCTAAATCAGCCATATTCGGCTTTGGATTTTATTTTTTCTTTATTTTTCCTCGAAACAAGACTCATCATGCTTCATTTTGGCTTCTAAATCATCTCAATCGGAGTTGTATTCTAGAAGACATACTATTTTGAAGTTGGTGTATTTAAGTTGTCCATTGTAACCACATCGGGCTGCATCAGTCAATACTGGGTGGGACCAAGTTGGCATGCAAGTGGTGTATATGTGAGAATCTGCCATGGCTGTTCCAAGAGCCTGGGTAAAAGATAGGGCTGATGCCTGGCGGGCAGTTGATAGTTTTGCTAATCCACCATTTAAAAGCCAAGCCGAAATTGCTGGGAGAAAGGCTAAGATGATGCTGCTGATAATGACGTAATTTTTCAAAGATCATGCATCCATATTTTTCTAAATTGATTGCTTGATTTCTAGATTGATGAAGTTTTGGAAGAAGGTGTTGGAAGTCTCAAAGAAAAGCTGCCCATTCTTCTGGTATTGAACAAGAAGGACCTGATAAAGCCTGGAGAAATTGCAAAGAGGCTTGAGGTTAGCATTGATGATATATATATATTTTTTTCTTGGATTCTATATAACTTGGACATAAACTCACATGTTAGTGTTGGATAGAGAGATGGTTTATGACATGGTGATCCATGCTACTCACTTTTTCAATAATATTACAAGATGTAACATTATGACACAAGTGTGTGTGTGTGTGTCTATATATGTGTGTGTGTGTGTGTGTGTGTGTGTGTGTGTGCGCGCGCGCGCTCACCTACGCTCCAGTTTTCATGAGAACTTGTAAGAACTTTTTGAGAACTCATCTCACGTGATATGAGTGCAAAATCTGAACCATCCACATGATGCGGCACCCCATGAAACATCCATGGCCCAACTTTCACCTGATCCAAAACTCTGATGGGCCATGGAAAAAGGAAATAGTTTCCTCCCTTGATTTCCCCTCTCTCTTTGCTATAGCCCACCAGAGTTTTAGATCAAGGTGAAAGTTGGGCCCTGGGGGTTTCATGGGGTGTTGCATCACATGGAACATTCAGATTTTGTGCCTAGGACACATGTGCAAAGGTGCGCACGAGTGCACATGTAAAAAGGTGCGCAGGTGAGTGTGACTCTCTCTCTCTCTCTATACATATATATTGCAAAAACACGAGGGGAAATGATATGATTGCTTTGTCCAAATAGCCATGTCAGATTGTGTAAGGCACATATGTTTGACATGCAAGCCCGGCATGATGAATTCCTTTTTTTGAGATCTCTCTCTCTCTCTCTCTCTCTCTCTCTCTCTCTCTGAGAAAATCGAAACAATATAAATAAAGAAGTTTCTTGTTACATGGACTTGGTTAGCAGTTTTAGGTGTTGATTGGGATGAGGCTTGAATTTCCTCTTCTTCTTTTTTGGGTGAATGATGTAAACTTTTAATATAGAATCATGGAAAGATGCTTTTTTGTTTGTAAGTTATGCTTTCTGTTTCAGTGGTATGAGAAATCCACCAATGTTGATGAGGTCATACCGGTTAGTGCCAAATATGGCCATGGAGTGGATGATGTTAAGGAATGGATATTGTCGAAGCTTCCTATTGGACCTGCTTACTATCCAAAGGTATGTACAAAACTGCACTTAGTTAATGATTGAACTTATTTATATATTTATTTTTAATGAGCATTGGTTTCTCTACCAATCTACCATTTAAAACCAACCCCAAATTACTGGGAGGAAAGCTGATGATGATGATGGATAAAGATTTATTGCTCTTGGATCTCATGACTGGGAATGATCCTAAAAATTTTGAGAGTGGGAATTTGATAGAATATTTAATAGACTTAAACGAGTACTTGAAAAGTTTACTGAGAAGAGTCTACTCAAAATTTCTAGTTGACTCAGAACTGAGGTGCCATAAAATCCAAGTTTCTAACAGCTTTCTGCATCCTTTATATTCTTTAAATAAATAACGACAATTGATTAAGAGATAAAGCCAGGTGCACTATCCTTTAAGGCAATGGATAAGCCCACCAACATACAAAGACTCTCTCACTACTCCTTTGGCCAAACATTCAGCCAGGGACTTAGCCTCTCTATGAATTAAGCTGCAGGTGATTGATAACAGTGATTTCAACTTCATCCTGACATATGCTTCCAGGGAGACTGCCTGATCCAGAAACCCACATCAAAGTGCTTTTTTGAGTCCCCTTCAATGATAACCCGATCTAAGGAGACAAGGGTGGCTTTTTTCAACTGCAAACAGTTTTTATTGTATCCTTCCAAAAAAGAGAAAAAAGAAGGTTTCTATCATTTCTAATTCCTTCCCATTGGAATGTCCAATCCCAAAAGGACATACAATCTTGATTCTGCCTTATCTAACAGGAACTAGGTTAGAGAAAGGCATCAACGAGGAGATATCACGTCATTCCCATCCTTTTGATGCCGATTAATTTACCAAATAATCCAATTCAATATTTTCTTTCATGCTGGTCATGATTCCATGGCTTGGAATTGGGTTACAATTGAATGACATAGTGCTGATGAAAGGCATAGGAGCCTGGGGTGGTGGAAAGGGATTGGCCTGGATGAGAAAATGAAGGTTAGGCCATGGTTATTTTCCATATGCACAAATTCCATGTCATGCATTGTCTGGGGGCCTGAAAATGAGCCCTTCAGATTGTAGCTACGCAGACCCCCTCACACTCCGTCAATGGCTGCGATCTCCAAGACTCTCTTTCTATCCTCCATCTGTTTCAGAAGGCCATATGGCCTACATAAAAGACATGTCGATATGCAACAAAGTTATGATTTATAAGGTAGCCCAATCTGACCATGGATTGGTAAGCGTGACTTGAATTCCTTGAGCTCTTAATTAAAGCTCCTCTCTGTTTAGCATCGTCCATGTTTAGGCACAGATTGCTAGATATTATTTAAGGTTAGTGTCATTGGTACCCACTCTGAGTCTCTGACTGCTAAATATACCATAGTTCCAAAACTCGGTGGCTCGACTTGAAACTCGGCCAAGTCAATTCGACTCAGTGAGATTTTGAGCTGAGTCTCATGGAAACTCGCTGAAGAGAATGACTCGGTTGAGTGACTTGAGTCTCGACAAGACTAGTCGAGCTGGCTCATAAACTTGGTTGACTCGATGCGATTTGAGTTACTCATCTGGTCAAGGGGTGTTTTTTGTAAAATTCAAAAAACACAATGTTGGAACTAGAACATACCACATGTTTCCAAAGCACAAAGTCCTGCTACCAGCTCGCCAATTGCTTTAGATGTGGCAAAACTTGGGTTTTAATTTATTTTACTAATGTCCACATATTTAATATTAACTGCCAGAAAAATAATATATTTTTAATTATTAATATATCTAGTCGAGTCATCGAGTTGACCTGATCTGATTGGACATCAAGTCAACTCAAGTTTTCGAGGTTTTGAACTGTGGAATATACTCATCCTTTCCACTTTCGGTGATGCAGTAGTACAATCATCCTATTTGATTACCAAATGTAGAATGGATGTGTTATCAATCAGTGTTGGTGTAGATAATGCTCCCTTTCGTCTACTTCTCTATGTATTTCATATTTCTTGATGGGGGGTTGACTGTTGATTTGAAACCTCTTCATTTTGGGAACACTCATAGTTTGTTTCTTTGAGATTTCAGGACATTGCCAGCGAGCACCCAGAAAGATTTTTTGTAGGTGAAATTGTCCGGGAGAAAATTTTCATGCAGTACCGAAATGAAGTCCCATATGCATGTCAGGTATTGAAATGAACTTCTTGTCTGCATTCCTATATTCAGCAAGTATGGTTCTGCTTATAGTGCCTCACATGTCCCTGCATCACTAACCCATTAAATGAGAAAGTAATGATGCAAGCCTCCCTCTCCCTCCCTCCCCTTATTTTTGGGTGTTTTCCTACAGGTCAATGTAGTGAACTACATTAGTCGACCAACCTCAAAAGATTTTATTGAAGTCGAGATTGTTGTTGAGAAGAACTCGCAAAAGATCATTCTCATCGGTAAAGTATGTTCATAAATCTCGTATCCGAAGCCTTGACTATTTCTTCCAGTTGCGTAAATTTTGCAATTTTTGGTGGTTGTACTTTCAAATGCACTTTAAATTTCCAGCTGAATGGAAATGCGCTTTACTTTATCCAGTGCCTGTAATTTTCAAGAAAAAAATTGGGTGCATGCACCTAGTAGTGTCTTTTCTTCAATAACTTTACTACTTTAACCATACTACTAGCAGTATTTGCTTGCTAAGTAAGTTTCTTAAATAAAGGGAAACTAACAAAAAAGAAGAAGATAACGGCTAAGAAGAGGCTAGCTGAACTAGGACTCCATCAAGAAACTAACTCTAAAATAAGGGAAGAGGGAACTACTTTCTATAAACATATAGAAACCTGTGAGCTGTAGGAATTATATGGGCCCCGTAGTTTGGTCAAACAGTGAAGCCATGTGGACTTTCATGTCTCACTGATTATCTGGACAATAGCGGGGTCTTTAGGCACACATGTGGGGCCCAACAGGTCAACTGTGTGGATGTGGGCCCAATCTCTAGTTGGATGCCTTGTGGGGCCCACCCCTGGTCCTATTTGAGGTCTTTTGAATATTGGGAGGTTGTCCTGCATCATTTAGGCTTGCATATGGAAGCAAAATATGTTGAAAATCTTGAAATTTTTCTGAGAGGAATTTTCAAAGTTATTACTTCCATGGGGTTCCTAGCGCAAAAACTGATGATCCCAAAGCACAAGAAAATGGACAACGAGGTTTGGGCGAGCGGCCATCACTGTGGGTTTGCTCCCTACAGGTGTGGGTTTGACTCTCCTCCTCGGCATAGGTGTGGGTTTGACTCCCCTCCTCGGCATTACCCGATACACGTTGTTGTGGGTGATTACATGTATCCATAGGGAATAGTCTCGCCTCAAAAAGAGGCGGGGACACCATGTCATCAAAAAAGAAAGAAAAAAAAAAGAACAAAAAAGAAAAAGAAAACGGCCAACAAATGTTTTCCCCAAACAGCCATGTCATGTGCCCAGCATGGTAAATTTTAAGAGTTGTACTGTCCTTGTCTGCACAGCACTGGATATAATGATGCCTAAAATATCAACTGCTTTGTGCTGTGCGATTAGAAATCAGTTTTTTGGTTTCTGTAAGTGGAGCTGATGGCTTTCCATCTTGTGCAAGATCTTCTGTTTAATTTGAATGTGTTTTCTTCATGGTCCCAAATCAATGCAGGACGGAAAGGCCCTTAAACTATTGGCAACAGCTGCTCGGCTCGATATTGAAGATTTTTTGCAGAAGAAAGTCTTCCTTGAGGTACACAACTTACAAGCTTCTCGTGCAATAAAAAGTCTTCCTATGTTGCATTTGGTTGCATACTAAAAAAAAAATAAAAAAATCCCTGTGTGGCTTGGCAATCGAACAGGTTGAAGTGAAGGTGAAAGTGAATTGGCGGCAAGATGAAGATCTTCTGAGGCACTATGGTTATGGTGGTCAAATTCGAGCACTTTAATGTGAAGTACGTGGGCTACTTGTATCATATCTACTCCTCAATCCTCTCCTTGAATAATAATACAAATGCAGATTTAGTTCCTAGTCCCTTTTCTTTTTAACTGGTTTGCACTCTCAAAAAAAAAGAAAAGAAAAAGCCATGAGAAAGTCTATTTGAATCCTCATTTCAAACACGGTCATATGAACAAGCATTCTCGAGGAACTGTTGTGCAATTGAGAGAATGCTGTTTTTGCATATTATCTATCAGCCGTTTTTAGAAGTTCAAAAGCTTTCCAACAGTTGCTTTGATAACTGGAGACAGATGACTTTGCTGCCTCTGATAGGAGAAATAGAGGATACTTCTCTATTTGAGATTTTGGATCAGGGCATCTGCAATCCTCTTGGTTGATAACACATTTTCTTTGCATTCATCATCATCATCATCATCATCATCGTCCATTTGTTTGGGATGGGTGAACTTGTCACCTCCAATAGTAGAACGATATTTCAGATGATTCTAGCTATGGTTGCTTTTTCCGAGACCATAGTCTCAATATCAATTCTTAGACCATATTTTGTTGCATACACAGACCACCTCGCAATTGGAGATGGCAGTGATCCTACACACTGATGAGAAATTATGGTCCGGGGATAGGGATGTTTTGGATGAATCTCTCATCAACATATCGCATCGGGTCATACCGTTGTTAACCTGATTAAGATTGTCATTAGATATGCATCCACGAACTAATGTACATCATTCGTCACTTTCTTAGTCATTTTGCAGGTCCCACATTGGATGGCCTACATGGTCAGAATCCTTGAGAGTAGAGATCCTCACCATCCAATAAACAGTTATGTCTAACTTAACCCTGTATGGACAGTGACAAATCTCTAATATGTGAGTCTTTCTATTTGGCCCATCCGGGGTGGGCCATTCTAGTTGAACAGCTTGGATCATCATGTGGTGGGGCAATAGGAACAAGCCTCCTAACATTTCTTGGCACTTGGTACTCTTATAAAGTTGCAGGCATGGAGAAGTGCAAATGGTACTGTTATGAAATTCATGGCAATGCATTGCCATGCTAATGTTTGCAGATAGGAATTTGAGTGCTAACTGATAATTCCAGATGCTGCAACTTCAGGCACCAAATACAGCTGAAGCACACACAAGGATCTGGGACGTTCGATCTGGGACGTTCTTCAGACAGTCCTAAAAAAAAGTAAGTGGCTTAATCACTCATTAGGTGTCCTATCGTCTATCCAAGCATCCATTTCTTCATACATATGTCGCCCACCTGGTTAGTGGACCTGCCAGACTTTTGGACTGCGGAACATTCCGGGGTCTTCCTGTTCTGTATTTTGTAAATACTGACCTATATTTTGCATTTTTGTGCAAATTCTACCAGAGATTAACATTTCACTCATCAAAACATGGTAACAGAATGTATGGACCCAGTTTTGTTACATTTGAGAATTTTAGCATTAGGAAATGATCATTTTTGGCTCTTTTTATTTTAAAAAATCTTCTAGACTGCAAATTGGTAAACTTTCTTAAATGTTATGGTTCCATAAGCATGAACCCTGCAATAAAACATGTCTATGGTGCACCAATGGCTGAGGGTGCGTTTGGTCGCACCAAATATCATGATATTTCAAGATTGATAAGTCGAATTTGGTGCAAAATATCAAGAAAATTTCATGATTTTTTATGCAATAAAATTATAAAATGCACCCTAGGGGGCCACTTTTGTTTGTTAACCAAACAACTATTTAGAAATTACTTTGGTGCATTATTTGGGCAGTTGGACAACTTAATTGAGTTTTATATGTCAGTGAACAATTTCCATGTGCATGTGAATCAAGTGCCCTACTCAGCCAAAGTATAATTCTTTCCCTGGGTTGGCCAATTACAATGAAAGAGAATAATCAGGCAGGCTGTGATGGATGATAGACAGGCAACAAGAAATTGCTTAGATACTGCATACAGCATGCAAGTACTTCAAATTACTTAGCGGAATATTGGATTTTTGGATATTTATTTGACGGTTTTAATGAAAAATATCTAATGATCTTATTTCAACAAACAAGTTTCCAAGATTAGAGGTTGGAATTGCTCAGACAATCTGATATCTGGGGTGTAACTCTAACTTAACAACAGTTGGTTTCACAAATTAGTGGGTTTAATTTGAGTCAATGTATGCCACTTGCAATCTCTGAGTGGCTGCATATCAACTGCCATATGCTGCCAGAGTATCAAATAACTCCCCAAAGAGAAATTATAGGATAAACAGCCTGTTCAAGTGCCACGCCACATGCAGAGAACATGAATGAGATCCACCCTATCCATCACGCGTGCTTCCTTTTGTTCACCTAGAGTCCAAAAAAAAAAAAAAAAAAAAAAAAAAAAAAAAAAAAAAAAAAAAAAATGTTAATCATGCCTATAATCTAAAAATTTACGTTGTGTGGCCCATCAGAGTTTTTGAATGGTTTGATGTTTGGAGCATCTTTCATCCTAGTGGGTCACATCAAATGAGTAGATTAGATGGGGTATACACACAAACGGTTGGGCCCACAGTGTGGTGGGTGTCCACGTATGCATGGTGTCACCCACTTTGAGTTTTGGAGTTGCCTGATTTTTGGGCTCAGGGCCAAACAGGGGGTGACCCCATATATATAAAGTCGTTCCATGTTAGTATAAGTTAGGATGTTCACAAAATTGCAATCAGTTCCATGTTAGTGTAAGTTAGGATGTTCACAAAATTGCAAGTACTCACATGGGGCCACCAATGGTGTTAGAAACCATTCAATCAGTGGGACCCATGGTCCATGCATCAATTGGACAATCTTATAGCTCAGCTTCCCTTTATTCATCTTCTTTTATCCCCTAAGCTCCAAAATTGTGAGTAGAAATGTAATCATTCTCCTCTTGGGCTTTAGTCCTAAAACTCAGTAACTCGACTCGATGAGAAAATAAGCCAAGTCACTGGGAAACTGACCGGCAACTTCAACTCAGTTCAGATTCGAGAGCTGATTTGTTGAGTTGGATTGCCTACTCTTGAGTCACTCGCTGAGTAAATGTGTTTTTAATAAGAAGAGAAATGCCATGATGTGGACTCCCAGCCTAAAACAAGTGAGATCACATCATTTTGTAGGAAATCACACAATTATTTTGTTTGCTTATTTTTATACTCTTACCATTCTAAGTATTTATTTATTATTAGCGAAGCATTAATCCTTGTTTAATATATTTAAATACCGAGTCAAGTTGAGTCGAATTGAGCATTTGAGTCAAATCCAACCCAGCTAGATATTGAGTTCAGTTGAGTTTTGAAGTTTTTAAACTATGCGTTAGACAAGATGTTATTCATCTAGCAGGTCTTACTGAGAATGGACCATAGATTAGAAAAGCCATTTTGTTCCATTAACAGAAGGTCAAGTTTGGGTGATTAATTAATGGTTGCCCCACTAGATGATTAGGATCATCATAACTATGCCATATGTATTCTACAGAAGATGTGAAGAACAATGGCTCCCACATCTTGGGATGATAGCAGTTGCAGTTGTTACGCATGTTAACGTATGGGCATTTTTACACCGGGCTCAAGTGGAGTGACCTGTGGGATGTGGGGGCACACTTAGGGTGGGTGGCCCATAGAGCCCATGTGATTTGTGCCCCGTGTGAGGTAGGTGGCTCATGTGATTTGGAGCCCACCAGGGAGTGAAACCCATGAATTTGGGGCCTGGGCTATGAGATAAATGGATTAATTCGCCAAGCTCTATCAGTTCAAGCTTTTAAAGCAAGTGGTTAATTGTCTTACATCACATGTGCACCACGGCCACAAGTGGTGAGCATAAATACCTTCTGGCATGTTCTCATGCATATGCACTACCTACTTAGTAGATGTAAACAAGAAATTGAAAAGGCTATATATTCAACCACCCATGAGAATAACAGCAGCTACTAACCCGAGTCAGAATATTTAAATAAAAAAAAATGCAGCTACTACAGTACTAAACTGCCGCAGTTTGATATATAAAAGGCAAAACCTCAACAAACCCAGAAAAAGAAAGGAGAAAAAGTTAGGAGAGATGGGATTAATTTATTAAGTTTAGCAAAAAAAAAAAAAAAAAAAAAACAACGTTTACATCTATTTTAAGTCAAAGAGTTGTAACCTTCCAACTTTCCTCTAATTGAAAAAGCTAACTTTTAACTTTTCAAGAAGTGTTCCATCTACATTCACGCTCTTTTCAGTAATAATCCCAAGATGAGATGAAACATTCTAATATCTGTATTTCACTGCAGTCAAGATCATGTGAAAGAGATAGCGTCAATTCATTTTGCATGACTAAAATACATCTCGGCACCATCAATTGGTTTTGGGTGTGGTTGGAATTTAACACCTGCCTCAGGATTCAGAAGCTCCCACCTGCTCGAAACATAATAAATCATTAGATGACAAAATACAAAACATGGATAGATGGTTTTTCTTTTTAATTCTGTATGACTCATTTACCTGTACTTGAGGCATACATGGTAGAGGAACATGATCACTTGAAGCCTTGCAAAGTTGTTTCCTGGACAATATCTTGGACCATGCCCAAAAACAGTGTAAGTTCCAACCTTTGGCTTCGAATCCTGTCAGCACACCCAGATCATGGTTAGTGTCATTCTATCTGCCTTTGAGCCGCTTCTTCAATACAAGTATGTTTTTGTACTTACACTCCATCTGTCTGGATTGAATGTTAATGGATCATCATAATAGGCAGGATCGACATGTATAGAGCGGATCCACACGATGACTTTCCAATTCTTTGGGATCTTGTAGCCTGCTTATTTTAAAAGTACTTCAAAACCTTATTGGCATAAGATACAACACACATCTAATATTAAACACATCACGACACTTGGGTTTATGATGTTTCCATGCATGTGTTCTTTTTCATACTTACCGTTAAGAACTACATTATCTTTCACCACTCTTCTGAATATGAAGGGTGACACATTGGACAAGCGAATCAGTTCATCAGTTACCTAAGTTCAAATGAAGTGTATTTAGATATGGAGTGTTTAAATCTATTTTCAGATGTTACTTTATGTGTGTGTGTGTGTGTGTGTGTGTGTGTTGTCATTTCTTCTTTTGTGAAATTGAAGATTACCTTTGAAGTATACTTCATTTCTTTGATATCTTCAGGTGTAAGAAGCTCGTCCTTAGATTTCTTATTTGTGATCCCACGTATCTCCTCCTACACCAATACCCCATGGAGAATTAAATACAATTTCATAGAGTTTATTCAATATCCGTCATCCAACAAAAATTAATCATGGACCTCAAAATGAGAGACGCATGTTAGTGTTGGAAAGCACCATGTCACGCTGTTAACACGTGGTTTCCTCACATATCTTGTGTTGGCTCTCAAAGAACAGTTACGGAAACAGAATGACATCACAAAAATACTACATTATCTTCATAAGATGTCTATGTTGTGGCATTAAAATAAGGAATTATCAAGTCTGGATGCCCCCATTGCATATGAATTGAGCCTATGATTAGTTATTTCAGATCATTGAGCTAATGGTCCCTACCATGGACAGGATGCCCAAAAATCTTCTGGATTCCAATATCTAATCTTCTTTAGACTCACAGTGTATTTTTATATATTATTAACTATCTATTTGTTAGCCACTAATCAAAAGGTAAGGATCTTCCTATCTAGATGTCTTTTGAGGATCCCCCAATCCACAGTGGCTCCATCAAATCATTGATCTGTATCACCAAATCATGGGCACCACTTGTACGGAGTGGTGCATCGTGACATTATTTGCATCCTGAAATTTGGAAAACAGTGTTTAGCAATAGCAAGAGCATTAGAGGAATTGGGAGGAGAAGTAATTAATCTTCACCTTGAGTTTATTTAGTACTGATGGGTACTTGGCAAGATAATAAAGAGCCCAAGTCATGACATTTGAGGTAGACTCATAACCACCTAAAATTAAGGAAACTATGTTGTCCACAACCTCCATTTCGCTCATCTTTTCTCCATTTTCATCAGTAGAATCCATCATCATCTGCATGAAATCCTGTTTCTGAGTGCCCATCTCTTTCCTTTTCCTCACTTCATCTAACAAGATGCCAGCTAGTTTCTTCCTACACTAAATACCATAAGAGAAAAAAAGAAAAGAAAAGAAAATTTGTTAGCATGTTCACCATTTCTTAGGCTACATTTGGATGTACTATTGACTTCATTGAAATAATTTAGCTTGAAAAAAAGGGAAATGAACAAAATCTAATCATGTAGGTGTATCAAGGGACCGGGCACCAAGTTAAAATTATATTAGTTTTTCAAGATTGACTTGAAAGAAATGCAATTGTGATATTAGAGGTACTTCCTCAATATGAATGCTAGGAAATTGCCACAACTATGATTTAATATTATTATTATTATTATTATTATTTTTTTCTCTTGATCGAACCTGTTAAGGTATATTAGATACATAGAAGTAGATATGAGAACTCTATATATATAACGAGGCAGTAGATTATAATAGACATCAGGTTCTCTTAAAATATGTTAAGAAACAAAGTTTGCCTTCTTATATTATCAATGCAATATATATCTAAGCTCTATACAATATAATCCGTGAATGTTAGAAATTCAATTCATTTATGCATCCAAATGCGCTGTAAAAGATTGACACTTGGGATCAATAAGTTGAATTTTGTAGACCTTGAGAGCCCAATGGTATGCTGTCCCCGGAACATTGATTGTCATTGATCGAATTCCTGCCATGAGTCCCCTGTATAGACGTTCCATTGTATCCAAAAGATCCTTTGATTTGAAGCTTATAAGCATATCACAGATGTTGCAAAACGTCATCTGAAAAATGTTTATGATTCATACAAACAATATTATTAGTGCAGTCTTAATACACAACTAGCTAGATTTCTATATTTAACACTGAGGTTAATTGAAGTTTTGAACAGATACAACATGACTAATTTAGTGACCTGAAGCATGTTGTTATCAAATTGCATTACGAGCTCGTTTGCCGAATGTTTCTAACAAGTGTAGATTAACTACTTACAGTTTTTGTTTCCTCAAATGCAATGATCTTTCCCTTAGAGGCCCACTCTTCAAAAGTTGAGATGAAGATGGGTTGGGCAGTGATGAGAAGGGCTTTGAGGGCCTTTGGGCTGTTGAAAGCTTCCATCAAATGCCTTCTTATCCTCTTGTGGGCAACCCCATCAACGATTGCCACAGCTGAATTCCCAATCAGCTGAGTGGATGGCCAGCCGCTGCTGAAACTCCCTTCCTCAGTCATGCTACCAAGGACTTGCTTGTTTAGTTGTGGGGTACATGTGATTATTGTGGGGTACCCAAATAAATGGGTCCTATAAATACCACTATCTCCATACCTACAAATCAAATGTATTTGTAAGAAAAATAGAACAACTTCCATGTAGAAATTGGACTTGGGAAGTGATATTCGATCCTGATCGTTCATCAGATGGGCATTTCCATGTGGGCCACGTGCATGCATGGATTGTGTCACGCTCAACCATGGAAAAGTTACTAGGACACCCGAGAGTTTCTTTTGCAAATATATGATCCAAACCATTGATCTGATTCAGTCCACTGTGAATGGAGTATGCCTTGAAAAAAATTTGCAGACTGGAATATCCTAACCGTTAAATCAATAGAAGGTTAAATAGAACTTATATCAATGGTTCACATTCAAGGGGAAATAGTCCAATGATCAAAGTATTATGAAATTCCAGTTTAGAAGATTTTTCTAGGCATTCCACTTATGCCTTGGGCATTTAGTCAGATAATAGCTCAACCCCAGCCCAATTAATCACTGGACCTAAAGGTCAGGCCAGGTCCAACTCAAGGGCCCCACAGACAACCCAACATACCTTGCTTTACGTTTTGCAATGAAATGGTCTGGCTTTCTCAAGAACTTGAAACACCACAAGAAATCGAGAAGCTCGCCGATGAGTGGCCAGCCCATCGATCCTGGCGGCACCTTCAATCCGTCGGTCCCTATTTCGAGCCCTCTTACGTGCCATCGATCGTTGATCCATCTTACATACAACACAAGGAAAGAAAGAAGAACAAGAGCTGTTGAGGTTGCAAAAGTTACAACCTCCATGGTTCTTGAGATATACTTCAGCAGAACTTTTTTTTTTTTTTTTTGGTCTTTTTAAATTTTCTGCTTGAAAATTTAAAGGGCGGAGAAAGATGCGGTTGTATAGGATACTCTATGCGTTTGTATAATATGCTTTTGTCTGCATCTCATGGACTCATATTCAAGAAATAAAAAGTTGTGGTCTGTTCCTCTACAACAAATTCTATTTGTGGGCCCCACAGTGATCTGTATATAGCATCCAGATCGTCCATCAGAGCCTCCTCGCCATGAAATTAGGATGCCCTAAAAATAAGGCTGACCCAATCATCAGGTGGGTCACCGCATGGAAAGAAATGGCCAACCACCCAAAACAATCCGAATTCATGTGATAGTGTACCTGATTATTTGATAGCCCGGATTTTTTGGCTGGTCCAATTTTCATGATGGGAGGATCCTGCTTGACGGGCTAGATTCCATATACATAACATGGTGGGCCTCACTTATAGCCAGTTGTACGAAATTCTCATATAGGACAGCGGGGCAGCGAATTAGGTGCGGCCCCGACCTCACCCAAGACGGTCCGGCCCTTAACAAGGCCCCACCTTGATGGATTTATTTTATATCCACGCCGTCCATCTGTTTTAACAGATCATTTTAGGTCATTATCCCAAAAAATGAAGTATATAGATATCCCAGGAAGACTATACTATAGGAAAGAGTGATGATTGACCATTAAAAACTTACTGTGGGCTAATTTTTGGATCAGGGAGATAAATTTTTATTTTTCCCTTCATCCACGTTTTTGTGAACTTATCAACAGTTTGGATGGAAAATAAACATTACCTTGGTCTTAGGAAGTTTTTAATGGTGTAGCGTCCAATCACCACTGTTTCCTATAATATGGTCCATCTGAGATTTGGATCTGATTCATTTTTCGGATCATGGATAAAAAAATGATATTGAAAAACGGATGGACGGTATACATATAGAATACATGCATCAAGGTGGGCCGCACGGTAACTGCCGCACCTTCTTGGGTGAGACCGGGCCGAACAAATCGGCAACCGACAGCGTAATCCACGTCCACTTCAGACGCGAATTGAGTGCCCCGCCAACAAGAAGTATTAGTATCTGTAAGCGGAAGATAGGTGGGGTCCACCGAGATGTCGATGTTACATCTAATCCGTCAATCAGTTTTCTCATCTCATGTTAGAACATGGGTCCAAAAATAAGACATATGCAAAACTTAAGTGGACCACGCTATAGGAAAGAGGAAAAAGTGGTGATTGAATGCCCACCATTGGAATCTCCCTGAGGCCACATAACCTTATGAACGGTTTAGATGGAAAAAAAAAAAAACAAAAAAATCACAATGGGCCACGGGAAGGTTTCAACAGCTGGTGTTTCCATATCCGGCCTACCCGAATTATTGATCTGCCTAGGTTCGATGTGATGGACGGTTTGGATGTATCACGGACTTGCCGTCCATTCGCGTACACCGACCCCTGATAGTGGTTTGGTAAAGATATAGGTCTCAGGTTTGGGAAAGATACAGGTCTATCATAAGATATGATATTTAATATATGTTTAATATTTAGGTTTGACACCTGGGAGATTTATATCGACATTGCAGGCCACCTCGATGTTCGTTCGCCTGCAACAGGTTGCATGTGAAGTTCACATGCAATGGCTGCATACGTGCTAACGTGTCACGTGTGTATCGTATACAAGTGCCCCACCATGAAAATAATCTGGCATGAAAATCAGGTTTGTCCCTCACACTTGGGCTTTTCCAAAATAAAAAAATAAAAGATTCTTTTAATATAAAAAATAATTTTTCTTTTATAAAAAATATTACTTTTTGATGAATTTTTAATATGTTATTGGCTTCTTGGGAATGAATTGATTTTGTATTTAAATTTTGGATGGAGAGTTGTCCCGGGAGGAGAGACACAGTGAAAGAGACGAATGTGAAGAGGCATGAAAATGCATGTCCTTGTTGGGTTTCACTTGGACCACTTGATTACACATGTAGTGATTAGTTGGGGTTTAACCGTGTGTGTGTGCATGTATGCATGTGACGGGTGTGCCAAAGTTATATTTAAATCAAATTAAATTAAATGACTTGTAATCTTATGCATTGAAATAGACGGGATCTAAAAAGATTAACCATCTACAATGCTATCAATTGACAAAGAATTAGGGGGTATGTGAAGGAAAGGTTAGTCCTTTAGATAAGTTCCTTTTGTCTTAGATATAAAAACTTTTTATTACCATATTGATAACTTTATAGTATTTGTCAACAAAACAAACACTTACGAGAAAGTTACAAAAAAAAAAAGAAGCTAAATCTCAATTTTATTAAATTATATAAGAATGCAATGTAACCGGCAAAAAACAAATAAAGTATAAGAAATTAACTTTCCATGAAAGGGACTCTAGGGGCTTGTTTGGATGCCACCGAACAAGTTACTTTTTAACTTATTTTAAGTTATTAAGTCACTTTTTACACTTAAGTGAGTTTGGTAAACATAATCATAAAAATAACTTAATGTCTAAAGCTACTTTCCAATATTTGTTATATAACTTTTTAAGTTACTACCTTTATACTTTCCTCTCTCAATTATGGTCCATGTCAAAGGAGCCCCTCTCTCTCACCGTCCTTATCAAAGGAGGCCCCATGTAATGGATTATCCCCATCAAAGGTGGTGCTCACACAATGGATAGCCCACATCATATGTGGGCCTCATATAGTAGATGACCACATATTAATGTAGGCCCACAAAATGAATGGTCCACATTAAAAGTCAGCTACTAATGATAAATAACCCACATCCAAAGTAGACCGGTATAATGGACAACCCACTTCAAAGGTGAGGCCTACATGATATATGGTCTACATCAAGGGTGGGCTCTACATGATGGGCAATGGACATTGAAGCAGGGCCCCACATGATGAATGCCTCACATCGAGGGAGGCATCCCAAATGATGGATGGTCCACATTGAATGTTAGCCTTTAATGATGAATGACCTACATCCAAGGTGAGCCTCGCATGATGGACGACTCATATTGAAGGTAGGGCCCACATGATGGATAATCCACATTGAAGGTGAGGCCCACATGATAGACGGTCCATATCAAAGGTGGGCTTCACGGGATGGATGACTCACATCAAGGTAGGCTTTACATGATGGATGATTCATATTAAAGGTCAGCCTTAATGATGAGTAGCCTACATCTTAGGCCCCACATGATGGACGACTTACATCAAAAGTGGTCTCCGCATGATTTGGTGGATGTTGAAGGTGGGCCCCACATGATGAACAATAACATTGATGGTGGGCCCCACGTGATGGATGACCAATATCAAAGTTGGGCCCTATATAAAGGATGGTGTATGTTAAAGTTGGCCCTTAATGGTGAATGGTTCACATCCAAGGTGGACCCTGCATGATGGACAACCCACATTAAAGGTGGGGCCCACATAATGAACAATTCACATCAACGGTTGGCCCCACATGATAAATATTGAATATGAGAGTGGACCAAACAAACTTGAAGGATAAATATTTGTGTGATGTTGGAAATAAAACACGCTTTCCTACTTTTCAGTCAACAAGTTCGTTATTTACCAAACAAGTTTATTTACTTAATAAGTAGAAATCAAGATAAGCTAGATAAGCTACTTATGGCATAAGTAGCTTTTCTAAAGTAACTTACAATCCAAACACCCGCTATGTGTCCCTTGTTGATTTATAACTAGTAAATTTTTCTCTTCTTCTTCTTCTTCTTTCTTACTACTCTTGCTTTGGATAGTTTTGAGAAGTTAACAAATTTTAAGAAGTAAACTGCAAACAAAAATGAGTTAGGAGATAAGGGTGTGGTTTTTTGATTTTGTAGATCAATCGAAGTCCATGTCTATCTGATTTATAAATGGAATTGCAAACTAATTTAACCACTAGAAGGGTGCGGCTGATTTAACCACTAGTAGGGTATAAATATCACCTTCAAGACAATGATAATGCACATTAAGTAATTTATTTCTGTTTTCTCTTCTTTCATACGTTTCTTCTCTTTCCTGGTCATCATCCTAAAACAAACTTGCTTATTTTTATTTATTTATTTTACCTCGTATCAGAAGATTTTCATGGATCATCCATCTTTTGGACAGCTTAATAATTGTTATTCATGCGGTACTTGAGCAATTGTGCTTAGTGAACGGCCCAGGAAGAGTCATATCACAATACTTTTCCAAAGAGCAATGCAACTTGCCAAATAGGCCAACCAAAATACAATCCACCAGAAGGGCGTTCCTGATTCACCAATAGTTTAATAAAGCGTACGCGTATCGAATTGGAATGGCGCCCTTACTGCTTGTTGGGCTACAATCTGCAGGCTAGACTTATCTGTCTCACATGGGCCACTCATTTTAAGCTCTGCATTGTGGGCTGTGGCCATGTTGCCTCATGCAAAGATTATTATTTTATAATTTTTAATTTATGTAAATTAATTATTTTAATAGGAATATTTTAAGAAGCTATTTTCAAAATAAAATCGTTTTAAATCAAAGGGTATCTTCAAAATTAAGGGGGACTATTTCACTTGTGACCAAATCTCACCGCCGGTTGCAAATCCTTTTTTTTTTTTTTGAAGAATTGGGTGGAGTCATAACTCCAAATGACAACAAAAGCAACATAAATTGAGAGAAAGTTCTGTCTACCAGGGATTTCTAGTCTAACAACTCAAAATGCCTTTGTCTTTTTTTCTTTCTATATATATGTATATATTTTCTTGTTATATTTCTTTCTCAAGTCTTGTTTTTGCCCATCAATACAGACAATCCAAGTTGTGAACCACACCTCTGGTTCACACAAATCAAGCAATCCTAACCATTGATTTGATGAAAATAAAATAGATCGTCAAAAGTAAAATAATGAGTGGTACAAATTGAGAATTTGGATGGCTACGCATCATATGCTTAATATAGTTTTTGGGTTACAATTCATCTACAATTGAGTTGGACCATATGAGTTACTACACAACTACGCCACTGATACATAATAGTGGGCCAAGCATGCAGGCCAAAAAGGAGAAATGGAAAAAAACAAAAGATAAAAAAGACAAAAGAAAACCCTCAAATGTGGGTGCTGTATCTTCTGCCTTAGATTCCTTTTAGCATCTTCATAGGGGGTCATGGATTGCTTGGTGGCTGGTGACTCAACCTGGCAGGATTTACTTAGGCCACATGGCACTATTAGAGATGATGGGGCCCACACAGTGTATATTTAAAAGTTATAGAGTTGACTATATGCTTGATTGGGCACATCTTTTATAGCATCACATGATTCAATCAAATCCCATTATGTCACTAGTGACTAGCGATCCACTTTCCTCCGTAATGTTGAAAAATAGGAAGTAGTAAACAATGAGATAAAAAAGAAATTGAAGATGAAAATATTATTTATTGTAGGTTAAGTCTTGACTTGAATAGTTAATATCTCAAGACAAATTTATTATTAATTTTTTAATAGTTTAACAAGTGCAAAAGAAAGAATATATAAATTATTTTTAGAATACAATGAACTTACATATTTGAATATCAACATAGATTTATACCTTTAAATGTTGAATAAATCTCCAAGAGATGGCATCGATACACCTCGCATAAACTTTTTTAGAAAAGGACAAGTGCTAGAAGGCATAATGAGAATATAATATTTGAAGGCTTGATCTATTATGAATTATCTTAAAAAAAAAAAAAACCTCTCGGCCATAATGTCTGAGATACATATAACATGCGAGCCCATTGTGTCTTTCGTGAAGTGATAATTTTGTGCCTCTTCTGTACATCCATACACCCATTCACACTTACAAATTACTCTACTATCAATAGATATGACGCTTTTATCTTGCGACAATTATTTCTCGCTTTTAAGACAAATAATTATTCAATAATATACAACTAATGCTATACTTAGACCCTAGTTATCACAACCATCGCTATGTCTTTATGAATCCACGAGAAAAAGAAATATATGAACTTCTCGGTGAACTTTTCGAATCCACGAGAAGTTCTCGTGGATTCACAGTGAACTTCTTGAATCCACGAGAAAAAGAAATAAAAATAATTTTAAAATATATGAAAGAAACTTGTTGATCATTGATAAACAAGTCTACAACCCTTTTAAGTTTAGGAATTAAACTATAACTAAAACTCCCTCAAATTCATAACTTATTATAATAGTAAATTTTTATTTCCAATAAATTCCTATGTGGTTTAACCACATTATTTTCCTAATTTTTCTAAACACTTTTTATATTGGACATAACTCCTAAAGCTCAATGAATGAATAATTATAATCAAATTAAAATTTACTAAAAATAATAAAAACGAAAATAAACATGAAATTCGACCATCGATATGATGGAATCTTGCAAATTTGGCATGGGAAACTCGGTTGTGCCTACTTAGTTGGCTAAAGTAGCTCATCTTACCCCAAAATCATATATGGTACGTTGAGTAACTCATTCCGGTTTACGAGATATGTCTGTTTTAAGGTTCTGACGGTTTTGATGACTTCCGCCTCCGATCAGGCCTTCCCTAGTCCATCTTAGACATAAAAGTATCCGCGACCTGCTCTACATCAGTCCCCTCAACTTCAAAAGAACTCGTCCTCGAGTTCTCGTGCTGCTTCAGTTCTTGATACTCAATCAGGTGTGCCATAATGATACCCATATCAAAAGTTACGATTAATTTATGGTCCACCTTCTTTTGGTCCAACTATGCTAGAAATGTATAGGTAGCATGTCCCACGTCAACAGTGATGCCATGTGTACGATCATGTCCTAGTCACTCTTAATTAACAGCATGGCTGAAATTTTGGGTGCTAGTGGGTCAAACTTCTGACTAAATCCTGGTTTACACCTAATTTCACCATGGTCGGGTGCATACACATACCAAGTGGGTCTCACAAGTGCGGACTTTCACTACATTGTAAAGAAAAAAAAATTTAAATGAAGATATTTTTGTAATTTCATCAATCAAAACCTCCTTTAATTTCTAATCATTCATGCATTATTTAGTAAAATATAAATTCTTCAAAAATTTTATCCTAAAAATTCTTACTTTACAAAATAAATTTTTTTTTTTTTTTTTTTAATTTTATATTTCTGTAAAATACAATAGCAGTACGTCTTTGCAATAACCCAAATAAGAGTAAATGTATTTACAATTTTTAGAGTAGAAGTGTCTAAAATTATTGGAATGAAGTCATTTCAGATTGTCCCTTTAATAGATTTAGTTATATATATATATATATATATATATATATATATATATATTTTATTTGGAACTTGGACCCGACCCAACCTGACCCAAACGGGCCACCAAACACATGGCTCAGGTGTGCAGCAAACTTGCAGATGGCACACGTGGTGCGTGTAAAGATGCAAGCGGTGGTACGGATTTGTTTGGGGTAAACGGACCTCCCATCCCAAACCAAACAAAAACGATAAGAAACTGAGAAAAAAAAAAGAGAAAAGAAAAAGAAAAATACAAAATAGAAAAGAAAGAAAGAAAAGAAGAAAAAGGAAAACCAACAGGCGAACCCTCTCTCTCTCCCTCCCTCTTGTGTGTGTGTGTGGAAAATGGCGTTATCTCTTACCGCTTCTCTGCACACTCCTCTCCGAAAAAAGCCCTCTTCTATCTCAGATGTCTTCTTGAAAAGGGTAAAAATTAAAATAAAAAAATCCCCAACATATCCTCTCTCTCTCTCTCTCTCACTTGATTTGATTGCTGTAATAATAATAATTGAAAATAGAATATTTTTGGGAATGAATTTGCAGGAGGCGAAAGAGGGGAAGCAGTTCGGTAGATGGAGCTGCAGGAAGAAGGAAATACACCCAAAGTTCTACGAAGGAGCCAAGGTATACTGCAACGGGGAGCACGTCATGACGACGGGTGGGACCCAGCCGGAGTACGTGGTCGATGTGTGGTCGGGCAACCACCCTTTCTATCTGGGGAACAGGTCTGCTCTGCTCGTCGATGCTGATCAGGTCGAGAAGTTCCGTAAAAAGTTCGGAGAACTCTCTAATCTCATGGAGATTCCTGTCCTCAAGTATGGTGAGATCGTCATCCCCAAGAAGAAGTCCGCTTCTGGAAAGGGCAAGGGCAAAAAATAACCATCCAATTGGGTTTTTAGATGCTGTCTTTGGATTCTCAATCCCATCACTTCTTCTTCTTCTTCTTTTTAATTATGTGAAATTGGGTGGATTTATGTCTTTTGATGTGTGTTTGGATTCGCAATTCCATCTCTTCTATTTTTATTATTGTTCTTTCCATGACTATTTTGTTCTTGATTTGTTGCCTTTGGAAAGAGTGATGATTGAAGATGGCTGCGATGGCCAACAGCACTTCTCTACTATAGGTTAGATGTTCCATGTGGGACATCTATGCCGTCCATCAAGTGGGTCCCACTATTCAGATAGCTTAGAGATTCATTCCAGTAGATGCATCCTGAATGTGGATTGCGGGCAACTGTTTGTAATTTTACAATCCTGATTTTCGGGCCAGGTGTTCTACAAGTGGACCATGCAACGCCATACACGTGTGCTAGATTGCACCTTCCATCTTATCTCATCGTTGGGTTGAGGAACTCAGTCATTGACAATAGCATATATGGCATGGAACGATGAATCAACTCTCTCCCTCTGAGCCGTACTGAAATGATTCGTTTGAAGATTAGACTGAAAAGGCCACTCACTCATGATGGGTGGAACATATGTTACAGGTGGCCCTCACCTGATGAGTGGACATGATCTTGCATCATCATTGCCCAACTGCACATACCTGCATCAATGGAGTATGGGTTTTGTTCAAATGTATTACAAGGCACGCTGTTACCTTCTCAATGTTCCCCATTTTTCTCTCATTGGCACGACTCATCTAAGTTATTGATCGGTCTTAATATGCAAACCTAGGCCTAACATGGGTTGGCACACTAGATGCATGGTGCAGATTCCATGCACACATCATGGTGGGACCCACACAGCAGCTTAGGCCTTGTTTGGGCAATGGGATTAGGTGGGATTGGATTCATCTGGTTCCGTGCCAATTCCACTCCATGTTCGGAAAAGTTTGGAATTAGATCGGATGGAATTGCATTGGGTCCCGTGCCAATTTCACTCAATGCTAGCAAGTTGCGTAGGTCCCACCCAGATGTGTGGGCTATATCCACACCGTCCACCCATTTTTTGAGATTATTTTAGAGCATGGGCCAAAAATCAGGTAATTCTAAAGCTCAAGTGGACCCACCACTGAAAGCAACGGGGATTGAATACTTACCGTTGAAAACTTCTTTGGGGCCACATAAGTTTTGGATCTACCTCATTTTTCGGCCCATACCATAAAATGAGGTTACAAAATAAATGAACGGTTTAGATATAATACATGTGTGTTATTCTAGTAATTTCAAATGATGGTGGGTATATCCATTCAATGTACCACCGTATTACCAACAAGGCAGAGCATTAATCTAATCCCATGGAATCAGGGGACAATCCCTGCCATAGGTAATAATGATGTTTTTTTGAATCTAATCCCACCTAATCCCTTCTAATCCCGTTGCCCAAACAGGGCCTAATGTGGGATGCGGATTCAGTGGATCCATTACCGTGGGGCCTACCATGATGCATGTGTTTTATATCCTCGCCATCCATCTTTGCCTGTTCATTTTAGGGCATGAGGTAAAAAATGGAGCAGATCCAAATCTCAGGTGCACCACACCACATGAAACAGTGGTGATTTAACACTGACCATTAGAAACTTCCTAGGGTGGTCAATTGCCACTGTTTCCTGTTGTGTGGTCCACCTCAGATTTGGGTCTGCTTCATTTTTGGGCTCTTGCACTAAAATGAACTGGAAAAACAAATGGATGGCGTGGATATAAGATACATACATCATGGTAGGCCCAACAATCATGGATCCACCAAATCCATGTCCAACTTAATGTGCAGATTTCACATGCACATCATAGTAGGACCCACAGCTCAAACACATAGCAGCTTAATGTGCATCACATGTGAACAAAACTGGTTCATTTACTACTGTTTAAGTGATTTTAAGAAGATCAATGATTCTTCTAACTGTGGTGTGAGTGCGTGGGTGTGTGTGGGGGTGAGCGTGTAATGATAATAATAATAATAATAATAACAACAACAAATGATTCTTCTAACTAAAGATAAGAGGGCAGAAAATCAGAGTAATTGGTGAGCAGAACCTAAAAAGATTACGTGTTGATTGTAAAAATTAAAATATTTTACCCTGGCATACACCATCTGGTCATTTACAAACCTTAGTTCTCTTCCACAAGCCAATTTCGAATCACGTACAACAAGAAGCCCACAGAAAAGATTGCCGATCCCAAAACCACAAGGATCCGAACCCATAGAAAGGAATTGAATGCTTTCAACATGAATTCATGCCATGACCAGAACCATAGGATCGAGCAAATAGATCCTACTGTGGCACCCACAACGACTTGGCTGACGGTGTGAAGCTGCTGCGAGACTCGTAGCCATGACTGCCAACAAAAATGATAACAGAAAATAGATTTAGCCACATTTTCAGAACTTTCTCGTGCGTGCGTGCATGTGTGTGTGTGTTTGTTTCTGTTTATTCTTTTGCAAACCTGCATTTTTTTTTTCAATTCAATAGTTATGCATCTTCAAACTCCTACAGGATGGCAAGTGGTGTGAAAATGACTTAAATGGCATCTTATGGGGAGAAAGCATTGCAAAGGGGGATAATGAATGAAAAGATGGTAGACTTCTATGTGGTTTTCTACTATTTATTGAATGGCAGAGATTCATTTACCATCCACACATTGCGGGCTGCATTTGGGGATCAAACATCGCACAAAAATCTAATGCGTCAGATGAGTTTAACCATCTGATATACTTTCTAACACTTGCTAGCCACCATTTGGACGGTTAGGGTTATCTATTAGTGAGACTTTCAGGTTATTCTCCATTTGCATTAGGCCCATGATTTCGGCAATTTGGTCTAACATGTTGGGAAACCACACAACTTGCCCTTCTATGTGCAAATTAAAGGGATTGACAATATAAAATATTTAACGAAAATCACTTCTAACACACAGAAACAAATCATCAAACATGTAGGATGCAAGAGACACCAATATTTTTTACGTAGAAAAACCTTCGATGTGATGGGAAAAACCACAGGATCCAGTTTGGTAATCAAGTGATCTCTCTTTGATGCCCAAACTACATCACTCAATGGTGGATTACAAGCAACAATGAAAAGAATGAATTTCTCACTAATTAGGGATTGTAGAAAATCCCCAACACAATCCTTGGAGAAGACAATCGAAGAAACCGGTGTTGTGGATGAAGCTTCATGAACCCGGTTGTGGAGATTTCGGTGATAGAAGGCTCTTGTTCTTCTTCTCTTACAAAACTCCCTTTCTCTTCTTCTTTCGCCTCTTTTTCCCCAAGAAAGAAAAACCCCCAAATGTAGCTTAACTCACTTACAAAACAAAAGAGCCACTTTTCTCTCATTTTACTTGCATGGTCAAAAGACCAAAATACCCTCACACACATGTGGCACTAAAATGCTATTTAAGCCCACACATGTGGGTCCCACTCAACATGAGGAGGGACCCCAACACTGACATACACATATGCCATCTATATGGTGGGTGAATCACCCTCACCTGACAACTGGTGGATGATGTACATGACACTTCTGCCAAATGACATGAGGTTCATTAGAACCAGGGCTGCAACTTGGGTTCAGGTCAATTGACCCAACCTGAGATCGGGTTGGGTTGCCAGGGTCCTTGGGTTGGATTAGGGTTGGAAAACTCTAACCCAATTTGAAAGTGGGTAGAGTTCTGGTTGAGAAAATTTTGTTTGGGGTGTGTTAGGTTGGGAATACTCACATCTATTTGGGTCAGTTTAGGGTTGAGTAAAGGAATTTGGGTTGGGTTTGGGTTTACGTTAGGAACCTTGGGTTGGAATTTGGGTCGGGTTGGGTCCTCTTCAAATCGGATTAGGTTTGGGTTGACAGGCAAGCCAACCCAACCCACCTGAGTTGCACCCTTAATTAGGACTTGAAGTTTGGTGTAGTAGTTTGGCTAACGCTGTTAATCATGTCCTTCACATGGTATCCTCAAGAATGCTCCAGTGCATCTTTCTAATCTTCACCTTTTTTTTTGGTAAGGTAATTGGGATCAACATCTAGGAGCATCCTAGTCACCTATGCTACCATCCAACCCAGATCATCTATCCTGTGGTTTCTCAATTGGAATTGTCACTGGATCGTATCATGAGACTCCTAACATGGAGAATTTTAAGTTGGAAAGGATTTTACACGATAAAACGTCAGTAGCAAGCAAAGGTGTGGAATCAGAACTATAACAAAATTTACAAAATAAGCTCTTTTTTTTTTTTTTTTTAACACACGCACACACCCCCACACACTCACGCCGTAGTGGGTTTTCACCACCTATGGATACTCGAACCCTTGACCAGGTGTTGAAACTCCTGAGAGTCTACCACCGGAGCAAGAGTAAGGATCCATTTACAAATAAGCTATTCTCTAACTTGAAGATTAAAAAATTTACAAGATTCTGATATGGGAGTGAGACCGTGTGTAGAACCCTGACCCGCGTGTTGCCCAAAGTGCTGGTTTGCACATTTGTAAAGAATAAAATATTGCAATGTTGGAGGAGATCTGCAAATAATAGGTCCGCATGACTAGATTGCAGTGAGTATAGTATTATACAGAAGGTCTAAAATTCGATAGAGTGCATGAAACACTTGCAGCCTCAACTCAATTCAGTCAAGACTTGGGTCTAATTGAAGAGAAAACTATCCTTTGTAAAAACCCAAAAGAGCTTGATCGAGTCCTTGAAAAAGCACATCTCTGAGTACAAAAAAATTGATTTACTTAAAAAAAAAAAAAAAACCCTCAATCAAGAAGGAAATAACATAAGATCTTTAAACTCATAAAAACAGCTTGACCAAAGGTTTTCAAGTTGACTTCGACTGTATCAATCAAGTTTTTAACCTAGATAAATTACTAATTGTGTTCCCTACTCGTATTGATGTGGATCAGTTTTCAACAGAATATAGCTAGTACATAAAAATTCTTTCAACAAGCTCCTGAAGTGTCTTTGCTAAACGTATAATTTTGAAGAAAGATATTTATACTGTGTTGTTATCCTAAGAATGCAAAAAGCTATATAAATCTGTTTAGGTATCTGCTAAGTCAGTGGGTTTATAAAGTTTGTAGCAAAGTTTTTAGTAAATAATGCAAGAAATGGTTATATAAAATAAGAGATCGAGCCATGACTCTTACAAGATATGTGCCACAAATCAAGATAAGTGCTGCAAAAGTCAGTGTAAGTGCATTGATTCCTAGCCACTCGATCACTGCAAAAAAAGAAAAAAAATAAGGCGTCACATCTCTGACCAGAAAAATGAAACATGATATTGATATTATGGAATTTGAACAACAATAGCAACAATGCATCTAGACTCTAAAGCAATGTTCAAACTACTCGGACACCGGTGTTGGATTCCAAAGTTTGAATAGGCCGAGTCGATAAAAACTCGAGACTTTTCAAAAAATCAAGTCCAAAAACCTTTTATTTATTTATTATTTTTACACACCCACACACCACCCACACACCACATGGGCACTCGAACCCATGATCTCAATGTTGAAACGCAGTGCGTCTACCACTGAGCCATGCAGTGAGACCCATCAAGTCCAAAAACCTGTTGATCAACTTGCAATGCAGCGCAGTCGAATAAGTTTGGCTCAGTTTTGAGTATAGAAGTCTAAATTCAAATCTTTCACAAATATAAGTTATATTGGCATGTGAGTCAAACTTGGACTTGGGGTTCTGAGTATCAACTCTACATTCAAACCTTTTATAGGGGAAGGGGGAAGTTTTATTGACTTCCTGAGTCAAAACTTGGACTCATATAACATATTTTGATTCCAAAGTTTGAGTTAGCAAAGTCAATAAAAACTAACAGATTCCAGGTTTAGACTTGATACTCAGAACCCAATCAAACAAATTCAGCTGGTTCAAATTCCAAATGATCAGCAAGTTTTTGAAAATTTCCCTATTTGAGTCACCTCTAGAAGAAGAAGAAGAAGAAGCACCTAAAAACATTGCCCTTGCGTCTAGATTAACCATAAAACTGAAAAGCTCCATTTAGGTTCAAATGAATTCATAAAAATAAATGAATGGAATTCCCAACATAGTTAAGATTATGCACAAGCAAATTCACCTGCCCTGCAATTTGGAGAACTTACTTGAAACGACAGCAAAGACTGCAATATAGAAGATGGATTGCGCATGAGAAGATGGCATCCCAGGGTCGGATCTCAAAGCGGAGGCAGGTCGCTGCTGGTTAAGTATCTGCTTCAAAGTAGTGGAGAGCGAGGAATTTAAGACTGCTCCCATTGCGGCCCACAAGGCTTCAGCATCATGCTTCAAAATAATGACAGACCCAAAAAGGGCAGCAACTAGCCACTTGCTCTGAAGCCAATAGAAATAGAGAGAGGAGATAATGTCAAAGTAGAAAAGGTATAGAATAGAAAATCCCATAGAATATTGTGATTGAAGAGTCTCTGAATGTATAGAATACATTTTGAAGTTTTTATTGGTGAAATATCTTAATGGCATGATTTGAAACATGACTAAAGCTTCTTATTCTTCTTCTTCTTCTTCTTTTTTTTTTTTTTTGCGAGGGGGGGGGGGGGGGGGGGGGGGGGGGGGGGGGGGGATGGGATAGTTAAGCTGGGATTGAGCTTGCAACCTTGTTGAAATGCAAGTTGCCTGTCATTGAGCTATGGCCTCACACAGGAGTAAAGTAGAACATTACTAGCTATGATTGACAAACAACCAACAAGAAGATAAACAAGCGTCAGAAAGATAATTTCAATCTATGGAACTTCATGCAGAGCACAATATCTATACCTGTAGAAGGTAACAGAAGAGTAGCTCAATGAACAAACACTATCTGAAACATATATTAGTAAAGAGGCTGAATCCATTATGCCTCCTTTGTGGTTTAGTAAATGGTATCAACCCTATAACCTGATAAGATCAGTGAATGTGTCAACCAATCCAAACTGACCAACTACTAGGCCAACCCATGGACGGGCCAATGCCAAAAGAGTTGCACCAATTATCGGTTTCTACTCACTCCAATCATTCCAATACTTTAAAAAATAATAAAAATAAAATAAATAGGTCCATTAAGGGGATGGTCTTGTTCCATTGCAAAAGTGCACCATTCAAGGTCTCTAGTTTCCTTTTCCTTTTTCTTTTTTGGTAACAAGGGGTTTGTAGGGTTAAGCTGTATTTGATGGACAGAGGACCCTAAAGCATTGGTGAAGCATGCCATGATGGCAGGATTTGCAACTGGGCCAACATAGGAATCCCTAGCTACGAGCTGTTTCCATATGATGAGAAGATAAATAGGGGTTAAGGACATGAAGAATTTCAATCTATGTAAATTCAGCCTGAGGATAGTATATGGAGCTGAATATCTGTACTGGCACGTGAAGTTCAAAATGATTTATGTTATGTTTTGCTTATGCAGTGACACGTGAAGCTGAAGTCCATGCTCCAAGCATGTTCATGTTTTTGTTTTACCATCTTGAGGAAAGGGCATAAATCCCATATGCATTGGTGAATATGATAGTCACATATGAAAAATTGGAATGATACAACAAGGATAAATTCTGTGCATGTTGATGTTGAAAATTTTCTAAAGGCTAGACATAAAACTGAGAAACAACTCCATCGAATCAAAATATTTAAGAAACTCCCAAAGCCTGTATGAAATTTTCAGTTATTCAACTGAAACAAGAATCAGGATAGAACAGAAAACAGCTCAATTAAGTTATCAATATTCAAATAGCCCTTAAAAGCCATTTGAAACATTCCTATCTTCAATTCATCACAGACAAAATGGAAGTTTCTGGAATAGAGAAATGGACAAGCAGAATCACAAATATTCAAATAAATATTTCCATATGGCATCTTCAGTTCTTCAGTTCAATTCAGACAAAAGGGATAAGTTTTGTATTGTCTCTACAGAAAGTGTAGTCACGGAATGAAGAAACAAGCTGATTGAACGACAATTATTTCAACAAACTCTACAAATCCATACAAAACCATAATATATCTATGTAACATGGCATACATGTAGGGCAATCCAAACTGTCTAAATCACGGGCCCAACAAGCAAAGAATCAAAGACAGACAAATCGAAAGTGCAATAGGCAGAAACCTAGCCAAACATCAAAACAAAAGGCATACAGAAAACTAGCCTAGATAAGAAACCTAAAACAAAATGTCATGGCCCGTATCGTAACAGTAACTGGTGGTGGCTATTATAGCCCCCGTTACTTATGGAATACCTTAGAGAAGACACATCCATCAGAGAGAACAAAATGTCATGAGCCACGGAGGTTGTTCATGAATTAGTCATTTATGGTGCTTTTTGTACCAGTGTTTCAAATAGCGCCCGTAGCGTAGCGGTAGCATACGCTATGTAGCGTGGCCGTGGTGCTACGTAGCGTCCCAAATAGTGTAAATCCCTTGTAGCGTACGCCACAGGGGTTGTAGTGTACGTTACAGCTACGTAGCGCGTAGCGTCCGTAGCATAAGTTATAATGTATTTTTTTACTATTTTATTTTTTAATTATTTTTTTCACTTTTTCTTTGTTTCTAATGTTGAGGAATGTGACACTTATATTGTAGTTGATACTTTTAACCTATGAGATTTTTATTTCTTTTCATAATTGTTACTTGTGGTTTCAATTAGACATTATTAATTAAAGTGGTTTGCTTAGAAAGTTGTTGATGTGATAATTATTTGATTTGGCTTATATATGTGAATTGGCTTTTGATAAATGATAATTAATAACTTTTTTAATATGCTTATAATTGATAAAATGAATCATCTTTTAGGCATTTTTATATTTTTTTTCCCGCTATTTTTTTTATATTTGTCCTATTTTTAGATTAAAAAAATAGAAGTATTGTGTAGCTTACGCTACACGCTACGTATTTACGCTACACGCTATAGAGGGCTGAGTGCTACGCATCACGCTACCGCTATTTAAAACACTGTTTTGTACATACGAGGCCTGTACATAGTGTGTACCGACATAAAATAATCTAGGGTCTTGTAGTGTAGTGTAGAGAATTCTAGAGCAGTCTATACTATTGTAGATTGGTGTACCGGTTTCAGGAAGGTTCTGTACTTCTCTAGTAAGTTTTTGCAGCCAGTAGAGTGAAGATGAGTTCATATTTCTAGAGTATTCTTAGCTGTTGGATGAATGCCACATAGCACCATCCTAACTATTGATGTAAAGTAGTTAGAAGATTCTTAAGAACACATGAGTAGTCACCTCATTTGGGACTCAACTCAGATTCGTAATATTCTCTCCTTTAGTGCAATATAAGCTTTCCCATCACTCTATTGTGTTCCCTTTCATTCTCAATAAATCCTCGGGGGTAGTACTTGGTGGTGCAAGTGGAGTAAGGGTAACTCAAGTAGCATTAGGCTGTTGTGCAAGTGCCGCATGGCTAAGGAGTTAGCAACTCTGTGACAAGCAGTTACCAACAGGACTCTAGATAATAGATTGAACAATGGTAGAGAGACAGGCCAACACAAAAAGCCTCATCCAAAATCAGCTCCATTAAGCCGAGCTGGTTATTGCACCAGACAGAAAAACCAGCTTCCAAAGGCAGCAGTGCTGACTGAGAGCCAGCACATTCCTTGAAAATCAGACACCGCTGCTTGATTAATGGATCTGGAACTGAATTATTCTGATTCATATAATACATCATTGATGTCTCCTATACACACCCGGGGTAGTTGATGAAGCTGATTTGATTCTAAAAGATTTTACATAAAGCACTATGTGTTTGAAGTTTAGTGGAAGTGTAAACAGCAGTGACTGAGATCAGATCATGGCCATCTGTAAGGAGATTTCAAGGAAAACGAGTTAAGAAGAGGAGCCCAACATCTTCACAAACCAAAAGCGGGAGCTTTGATGAAGCACCCAAATTGTGCTTTTTGATAACAAAGAAGAGGGATTAGACAAGAAAGAATTGAAACCAAACCAAATGTGTCTATTCAATAGAGTGGAAATAGCAGAACAAACACTTGGGCTCACTGATTATGATAATTTTTAGGTTGTCTTCCAAAATGAAATTGATTAAACAATGATCTGTGGGGAATTTACAATTCCCTGACAGTTCCAATACATTATTCTCAACATGGATAAGAAAGTTTTGAAAAGGGAGTAAAATTCGAGAATGGTTATCAAGACGAGAAGCCTGAGATTTCTCCTGCCGGACCCTGATGAAAGAAGCTTTGTTAGGAGGCTTGAACTGAATTTTGATATTTACAGTGTTGATTCTAGCTTGCTCTTTACGCTGCTGTTTCCTTTTCTTTCCACTGGTAGCCAGTTGCCAATTGAAACTGGACGGTTATCATTTTAACCATCCATTTGTTAGCAGCAATCAGATGGTGATCCATCCGCAATGGGGCCCACAATTTGGATGTCTGGATTGACTTCAGCATGTGTGCTGTGTTGATTGTGCACGTGTTGCAATCACACAGGCCATAGAGGCTGTTTGGATTGGGGTAAAGTTATGTCTTCGACAAGTAGTGGGGACAAATGCACATGACCATTGTTTGTTAACCATCTTGTGCATGGGAACTAGGCATTTTTTTGACAAATAATCCAAGACAAGCGACCATTAAAACATGGATTTGTTGTCTCTACTAAAGAGGTGGAACTCCTTGTCAATTACACTTTACAGTTTTAGGTGCACATGAGATACACTCTTATTAGTACACATGCATGACATGTTCTAATGTGCTACCATGCAAGTTCAAGCACTCCAATTGTGCATATGTAAACCACCGTCAATCTTCAAGCACCCAAAAATGTGGCAGATTTCTCAATGTGCGCATGTACCAAATGTGCACATGCATATGCATTACCATGCCAACATCTATATTAAGCTCTCCACATGTGCCACAATCCATCTTTACTCTGTGTTCCGGGGGGATTGATAAACAACAAACAGAACAACTAGTCATGGCAACATGTCTACAAACAGCTAGTCCCAATAACATGTCCATGGATAGCCAATGACACAACTTGTCCTGAATCCAAACAGCCCCATACGACATTCCAAACAGCCCCATACAAAAGCCTTCCCTAAAATTTGGGAACCTCAAAGGAAATCTTCTATTATTTAATTCATTTCAGAGAGAAACAAACACAATCATAAGCAGAATACTCAAACCACTAGCTACAAACTTTTTAAAAAAAATAAAATCCCAAACCATAAATAGGCACTAAATCATACCAACCAAAACGTGATTTCATTGAACTCTAAAAACAATCTACGATCTTCAGTCATTCAAATCAATCGGAACACAATAATACCCAAAAGCAAAAATTGGCAAATTCAAATAAAATAATTGCTCCAGCAAAACAAAACCCATAAAAATTCAAACCATGGAAGCCCAAATTCGCACGTACTGATCGATTGAGAGCTGATTCCAATCCACCAGACCATAAGCTGCGTGTAAGCTCCGACGACCCGTCACCCAAAATAGCTTCTGTTTCCATAAACCCACGATTTTCAGCATCCTCATGGCTGCCGAAAGAAGAAATTCTCCTCATCTCATTCATCTCTTTCTGCCCCAGACACTTGAATTTCTCAAAGTCAGATCTTCTTGAGAGAAATCCACCAACAAAAACCGATCCCGAGGTGGGAAATTCAGGAAACGAAATGGGTTTTGGCGATTTTAAGCGAAAAGGAAAACACGGAGAGAATCGAAAGGTTGGAACGTAAGAAATGGCTGTTGACATTCCGCTGTTTCTGAGAAGGGAGTAGGATTTGAAAAGCGAGTCCGAGAGAATTGATAAGAGGAAAATTGCAATTACACCATTTCCACGTAAATCAACCGATTTGCATAGATTGGTTGGTTAAGAAAAATACACGAAAGCAGCCAATCACGAAAACCAATGTCGATTCCTGAAAATTCGATTGTATTCTAGGAGACTTATTTAATACTCCGGATGCCTATGAGACTTGATCCGCAAACACTAAAATGGTACACGTGCCATATATTAATCAAAATAAAACCCACTAACTAAATTAATTTACATGACAAAAATCAGACTTGGATATTCTTCATTTGGAGCCGTCAATTAAGCGTCCATCAATCTAATATTTCGAAAACAAAATAAGTGTAATTTTTAGTTCATGATACATCTGCACTAGTGCCAGTTCGAATTGTTTATACGCCGCATATGCAATTTCTCAGTATTTTCTCATTGCCTGCATATCATCAGTCACACTCTGCCAGAGTAACAAGGTATTATTCTAACGGTATACATCTCCTTGCGGGGCCACCATGGTTTTTTAAGGATTCCAACTCATCTCATCTGAATGGTCGTCATACCAGACCACCTAAAAATAAGGCTGACCAAACCATGACATGCCCTACCAACTGAACTTTCTTAATTATTATCGTGCAACCCATGCGCACATGATGATTGTATATACCTGTTTTTGAGGAACACATCATCATAGGTTAAATAGTGTACAATAATAAGGTAGGCCCCATACATTTACACGTGGGCATGTTAATATCTTCTGGAAATGGATTAATAACCTTTACACCTAAATGAAAATCATACAAGGCCATAAAGGTTAAGTAAGGCAACAGAGGTCTCAAGTTGAACTGGCTGAGAAGAACTTGTAGTCCACACAGTGAAGAATAACTTCCAACTTATGTGACTAAGGGTGTACATGAACCGAGCTAGCTTTAGCTCGCTCGGCTTGATTCGAAAAAGCTCGATTTGACTCGGTTCAAAGTTGAGTTCGAGCCGAGTTGAGCAAAGCTGATTTTTTGAGCTCAAAAATGAGTTCGAGCAAGCCTAGCTTGATTTGACTCGGATCGATTCCAGCTTGAATCAAACTCGGATCGAACTAGTTCGGTGACTCAGTTACTTTGCCATTGATGTTGCTCACCAAGTGTTTAATAAAATGACTCGACGAAGTGTGGCTGGTGGCAAGGAAGGTATGTATATAAAATAAATATATATATATTTTTTCTTAGTTTTGATGTTGATTAGAAAGTGTTTGATAAAATACCTGTAAAACCGTTGCTCCTGTTTCACATACAGATGAGTTTTGAAGGTGCAGTCTAGGTGTTTGTGGAAATGTCTCAATGGCGAACTCAGCTCGATTTTGGCTCGAACTCGACCTGAGCTGCTGACCGAACCGAGCTGGCCAGTCAGGCTCGAGGACCAAGCCAAGCTGAGTTCGAGCTGAGGTCAGCTAGTGGCCGAACCGAGTTGAGTAGAGGCCAGCTCAACTGGATGTACACGCGTAGATGTGACCCAATCATATTGTAATAAGTAAAAAATTAGTGCTTGTGACAAGCATAGGATATGGATTATGACAAATAACGTCTGACCCTTTAATAAGGAAATAAAATAGAAGCATGGTATATTCAATGAATATACTATCGTGGACTATTGCTGTGAGAGCACTATTGGAGGACTTGAATGTTACAAGCACATGAAAGGTTGGAAGTTATTTGATGAGTGGACGGTTACTTAAAGAGTCCAACTCCTGTGATATAGGTTTACGGTATTTTGATAATTCAAAGGCTGCTTATTTGTTGCTACACTGTGTGCACTGTTCTACAGTTACTAAGCTAATGGGGCCCACCGTGATGTGACATCCCAAAAATTTCACCGTTTGGGCATCCAAATTCAACATGCAGGTGAACCACCGGATGAGTCCGGATCCTCTGTTATCAGGTGAACAGAGAATTCCTGATATCCTATTCCTCATTGGTCCACGTCACCACTCACTAAAAAAATAATAAAATAATAAAAAACAGCTTCGGACGCCAAACCATTAGGGTAACAGGAATTCTCTGTTGACCTGATAACAGAGGATCCCAACTCTCAGACTATATGGTCAGGTCATCTAACCCAGCTGTTGCGTGGCTTGGATGACTGTCATATGTGTACACATCTGAGTGGTCGTATGTAACTGCCCATACATGCGCGTGGTATTAGCAAAACTCACGAGTGTGCCTCTGGACTCATTAAATATTCTGGGAAAATTTGTATAATGATTTTACTTAAATATTCATTAAATATCATATTTTGTCATTTAACTAAAAATAATTACGATTGTTAGTCAAATGACTCTTTGGCTTTAAATGAAATGACTGAAATAGGATAAAAAGAGTACTTTTCTCGCCTTAGACAAGTACGTCCTTCATCAACCAGATCTAAATTGGTAGAACTCTATAAAATTCCTGGCAATTGTATTTTTAAAATCTAATAATCATTTTTTTATGCCATGCATATTATGGTGTGCATGATGCCACAACTTCAGCGATAGTAGACTGTACAACTATCACATTATCTTTTTAGAGCATTTCGGTCATTTCACTTAAAATTACTGACTTCAGGTTAAAAGTCATTTTTAACCAATAACCCTAAGTGAGCTATACTTGAGTTGAATCGAGTTGAGCTCGGCACAGCTCGGCTTGGTTCAGTCAACGACTAACCCTAGCTCAAACTTGGCTCGGCTTGGTCTTTGAGCTTGACTGGTCAACTCGATTGACTCGATTCAGTCAGCAGCTTGGGTTAGTTCGAGTCGAGCTCGATCATGTGAGCCATATTCTCAAACACATAACGCATCTTTAATCTCTCACAGAACATAAAACACTAACAACACCTCATAAGTATTTCATCAAACACTCAGCAAGCAATATAAAAAATAAGATAGGAGGACAGTTCTATGGTGTAAAGTTATTTTCTTTTAATATAGTGATTCGTTCCATATCCATTCATTCCTTGCCATGAATCGATTTTGCTGAGAATGTATGCATCCGAAACAACACTTCGTTGAGTCATTTCATCAAACACTTGGCAAGCAGCATCAAGATAAAAATAACCAAGTCATCGAACCGATTTAATCTAAGTCGATTCAAGTCGAGTGGAGCTTGGACAAGCTCGAACTCGGCTTAAAATTTTTTCAGGCTCCAAAAAACTAGCTTGGCTTGGTCCGAATTCAATTTCAAGTCAAGGTGAGTTAAGCTTTTCCAAGTCGAGTCGAGCAAGCTGACCGAGCTAACTTGACTCGTGTACAGCTCCGCTACTCATGGACAATTGACATATTACCACATTTATAGAGGTATTTAGTAAACTAGTTAAAATATTCTACAAATTCCTCATTTTTAGCCACAACAATCAATCATGTTTCATAACCGTTGTTATTTTAAAGAGAAATGCTCTATTACTCTCAAAGCTAATTGCATAGGGTCACTTGTACAGTCCAATCAATTGATCTGAACTGTCATTTAGTTCATAATACATTTCATGGCCTAAAATGCCAATAACTCAATGATTGGTTAATCAAATCCACCATTGATTAATTTGTGACGCAGGGGAGGACGTGAGGTCGAGCACCGTCTCCCTCAAGAGGATAACTATTCCGAATCCACGGAACTTCTCTGGACTCCTGACGCAGGGATGAACTTGATGAAGATAAATATTCCGAATCCACGGAGCTTCTCTGGACTCCTCACAGAGATTTCTCGAATCTACGAGGAAAGAAAACAGAAAATAGAAATAAATTCTAATAAATTCGAAACTGATTAATTCATCATTAAAAACGAGTTCACAACCCTTTAAATAGGGATACCAAGTAATGAGAAAGAAATCAGAATCAAACTACAACTAAAACTCATAGAATTCACGACTTACTATAAATAGTAAACTTACTATTTATAGACGGTCGTGATGTCTACTAGTGCGCAATGTTTTTGGCCAAAAATAGTAAGTGTCTTATTTGGCTTCACCAAACCATTCTCCTAATTATTTTAAGCTCTTTTCACGTTGGGCGTAATCCTAAAGCCTGACGGATGAAGAGTTATAATCAAACTAAAACTTACTATTTATAGTAAAAACGAAATTAAAGCAGGGAAACGACTGTCGATCCAGGAGTTTTTCACAATTCCGGGCGTCGCAACCCGGTGTAGCTGGGTTGGTTGGCTAAAGTAGCTCGTTCTACCCCAAAATCATATATTTTACGTCAGATAACTCATTCCGGATTGTGAGATACGCCCGATCTAAGGTCCAACGGTCCGGATCACTTCTGTTGTCGATCGAGCCTTTTCTGATCCATCTTGGCCATGAAACTATCCGCGACCTGCTCTACATCAACTCCTCACAGAGACTTTTCAAATCCACGAGGAAAGAAAGCAGAAAATAGAAATAAATTCTAATAAATTCGAAATTAATTAATGAATTATTAAAAATGAGTTCACAACCCTTTAAATAGGAGTACCAAGCAATGGGAAAGAAATCAGAATCAAAATACAACTGAAACTCCTAGAAATTGCAACTTACTATAAATAGTAAACTTACTATTTATAGACGGTCGTGATGTCTACTAGTGCGCAAGGTTTTCGGCCAAAAATAGTAAGTGTCCTATTTGGCTTCACCAAACCGTTTTCCTAATTATTCTAAGCTCTTTTTACGTTGGGCGCAACTCCTAAAGCCCGACGGATGAAGAGTTATAATCAAACTAAAACTTACTATTTATAGTAAAAACGAAATTAAAACAAGGAAACGATTGTCGATCTAGGGGTTTTTCGCAATTCTGGCCTGCGCAACCCGACGTAGTAGGGTTGGTTGGCTAAAGTAGCTCGTTCTACCCCAAAATCATATATTTTACGTCAAGTAACTCATTTCGGATTGTGAGATACGCCCGATCTAAGGTCCGATGGTCCGGATCACTTCTGTGACCAGGCCTTTTCTGATCCATCTTGGCCATGAAACTGTCCGCGACCCACTCTACATCAATTTGGTATTACTTCTTGTAGTCATCCTTTTTCCAATCCAAAAGAGATTCGTATTAATTATAGGCAATCTATGATGGTTCCCAACTAATAGATGGATTGAATTGTCTATTGGACCTTTTTTTTTTTTCCAACAATCTTTGACCGTCCATATTAAAAGCTAGTGATCAGATAGTCATGAATATAAAGTTACTGTGATATTTACCTAGTGGCCCATGAAATATGTGTTGAACATAATGGACAGTCTAGATTAATTGATCGGGCTGTCCAAGAGTCTAAATACAACTAGGATCATTGCATGCTCTGAGAGAACCGGGACATTTCTTCATTGTGAAAGGTTTCCTTCTTTATAGTATATATTTACCTTCTTGCATTTGGATTTCTTGTAAGGTTGGGGAACCTCCAAGATCCAGCACTGCCTACCTGTCTGATTGTAAGTGTTTTGATACAATTCTTACAAATGTGCTCTATTTGTCCATACAAGGGGCATTTTATACATTTCGAAACATCCAAGCTGTTTATTTAGTGGGCCCAAATAGAATTTAATTAATTAACGAGGCTGTTGGGCTGGGGCTTTTGAGTTCTTTGTAACTTTATATAGATTTTGCGTCACAACGCGTGGTAACCCAATCCCAATGGCCAGAATATGCATGATTAACCCAATGCTTCTCAACCCTCCAATCAAGAAGAGTTTTTTGTTATGGGGATCTTCATATCAATGGTCTAGATCCAGTTTTCATTGCCCAAATTAAAAGATTCAGCTAGAGTCAGGTAAGGTCTGTGTTGCGTAATATGAAAGTGGGTCAGGTTTTTGCTGATGAGGTGGGGTTGAAAATCAGATCAGATTGGATTAAGATTAGTGGTTGATTATTCAGGTTACCAGTCGACCTTAACCCATGCAAACGAGTCAGGTAAGGTCTGTGTTGCACTCCCAACTAATATTGATGTTACAACACAACGTGGATGACTCAATGGAGTACTAGGATCATGAGAATTTCAGCTGGAAGAGCTGAGATTGGACGAAAACAGCTTAATGCCCACCATAGCTTTTAAAGGGTATAACTTTATAACTAGTCATTGTAATAACATATGTAGCAAGTCATTCAACAGCTATCCACAAGCTTTCAATTACTAAGTTTTCTTGGCCCCTAAACGATCTTATAAATTTCAACAGTTTCTAAGGATTTAATTTCAATTGAAGTCAAAACTTACTATTTTTAGTAGTTACTTTTTTTTAGGGTATTAAGAGTCTAGTTCCAACCTAAAGTCTTCATTTTATTTATCTAAGATTTGTTTACAAATTTGGGTATGCTCAGATGTTTTTACTATTTTTAATAAATTTACAATTTTGAGATATATATTTTTTTTTTATAATGTACTTCAAATTAAGTTGATAGGCTTATTTAAGCATATCAGGAATGACATTAGAACAAATTTTCTATAATTCGCAACTAAATTCTCATTTTCAGAGAGTAGTTGCCTTGCGGAATCAAGGCTCCCTATGACTTTAAGGATTATCTTAAAGAAAGAAGATGATAATTTTTTATTTTTTATTTCTCTTTTATTATACATTTAGACTACAATAAGTATGAATTTATCATGGAGACAGGCAGCACCTAACGACTAGAGGTTAACATGAACAGAGCTACCTCGGTTAACTTGCTTGGCTCAGTTCAGATAAGTTCAACCCGAAAACTAGATTCAGGCCAAGCCGAGCTGATTTTTTGAGCTAAGGAGAATTTCAAGCGAATGTTTTTTTTTTTTTTTTTTTTTTTTTTTTTTTTTTAAATTTTTTAAGAAGAGCTGTGAATATATTAATGTCATCAACAAACTTACAAACAGCTTCGGCCTGAACTGGACTCAGTTCGGCTTGGCTTGAGTTATAACTTAATTATATTATATATATATATAATATTTTGTATAATATATAATATAAAAAAAGAATCCCTGTATAAAAACTAAAAAGAAAATTCTCTACACGAAAGCTCGAGCTCGAGCTGCCAACTGAACCAAGTCAAATTAGGCTCTGAACTCGAGCTGAAGTAGGTTGCTGGCCGAACTGAGACGAGCAATGTGCCAAGCTCGACTCGGTGTCCAGCTCTAGACTGATGACTAGATGGACATGGACTTTTGGACCCATCTCGACCCATGGGCCCACGAGCTTGAAACCATGAGCTAGGCTAGAAGATCGATCGGATGGGCTGGCTATTCCGACCCACTAACAAACATACACACCAGTCCCATTCTATGGATGATCTGTTTGGGGTTATTGTGAGGTACTAAAAACCATGATATACCTTGAAAACGTCGATGTGTCGGGTCACAAAAAAATAACCATGTGTATGCCCTATGTTAGAGCTTACAACTATTAAAGACAGAGAAGGAAGCAGGATTGCAGCCCAATTATTTTATAATCAGCTCTAAAATGTTCTACCACACCATTTGAGAAGAAAACACAACGTACAATGCTTGATCGAGCTTTTGTTTTGTCCCCACATACCATACGTGCGAGGCCCACAAGCTGCTGATCCATTTTATTCCTACTGTGGTAGGTCCCATGGTGGATGAGAGGTGCCCCTCAAGATCTCTACCAATCAAATGATGCTAAGGTCTAATCTGACCCCTTGGAATAGGGATAATTGGTTGTAATTTGTGGCTCCGGATCAAAGGCTTATGTTACATACTAATGCCGGGTCAAAAACATATCTATCTATATCTCTCTGTTTATCTCTCCATCTGCTTATATGTGTGCGTGCGTGGCCATTTACTGTGGATAGAGTTGACTAGCTCATGCTCGCCTTATTCTCATTATATGTGAAATTCCTTTGGTCACATAAAAATGCGTCAGCCTACGTTAGGCCTGTGGCCCAAAACTTAGCCCAAAACCCAAGTTTAGGCCTAGGGGATAAAAAACTAGGGCTGGGTTCAACCCGACGACCCGTGACCGACCCAAAATTGGGTTGGGCTCAGGCAGGATATATCAGGTCTGAAGCTTGGGCTATACAAACACCAACCCGATAAAACTTGGGTTGGGCTCGGGTTGAGGTCTCGGGTTGCCCGACCCAACCCGAACCTGATCAATATATAAGTTACTTATAAATTATAATTGAGTGTGGATCTTTTGTGTCGAAGGCACACTAGTGATATCGGGTCTCATTTGTCCACGTCATTTCCAAGGACTTAAGCTAACAAAATATGCCAGATTTCTCTCTCCCAAATAGATTGGGTGCTATGCTACATGACTTTTAAAGGAGTAGTTGTCCCATATTTTAGTTTTTTTTTTTTTTTTTTTTTTTTTTTTTTTTTTTTTTTTTTTTTTTTTTTTTTTTTTTTAAAGAAAAAAATGAAGTTCTTTATGATGAATAATCACATATATAATAATAAAATCATAGATACAAAAAATAAGTCCTATATTAATTGAAATATAATAAACTAATGCAATAACAAAAATATTAGCACATATACACCTGACCAACTTGATCAACCCGACCGAGCCCTCTTGGGTTGGGCTTGGGTTGAGAATTCCCAACCCGAGGTTGGGTTGGGTTGGGTTAGGGTTGAGGTATAGGAAGCTTGGGTTGGGTTAGGGTTGAGCACCAACCCGACCCAAATTACCCGCCCGGTGATTCAGGTGGACTACACAGTTGGAAACAATGTATGGGACAACACTCACCCTCCAAATTGTTTCCCTTGGTGTGGCTCACATGAATTAAGAGTTGACCCAGTTTTTAGAACTCATGCCTAAATTTTAGTGTGCTATCTAATGGTTTGAGTGGATTTCACCTGATAATCACAGTAGGCCTCAAAACAATCAACAGTGTATGTCTCTCCCAATAGTTTTCTTTGGTATGGCCCACTGAATCCTGGATAAGGTTCATATTTGGCCCTCGGCCTAATCGGGGTGACTTAACTGGTGGTCAAGGTGGATTTCACATAAACATTATGGTAGGGCTTACTTAAGCTACCGACCACTTAAGACCGAACTTAAGGTTCCTTAGGATCTGTTTCGCACTATTGAGAGAGAGAGAGAGAGAGAGAGAGAGAGAGAGAGAGAGAGAGAGAGAGAGAGAGAGAGAGAGAGAGAGAGAGCATTTTGTCTCTTAATAAGCCATACATAGATGTATTCTACAGAGAGAGAGAGAGAGAGAGAGAGAGAGAGAGAGAGAGAGAGAGAGAGAGAGCATTTTGTCTCTTAATAAGCCATACATAGATGTATTCTACAGAGAGAGAGAGAGAGAGAGAGAGAGAGAGAGAGAGAGAGAGAGAGAGCATTTTGTCTCTTAATAAGCCATACATAGATGTATTCTACAAGGGTCGCGTGTGGGGTCCCCTAACCTATTGAAAAGGGTCACCCCATTGCGAAATTTGGACGCTCCAAAATTAGTCTAATCCAACCATCATGTGAGCCACCATGCTAACGAGATGTTTAGGTGTTTTTCAATTGTTTTCTATGCTGTGGCCTGTCTAGCTCATTATAGTAGCATGCCTGATTATTGGAGCATCCCATCATCATAGTGGGGCTCACTTAATTCGTTGGGTTGGATGGAATACACACAACATGAGGGGCCCCACACATCTATAAAGAGATTAATTAGTAGGTGAATAACTTTCACAGCATGACTTGGATACTAAGAAGTGTACTCAACAAGAACTAGTAGGTCTGGCTCAAGTGGTAGATTGAGTGAAAGATACCTCGTTTCAACACTGAGGTCTTGGTATCAATCCCTAGTGGGGGTGGCTAACAGTGGGGTGTAATAACAACCTAACCCAAAAAAATAAAAAAAATAAGAACCAGTAGGTCCGGCTAAAGTTTCAGTAGTTATAGAACACAAGCACAAACAACCCTACAAAACAGACCATTACACACACACACACACGTCTATGCTACAGTCATTACTAGTTGTAGCATTTTATTTTAACATTTAGACCCAGTAAAAGCACACTAGATGCAACCCGAACGGCTGTGAGTACTACTTCTCTAGCAGTTGAAGTAGCAAAAGCATGCAAATCCCGGAAACTGGAAGTGGCAGGCTCCATGCTTAGCCTTCTCCCAGGTCATGCATAGTCGGTTGCAGTTGCCGATGTTGGTGCAGGCGCCAGACCATGTCTTGCTTCGCTTCTAGCATAGTTTCGCTTCTACTATTGGCACACCTATATCCCCAACACCAAAAACCATTTGTCTTACACAAATGGTGCAAAAATGATCAGGTCGATCCAGTCATTGAGTGGGTTTCATCATCAAAATCTCTGAACCAACATGCAGAATTGGCCCACTCTAATGAACGGATCAGACCCATTTTTCAGTCGACTTACACCATCCTACTCTATATATGAAATCTCTTTGAATATTGAATATGAAAATCACTCACCCAATGTAGTAGCTACAAGGACTATGAAGAAGAGGGAGAGTAGACCTTGATACTTAGCCATTGCTTTCTTGGGTTTCTATTTCATTTTGATGACTGTTGAGATATTTATAGGCGATGGAGAACTCAGAAAATCTACAACCAAATAAAGAAGAGAAAATGTATTGAGTGATCCATGGCGTAGTTTATGCAGATTAACATTACATTCGGGTGTGGTGATTCGTGCAATCTGATCCTCATATCTACCATTACTGTTTATTGTTTTCTTTTTTCTTTTTTTCCAAAGACCACCTGGAGGACAGTTCATCAGGCATGCTTTGCAATGCTTTCTTTGATTGTAGAATATAAGAGCTTTGGTAAGAGCTCATGTAGACACAATACATGTGCCAATATGGCATTATAAGTTGTAGATCCAATCTATGTTGGAGTTAATTATTGTCTTATAAAATCATTTGTGCCATTATTCACTAGTCATGTATGTTGAGAAGTGGAGCCACATCTGGGGCCGCCCACGACCAATCGAGGTTATGCAGATTCGATCCGCGTTTTTATGCAGATTTCGTGTCGCAAGTCCTTTCGCAACTGGGATGTGGAAAGGAGTTTCGCGGATTTCGTGTCGCAAGTCCTTTCGCAACTGGGATGTGAAAGGAGTTTCACGGATTTCTTGTCGTAAGTCCTTTCGCAACTGGGATGCGGAAAGGAGTTTCCTAGGGCTTTTTTAAGTATGATGGGAAAGTTATTCTAAGGTGTGGGCAAAGGGTTTTCTATATTCTTCCAAGGGAGAGGTTAGTATATTGCCTTGTAATCTTTATTTTTCTTCATAGTGAAAGTTTTGCATCCGTGGTTTTTTTACCCTTGTTGGGGTTTTTCCACGTATATCTTATCTTGTGGTTTGTTTGAATGCTTTTATTTCTTTCTAGTTATATTTCTTCCTGTTTATCGTTTGTGGGTGAGACTTGAGATTGGATCTCGGTTCACTGCGTTGTTGGCGTGCTGCGCAACAACTGGTATCAGAGCTATTGGTTTTAGTTCTATTGGGAGCGATGACGGAAGAAGGGAAAACTAGAATTGAGAAGTTTGATGGTTCAAACTTTACCTTCTGAAAGATGCAGATGGATGATTAGCTGTATCAGAAGGACCTCTATATTCCTCTAGGAGGAAAAGAGAAGAAACCAGAAAAGATGACAGATGATGAATGGTTTTTACTGGATAGGAAGGCTTTAGGAACGATTCGACTCTCTTTGTCTAAGAGCGTCGCCTTCAACATATCTAAGGTAAAAACTACAAAAGAATTAATGGAAGCCCTAACCACCATGTATGAAAAGCCCTCAGCATCCAATAAGGTTCATCTTATGAAACAACTATTCAACATGAAGATGTCAGATGGTGGGAGCATGGCTGAACATCTAAATGAGTTCAATACAGTTACGAGCCAGTTGGAATCTGTTAGCATTGTTTTTGAGGATGAGGTCAGGGCGTTATTGATTTTATCCAGTTTGCCAGACAGTTGGGATCGTTTGGTGATTGCTATGAGCAATTCTTCAGGATCGACAAAGCTGAAATTTAATGATGTGGCCGGTCTAATTCTTAATAAAGAATCTAGAAGAAAGGCATCAGGAATTTCAGGGGATTCAGGGAATGCTCTAAATGTTGAATGAAGAGGAAGATCGCTGAGCAAAGGAGGCAAAACACGGGTGTTCTAAGTCGAGGAAGAAGTACAAGGGACCGAAAGATAAATACGGGTGTTGACATTGCGGCAAGAAGGGGCATATGAAACGTGATTGCAAGGCGCTCAAGAAACAAGAAGGAAACTCTCAAGGCGGGAAGGATTCAGTGAATCTATCTGAGGAGAGTGACACAGAAGCGTTGATCTTGTCTCTTGATGCGAGGAATGAGTCTTGGGTTATAGAGTCGGGTGCTTCGTTTCATGCCACTTCATGTAAGAAAGTTCTGTATGATTATGTGTCAGGTGACTTTGGGAGAGTCTACTTGGGTGATGATGAGCCGTGTAGTATTGTTGGAAAGGGGGATGTTCATGTAAATCAGAAAGACGGAACGTCTTTGAAATTAAAGGATGTCAGACATGTACCGAGTCTGAAACGTAACTTGATCTCAGTGGGGCAGTTGGCTGATATCGGTTATGTGACGACATTCACCAGTGATTCCTTGAAGATCACAAAAGGTGCCTTGGTGATATCTTGAGGCTAGAAGGAAGGTACTTTATACATGACTTCAGGATCGTACAGTTCACTCGCAGTCGCATCAACTGGAGTGAATGGGTAGTTATGGCATCAGAGGTTAAGACATATGAGTGAGAAGGGGATGAAAGTGCTATTGTCTAAAGGGAAGCTACCATGGCTAAAGTCTATTGACTTAGAATTCTACGAGGACTGCGTGTATGACAAGTAGAAGAGAGTAAACTTCAAGAAGACGAGACGCGCTCCAAAGACACATCTGTTGGAGCTTGTACACACTGATGTGTGGGGACCGACACAGGTATTATCTCTTGGTAGCTCACGTTATTTTGTTACTTTTATTGATGATGCTAGTAGAAAACTGTGGGTCTATTTCTTAAAGCATAAATCTGATGTATTTGATGTATTTAAGAAGTGAAAAGTTTTGGTAGAAAACAAGACAGATAAAACAGTAAAATATCTCAGATCTGATAATGGGGGAGAGTACTGTGATAAGAGATTTGAGGAGTATTGTGCAGCAAATGGAATCAAATATCAGAAAACGATTCCATGGACACTGCAACAGAATGGTGTGGCTGAGCGCATTAACAAGACCATCCTTGAGCGTGCCAGGAGCATAAGGTTACATGCAGGGTTGCCCAAGACCTTTTGGACAGATGCTGTAAATACTGCCGCATATCTCATCAATAGAATTCCTTCAACACCATTGGATGGTGGGCTACCAGAAGAAACGTGGACTGGGAAAGAAGTGAGCCCTGCACATCTTAGAGTGTTTGGTTGCACTTCATATGTTCACATTGATGCAGAGCACAGAAACAAACTGGATGCGAAATTCAAGAGGTGCACGTTTATAAGCTACGGGCAACATGATTTTGGCTACAGGTTTTGGGATGCAGAAAACAGGAAAATCATCAGAAGCAAGGACGTAGTCTTCAATGAAAAAGTGATGCATAAGGACAGTGTATAAGAAAATAAGGCCGAAGAAAAGGAATTCGTAGAGTTGGAAGAGTTATCAGACACGGGTGTTACAGCGTCATAGGATAATAATGCACAGGAGCATTACGAGGCAGAGCCACATACACCGGTTGTGAGGAGGTCTACTCGGGAGAGGAGACCCACGATTCGATACTCACCCTCCTTATATTATCTACTGTTGACAGATAATGGTGAACCAGAATGTTTTGAAGAGGCATTACAGACGGATACACAGGTTAAGTGGGAGCAGGCCATGGATGAGGAGATGGACTCTCTTGAGTCTAATCGTACATGGGAGCTAGTCACTCTACTCAAGGGTAAGAAAACTTTTCATAACAAGTGGGTTTACAGACTGAAGGAGGAGTACGATGGTTCGAAACGGTACAAGGCCAGATTGGTTGTGAAAGGGTTTCAACAAAAGGCAGGTATCGATTTCACCGAAATATTTTCATCTGTAGTGAAAATGTCTACGATTCGCATGGTCTTAAGTATAGTGGCTACAGAGGACTTATATTTAGAGCAGCTAGATGTTAAGATAGTCTTTCTTCATGGGGAGATAGTCTTTCTTCATGGGGACCTTGAAGAAGAGATATATATGAATCAGCCGATAGGATACGTGGCACCAGGAAAGGAGAACAAGGTGTGTAGACTGAAGAAGAGTTTATATGACCTAAAGCAGGCCCCGATGTAGTGGTATAAGAAGTTCGACAGTTTCATATCAGGAAACGGTTATAGGAGATGTCATGCAGACCACTGTTGTTATTTGAAGAAGTTTGATACGTCATACATCATCTTTCTTCTGTATGTTGATGACATGCTTGTGGCTGGTTCAAGCATGAAGGACATCTCAGATCTCAAAAGACAACTGTCTAGAGAATTTGCCATGAAGGATTTAGGAGCTGCAAAACAAATCCTAGGCATGAGGATAAAGCGTGACAGGAAAAAAAAAACTAGTTTTGTCACAGGCAGAGTACATAGCCAAGGTACTTGATCGATTCAATATAGGACGTGCTAAGTCGGTTAGCACTCCATTAGCCAACCACTCCAAGCTATCTAAGGAGCAATGTGCAAAGACGCAGGAGGAGCGAGACTACATGGCTAAAGTCCCATACGCGTCAACTATTGGGAGTCTCATGTATGCTATGGTGAGTACGAGGCCAGATATTGCTCAAGCAGTGAGAGTTGTTAGCAGGTTCATGAACAACCCCGAGAAGGAACATTAGGAAACTGTGAAGTGGATCCTTAGATACTTGGTAGGTACTAAGGATGTAGGGCTGTGCTATGGTGGATCGGAAATCAAGCTACAAGGCTACGAGGATTCAGATTTGGCAGGAGATATCGATAGCAGAAGAAGCACTACAGGTTATGTCTTTACTCTGGGTAGTGCTGCAGTCAGTTGGGTCTCTCAGTTACAGAAGATAGTATCTATCAGTACGACAGAGGCAGAATATGTTGCGGCTACAGAAGCGTGCAAGGAGATGGTGTGGATACAAGGTTTTATGAAAGAGTTAGGTAAGAAGCAAGTAGATTGCAAGCTATACAGTGACAGTTAGAGTGCAATACACTTGGCTAAGAATTTAGCCTTTCATTCAAGGACAAAGCATATTGCCATCAGATATCACTTCATACGCTCGTTACTGGAAGATGGATCGATTACTCTAGAGAAGATTCATACAAGTGAGAATCCTGCGGATATGCTGACCAAGGCGGTCACAAGGGAGAAGCTGAAGCTTTGTTCAGCTTTGATTGGTCTTCAGGCTTGAAGACGGGGAGGTGGTGCACTCCAGATGAAGAAAACAAAGGTTTATGCCGATGTGTCTCCAAGTGGGAGATTGTTGAGAAGTGGAGTCACATCTGGGGCCGCCCACGACCAGTCGAGGTTATGCAGATTCGATCTGCATTTTTATGCGGATTTTGTGTCGCACGTTCTTTCGCAACCGGGATGTGGAAAGGAGTTTCGCGGATTTTATGTCGCAAGTACTTTCGCAACTTGGATGCGAAAGGAGTTTCGCGGATTTCGTGTCGTAAGTCCTTTCGCAACTGGGATGCGGAAAGGAGTTTCCTAAATTATAAATAAGGGTACGTAGGGCTTTTTTAAATATGATGGGAAAGTTATTCTAAGGTGTGAGCAAAGGGTTTTCTATGTTCTTCCAAGGGAGAGGTTAGTATATTGCCTTGTAATTTTTGTTTTTCTTCATAGTGGAAGTTTTGCATCCGTGGTTTTTTACCTTTGTTAGGGTTTTTCCACGTATATCTTATCTTGTGGTTTGTTTGAATGCTTTTATTCCTTTCAAGTTTATATTTCTTCCTGTTTATCGTTTGTGGGTGAGACTTGAGATTGGATCTCGGTTCACTGCGTTGTTAGCGTACTGCGCAACAATGTAAATATGATTTTGTGGATCTTAGCCATTGATTGTGATAACCACAAGTTTTAAATTGGACAAGCGATATGCCTTAGACAGATTTAATGTTGCTGATCTCATTCATTGGGTTTGTTAAGGATTGATTCCTTTGTCGGTCCTTGGGAACATGAGATTAGACATGATGATGATTGACTTGTAAAAGTCATGGTCTACGAATTTCAGTACCTTTTTTAATTTTCTAGTTATAAAGATAAGTTATGGCTGGAGAGTTGTACTCGGATTCGACCTCTATGATTTTCGTTCAATTAATTAGCCAATCAAGAGTCATGTTTCCATCCTTAAGAAGAATAATCTAATTTTCTGCTAAATCAACCAATTGCTAAAGAAGCATAGCCGATTGGGTTTCTATGATTCTTAAATGATTTTTTAGCTGCTACTCTTCATACTATTAATTATGATTTGCCGTAAATTTGGAAGCAAATTACCGCTTAGCATTGTATGAGCATTTTAGGCCATTACACAAGTTATGACCATTACCATATTGCCATGTGTCTATGGTAACATTGGCGTGCTGTTGTCTCCTAAACGTGTGGCATGCATAGTTTGAAGAGAGATTGCTTTCTCTTTATGATTTACTTCTATTGATCGCAACAGCTGCATGGGTTTTGTGGGATCTTCATTTGGCATGCCGCCACATGGCCGCTTCCTAGCCGTTGGGCTTGACGGTGTTAGGTCGAGTGTAAACACTAAAAACTGAGGTTCTTATTAATTATAAGCAATATTTGTTGGGACCCAACTAATAGATGGATTGAGTTGTTGATTGGACCTGTTTTTGTTCAAACATTCTTTGACTGTCCATGTTAAGGGCTAGTGATCAAATAGTTATGAATGTAATAAAGTCAATATGATATTTAGAAGTCTAATTTTAGTTAAAGTCAAAACTTACTATTTTTAGTAGTTCTAATTTTATTATTTTTAAGGTATTATGAGTTTAACAACCGTTAAAGTCTTTATTAATTTATTCACGTACAAGTTTGGATATATGTTTAAACATCTTTTATATTTTAAATGTTTGCCATTTTCATTTTTTTTTTAGTCAAATTACAAGGCTAGGCTTATTTAAGCATTTGAAGGGTGTTAAGAATATTTTCTCTACAATTCTCAATTATATTCTCATTTTTTGAGAGTTGTTACTTTCGGATTCAAGGCTCCTTGTAGATTTAAGTGAAATTGCACGGTGGGATACCAGATTTTACTATTAGATGTTTTAAATTAGGTTCATTTCTAACTTTTATAGCCCTACACAGGGACGCTGTCCTATACAAGAACTTGCCAAGCATACACTCTTACCGGAAAAGGGTTACACCATTGCAAAAGTTGGACACTCCAAAATCTGTCTAATCCAACCATCATGTGAGCCGCCATGTAAATGAGATGTTTAGGTAGTTTTCAATTGTTTTTTATGGTGTAGCCTACCTCATTATTAGTATACTGGATTATTGGAGTATCCCATCATCATAGTGGTGCTCACATTTGTTGGATTGAATGGAACACATGGATATTATGATGGGCGCCACACATGTATGGGGAGGTTAGTAAGTGAATAGTAGATGAATATCAGGTGAATAACTTTTCACACATGGGTAAATCACTTGGACCAGTAGGTCTGGCTAATGTTTCAGTCAATTGCGACGACTTAGAAAATCAGAATAGTTATGGCATACATGCACAGACCATTACATGACACACACATCTATCCTACACTCATTACTCATAGCATTTTATTTCAGCACTGAGACCCAACAAAATCACACTAGACACAGCCCGAACAACTGTACGTGAGTGATACTTCTCTAGCAGCTAAGTAGCAAAAGCATGCATATCCCGGAAACTGGTAGTGGCAGGCTCCACGCTTAGCCTTCTCCCAGTTCCTGCATTGTCTGTTGCAGTTGCCAGAGTTGGTGCAGATGCCCAACCATATCTTGCTTCTGTTGTTGATGTCTCAAATCTGTCAATAATAGGGTCTAGGGTCTGTCGATTCTATCCACAGATGTTCGATCCCATTGAGAAAATTCAGAAATTTCATATTGGTTTCTGGACTGATTTAGAGTTGCTACTTGATGGTATTGAATGCCCTATTAACCAACCTGACCCACTTGGCATCCATCAAACCTAAGCGTCACCAAGTAATTTATATCATTCTTGTTGTACTTACATGGGGGTTCAACCAACCCCACCTAACCTGACACTACCCAACTCAGGTCTAGGGCCTGTCTGGCCAGGCAGATCCCACGGTATTAGGAGGGATGGGATCGGCAATATCCTGGGATAGGCATGACGAGCCAAACAGATCCGGTGAACTTGTCCTGGGATACGAGCAATCCCATGGATCTTAAGACAATCCACTGACATCACCATCATTACCTTAAAATTGATCCTATCCCTTGGTTGGATGGATTGGAAGGTAAAATCCCGGGATATGCACGGCATGCCAAACAGACCCAGTGAACTTGTCCGGGGATATAAGCAATCCCATGGATTTTAAGACAATCCACTGACACCATCATCATTACCTTAAAATTGATCCCATCCCTCCTAATACCATGGGATCTGCCCGGCCAAACAGGCCCTTAAATTAATTGATACATTCATACATATATACATATATACATACATGGAAATTGTCTGGTGCAAACGTTTTTACCACAATATGGTGAAAATGGTTTGATGTGGGACCCAATAATGTATTGTTGATGACATCCACTATGACCATCATACATACATTACACTTATTTGTACTGTTCTATTATTTTGTTCCTGATAAACAATGAGCCCTGAGCGCTTCCCATTTACCAGACTATATAGACCATGTTTTCTAGCCCAAGCCCAATCCACTACCAATTGGGTCTGGCTAGTCAACGGTAAATCTGATATCCACATGAAGGGTTTGGTCAGCATCATTGATTCTTCAAGACTTAGCTTGCAAGTGAGGTGAAATTGGCATCCTTCTATGGGCCCTGGGACAGGTGGTATACAGGCCCAATTACTAACCTGGCCTAGGCCTGCAGAGAGTGCATAAAGGCCCAAAATAAAACCATTCACCGGGTTGAGCTTGGGGACAGTATTTAAATTCATCCCCCACCATTTAAAGATAGTGGCCGGAATCTATAAGCATTACGAATTCGAATTGTCAAAAGTCCAGTTGGAAATGCATGGTAAGATCCCCCCCAATGTGAACACTACTTGCAAGAGATTTAGTGATCTAGATGGATCAACCATTGATTCCAGTGTGGATGATGAGCCCCATTCTAACAATTACATCAAACAATCTTAACTGTACAAATCGTGAGGGGCCACAGGTGAAAAATCAAATCAAAGGTCAAAGGATTTGAACCTTTGGCCGTTTTCTAAATTTCTCTTGTGGTAGGGTGCCTATCAAACAATTGAAATCATCCAATGCGTGTGGCGTTGAAACGGCAGGACCCAAAAGTTTCCAGAGTGGATAATTCTACCTATCCAATCTACAACTGTTTTTCAGTCCATGTTTTGGGCCACTGGTCCAGGAGTTGGAATCATCTGATCCAGAGATATTTTAGGCATTTCCCATCCTTCGTGTTTGCTTAGATCAATGACGCCATTCCTCATGGTCTAAAAAGCCAGCACATCATGACACCATTCATCATGGTTTTAAAACCCAATAAAACTGATCTGTGACTCACCCGAAAACTCATTGAACTAACTCAACTCCGCCGAGTGACTCACCTCGAAATCTCATTGAATTAACTCAACTCAGCTAAGTTTCAAGTTGAATCACAAAGTTTTATAACTATGATTGAGGCTCAAAAACATTTACATTTTAAATACAACAATGGAAAAAACTAGTCCAAAAGCGACTCGACCCGACAGGCCTATGAATCCCTATGAATCGAGTTTCCGAGTATTTAAAGTAGGCCATTAAAGTTTGATGGATCATGGCTAAAATTCTTCATGGTTGACAATCTCTTCTAAACAATCCACTTGAAAAATACAAGCTTGAAGATTTAATCCCAACCCTAAGTTTCCACAAGCTGCCTTTTAGGCCTTATCAAGAAGTGGGCCTTTACAGGCAAGAAAGATGCATTGGGATCTTTTAAAAAAAGGCACCAACATAGAATCATAACCCCACATTAATCATTATTGTTAGATTTCACAGTGAAAGGAATCAGAGATTGTCACTCAAGCCTACCGCATAATTCAACTTCTAGAAAAGCAATTCCCACCAAACCTCTCTTTTTCTCTTCTTCTTCCCTTTGCTTTTGGATAACCTAACTTATGCAACTCTCTCCCTCCTGGAAGATTAGGAGAATATGCTTTAATTATAGAGGAATATGGAGCCCAGATATCTAGCTCTCTTCTGATTAGTCCCTCCTTTGCGGCCGATTCTATTAAGCAAGTGGACCCTCAAGTGGACGAGTGACTAGGATTAGATTCCGTTCTCTGATGGTAGCGATGCTTTTCGTCAAGTCATGAAAACTAACTACATTATGAAAGGGACCCAGCTCTAGCATCCAGCTTGGTTGTTGAGTTAGCCCACTTGAGCTTGGGTCAACTAACTTGTCGCTTATGGAAAATCCATCCCAATGAAAGAGAAAGGAAAGGGGACCCAACTCCCAGCTGAACTGCTTTTTTCTTGGCAGTTGGGTGGTAAAGGTTGTTTCTTTGGAGTCAGGTTTAGGGTTTATGGTTTAGGGTTTGGGGTTTTTAATATAAAATTTTAATTTGACTTTTACGTAAAAGTTAACTATTTGTATAAAGAAAAGGAGACACCAACCTTCACCGCGGTAGCCCGCATGGCCTCACTTTGAACTATGTTTGTGGGTGGTCTTGGGCTTAATCATTTTAATATTTTCCTAGTTAAGTAACATATGCATCTTTGTATTTAAAACTGCCTGTTTCATTTTTCTAAATGTATACTTTTATGTATGTAGAACTCACTTGGCTTGTTTGGATCGTGAAAATTAATGTATTGTAAAAGTACAATGATTATAAGTTACAATACTTGTCTTTTAAAAAATAAGTAGTTTGATCAATAATTTTCATATTTAAATAGGCATAGTAAAATTATAATAATGATCACTATTATATTACTAAAATTTTATCTCGACAATTAAAATACATTTATTTTCATATTTGGATGAGAGATTTTCACATTGTAATGAATATTCCACTACTGTTAATAACCAGTGTAAAATCAAAATGATGACATTAATAATTCAAACAGATTAATGGACGTATTAAAAGCATTTATAAAGGAAATTGGGATTTATTCAATTTTGGGCCAGGTTGGGTTGTGTATGGGCCAACCAATTTATCCAGAGTAAAAGCTAGCCATTGCTGAGCCTACAAGGCAGTGGGGTCCACTAAAATATCTCCTGGCAGTAAGTAGCAGCAGCCGTTAGATGGTTGATTTGACCGGACGCTAGTACTTGAGTTATTCCTCCCGACCACTGTCATATGGCACTAATGTAGCACATATACCATGTGTAGACATTAGAATCGCTACTTTTCTTTTGGTAATGGAAAGACACTACGGTCTCCTGAATTATTTAGGTTGGGTAGACAGTGGATGTCCCCACACCAGACACGTAGCACCGCCTAATAAAGAGCGGCTGCATTATTGGTGGGCCATCCAGGCTCAAAACTCGAGGGAAAGAGAAAATCCCGTGGCTTTTTCTTACAACCTAAGAAACTGGAAGCTTTCATAGGGCCCCATCCTCCAATTACTACCAGCCTTCCACGTGTCAAATGAATCCAACACATTGCCATGTAAGCACAACCTACTGAAGTTTCGAATGCCAATGTTCAAGCGTCTAGCATAAACGCACCGGAAGCCAAAACAGGGAAACTTTGATACTCTGCACACTATGATAGATGATACGCGTGCACTAATGAATTACTTAGAAATTGTTTACTTCAACTAAAAGTAAATCAAATTAACTATTCAGATTGTGGGTCCCACGGACCAAAAATTATCTTATTTGATTAGCTAACTATTGGATTGGTGGACATTTATTTGACGGTTAAAAATGAAATATTTCAACAAGTGTTTAGGAATGAGCGGCTTGAATTGTTTGACCAATCTGATTTTAAGGTGATTTTTACAATTTCCTTGGTTTAACTTGAGTTAGATATGACTTTTGTATAATTTATGAGTACCTGCATATGGAGTCTCATACAAGCCAGGGTATCAAATATCAGTCGAAACCAAAGTCCATTGTTTGGTTTGGCTGGAAGAAAGCATTGCATTTTGAAGTTTCTAAAGAATGCTTGCTTGCATGATAACACTTCTCTTGATGAATAAAAGGCGTATTCTTGTTCTTTTTTGATTTATTATATTTTTAATTAATTCCAAAAAGAATATGAAGAATTTGATATGTTGATTAATAATCTGTTAGGTGGGAGTCATTTTCTAGATTATGCCCACTTCTCTGTTTTTGGGGCCCACATGGTGACAGGCTATTGTGGGGCTTTCATGCGCTTTTATCAGTTCATGACATCCAAACCATCCAAAAGATGTCCTACAATGGTAGGCACCTAGCTTAAAAAGAAGGATGATCTATTTATTTTCGGTGGGTTGCAGCATTAGAAAACTATGTACAACCACCAAAAGAACACCTTATTTTTAAGTGGTGGGATATAGGAATGTGTACGGCATCCGACATTCCAACCTATCTAATAGGTGTGCCCCACAATGATTACAGTACACTCCTAAAATAAGTCAATTCAATAATCAAGTGGGCCCCATCTCTTGAATTTGGAAGTTTAGGTGATTATTCATTGTTTTCTACGGTGGGAATATTGCTTGATTCATGTGGTGTGGCTCACTTGAGTTTTGGAATAACCTTATTTTTAGTGTTATGGTGTGGCCCACTTTTGAGTTTTGGAATGCATATACACAACACGGTGGCCCCACTAACCATGGAGAAGGTTTATTGGTTTGGTGTACTCTCCCAAATGTTTCTTGTGGTGTGCCTTACCTAAGTTGCTGTTAAAGCTGAGTTTTGGAACCATGGCCTAACAAGGAAGGGACATCTAAGTGGATAGGGTGGATCTAACCACTTACCATATTGGCCCACGCTAACCTAGCAGCACCACAAGTAGTTTTGGCACCAGTACCATGTAAAGGGTGCCCCTATAGTAGGTGTGGTTACATGGTACCAGTACTCACACTATTAGCCAAGAACTTGGCTATTGTTGGGCCCACATAACCTATTAATTGTAAGTTCCTAATACAATTTTTAGTGTTATTATTATGAATCCAGATTATATGACGGTTTGAGTAACTAAAATAAAGATCTCAATGGGCCACTCAAATCAACCACACATACATGATAAGCCAATTCACCTTTTTGATCGGACGACAAAAAGGACCCTAGTCAAATGTAAATAGACCAACCCATTATGTTTGTCTTCTCATCGACTTTCCTCCGGGGGTTTATAAAGTAGAGCCGTACATGAGCCTACTTAGCTCGGTCAGCTAGCCCGACTCACCTCAGCTCAAAATTGTAGTCGGACAGAGTCGATCTAGTTTTTTGGAGCTCAAAAAAATTTTATGCTGAGCTCGAGTTTGTCTGAGCTCGACTTGGATCGAACCTCAACTCAAATCAACTTGGATCAAATCAGCTTAGTGACTTAATTATTTTGATATTGATGGTGCTCACCGAGTGTTTGATGAAATGACTCAAGGAAGTATTATTTCAGGTGCATACATTCTTCACGAAATCGGTTGATGGCAAGGAAGGAATGGATACGAAACAAATATATATATATATGGGAAAAAGTTCTATGCGACCGAGCTTAAGGGAACTTCCCATGAGGTCAAGCTGTGAGCCCCACCATAATGTATGTCAAACATCAACACCGTGCCTTTGATGGGTCTCCTTTAAATTATGGGATATCCCAAAAATCAGCCGTATACGGAATCCAGGTGAGCCATACCATCTAAAATCATGTGAAGACATGCCTAAAATACATAAAAGCACTTGGTAGGGCCCACCAGAGATTTGGATGCGTCTGAAACTTGGACTGACCCCTCATCCAAGTGAGACACACATAATGGATGGGCTGGATTTGTGAACCACATCTCTGTGGGCCCAACAAATGATTATGAATGTTTTAATGGAGGGTAACCCCTCTCAACTTCCGTATGTGGTGTAGCCCACACAAGTCACGGATTGACTTAATTTTTAAGCCCTAGGCCCACTATGGAATGGTGCATTTGACTGATGGGATAAATGTTCGACACGCATCACAGTGGGGCCCACACAGCTTGACCTCATGGGAAGTTCCTGTGAACTCTTCCGCACGTAAGCTTTTTCATATATATATATATATATATATATATATATATATAGATATTATATATATATATATATATATATATATATATATATCATATTATATTATTATTATTATTATATATCAAAATCATATTTTGATTTTGATATTACTCACCGAGTGTTTGATGAAATACTTGTAAAGTGTTGTTATTATTTTATATTCCGTGAGAAATCGAAGATGTAATCTACGAGTTTAAGAAAATGTCGCACAGGTTCAAACTTGACTTGAATTAGCCCGAGTTGCTGACCAAGCCCAATTGTTCGGTTAGGGTCAAAGATTGAGCCGAGCCACACCAAGTTCATACTGGATTAGTTACTAGATGAGCTGAGCCAAGCCGAGCTGTGCCAATCTGGACTCGGTTCTAACTAGTGTACAGCTCATTAAAGAGGGATGAGAGACACCGTTTCCTAACAAAGAGGAGACGCAACGCACGTTCAAAGAGGGAGTGTGAATACACAGTCCAATAACAAGGGACCAGGAATATACTGTCCAATGGATGCACTTTAGGGCAGCTGGCCTCCACTAGGGGTTAGCACATGTCCCTGTTATTGGGATGCACTTTAGGACCATGGACCTTAAAAATTGGCCAGTAAGGGAAACCTAGGTGGGCCACACCACCAGGAACAGGCCGAACCAATAAAACCATCCAGAGGTTTGTGGAGCCAACCATGCTATGTATTTGTCATCCAAGCCATTCATCAAATAGGCCCACCAGAGTAAAGGGACACACCATTTTGTCTTCTACCCTGTGGCCCACCTGAGGAATCAAGAGTCGGCATATTATTTATTTATTATTATTATTTTTTTTTTATGGCAATGAAATCTAAACACTGCAACCCACCTAATAGAGAAATCTGGCAACAATGCTTGCATGTGGATGGGCACAACCTCTGCCAGCATAAGCGTCCGGAGAACTTCTCTTTTTCACCGTAGATATTAGTTATGATAGGGCCTGATCTGTGTTAAAATACAAAATCCCAGAAACAATATTTACTGGACCCACACTCCCCATGTGTTTCTGAGTCAGAAATCCAAACAGAACATATCTTTCCCTACAAGACCACATTCACTACCGTTGGAATAAATCCAGCATATCATTCTTTTTCACAAATCAATCTGATTTTGATGCTCTAATGGCTGATGATCCTAACACTATCATTCATATGGTATACATCTAATTCCACAAAGAATACCACCTGTCTTGTGGGCCCTATTGTTCATGACCCATATTCCCAATATTGGATTAATCAGATGATTCTCCCATCATCTGATCAATTGATTAGTGGAAACTCTCTCAGATATTTTAAAAATCAAGGCCGTTCATTTCTTTGATGGCATATACCAGACAGCTAGGATTATCTTTAAGCGTGATTTTCGGTTTGTAATCCATCTAGGTATGAAGAATGACACGTGTGCAACGCAACGATTGCGTGTGACCCTATGGGTCCTCATATTATGCCAGATTATAAGGTAATTAGTTATGTTATAATGTTAATATTAAAAATATAAAACAACCCATCATCAGCATTTGACTTGTTGGTGGACCGTTGTTATTTGTACATGTAAACAACCATTCAAAAATAAAAATAAAAAATAAAAAACCAAAGGCAAGAAAGATATACAGGTGTAAAAATCCAGTTATATATCCAATGACCCAAAAAACGTATTAACAAGATCATAGGATCCCTTCTCTCTGTTTAATAAAAGAGAAATGATCAGATACTAACCCTGAGTACCGTAAGCTTACCGTAGCGCGCTGCCTTTCCTAAAAATGTGTCACACGGGTATGATATCTGATCCGTCCAAACGGTCAGCCCCATCATGAAGATCATTTGGCCTGAAATCCAGGCCTCTACATTCATAATCTAGGCAAACTTGTTCATTGGGATTAGATCCATTGCTGTCCACGTGATGCTTGGATCGAGCCTTTTTATTTTTCTCTTTTAATGCCTGGTGATATTCAAGGCCGACCTTTTATAGGGCCTAGAAGTCTTACACGTGTAAGAAATTGGTGGATCAGATGTGCAGTATGGCAAGCTTATGGTAGTAAAGGAAGTACCTCTATCATTCGTTTGAATTAAAAAAAATAAAAAATAAAATGTAATGTCTTTGCCTAAATGTATCTTTTTTAGGTTACTTTCTCTGGTTGGTGAGGTGTTAAAAAAGCAAGCGTGCGTGGACGGCCCTTTTATTTATTTATTTCTGAGAAATGCTCCGGTGCACTGACAGCACTGTAAGTTATAGTGCTCCTAACTAGTTAAACTGGGATACTTGAACAGTCCAATCCATTGAATTAGATTTCCGATTAGATCCGTAGCACATTTCATCGGTTAGCAGGCAAAGAGCATGCCAATCTGATAAATATTAACCATTGGATTAATGGATTTTAATATGAACGGCCCAGACCATTTACTAAAAAAAAAGAAAAAAGGGTCCAAATAAACAATTAATCAAGGTCAATTGAAGAATGGATTGGATCATCTTATAGTCCATGATCAAATACATTTTGGATTTGATCGACAGTTTGTCCAAGTGAAAAAGTGATGAGAGCACTAGAGCATTTCTCTTAATTTTTTTCTCTTCAAATTTTAATTGAATGGGGTTTGGTGGGGTACACCCTCGAGCTGTGATCCCCCTTTTTGCGGTGAATGGGATAAGTCTCATCCACAAATGTATATTAATTATAGGATTGGATTTGTTATGTTGTTTGGGAGCTTTACATCAAAATCAAACTTATATAATTGAATTAGTGTCGTTCTTGTTAGGTAACATTTGAGACCTCTTCTTTGACTTGATTTCATCTTTCATTTTTGACAAAATGGTTGGTGACGATCTCTCTCTCTCCAAGCACTTTTTTCTTTTTAATTAGGACCGGACATTGACTGATCCTGTTGGAGTGGGTCGAATCATCATAAGGGAATAGGCATTTGTCCGTTGGATGGCTAGCTTTTTGGTGGTTTTATATCCTTCTCCTTTATATGTGGAGTTAATATGATACTCAGATCCGCTTGATACCCGACACTCAGTTTGTACAGTGGTAAATGTTAACTCCGATTAAGCTAGATAAATTGTGAAATCTATTGTAGATAACTTTACGGTCTTTACATTAGATTAAAAATTGCTTGAAGCATCCTAATCTTTTATTAATGGATATGCTTTTGTTGAAATATGATCACTATATGTTTTTCATTTTTAGTTGTCCAATAAATGTCCACAAATCAGATAGTTAGATTGTTTGGCTTATAATTTAATTGTTTGTATATGTGTACAATGTCAGGCATGCATGTTAGAGCCAATTACGACTTAATCCAAACTAAACGCCTATTACCTCAAGTGCCTAGATGAATGGAGAGACCATGAGCGGTCATCTTTAACCGAGAATTGAAGCAGTTCGTCCTGGTATTGAGCTATTTGTAAAGAAAACTAGGTGATTGGTGAAATGTGAGAGTTTATCCTTTTAATGAGTTCTTTTGTCTTTTAGTCGAAATGTTTTTTCTCTCATCGTGATAATAAAGATAAAATGATTCACGAAATATAGAAGTAGAAAGTACTGATATTTGATTCAGACACAACCACAAATATAATAAAGGACCCAATTTCAATTATGTGTGTGCAAGTATAATAGTGTTAGGTCTGTCGGGTTATATTTGACTCAAATTGAATTAAACGCCTTGTGACCTTAGGTACTGAGATAGACCAATCAAGACCGGATCTGTGAAGATCGGTTGTTTAGTCAACCACCAATTCATAAGGTGATAAGAAGATTTACGAAAGGAAAGTTAGCTCTTTAGATGGATTGTTTTTTTTTTTTTTTTTTTCCTTTTTTTGAAAAGGAGGACTTTTCTAATAACAGTGATAGCTTAAACGCATTCCTCGACAAGATAATAAAGATTAAAAAAAAGCTTGATATCAATTTTATTAATCTATATATAAATGTAGTACAATTAGCATGTAAAGAAAAGTAGAAGCGTTGACTGACCACGATTTAAGTTGATGAAACGGTCTTGGTCTTGACAGTCTTCCAAACCTGGACAATGGTGAGAAAAACCAGGTAGCCGTGGTGTTTAGTTAACAAGTCGTGACCAAAGAATTACTACATAAGGTCTTAAGAATTTAGGATATCCAATGATAAGATCATGGATATTTAAACTAAACAAACCAACACTTACTATGCAGCGATGCACTAGCTATAAGTGGAAACTAAACTAAGATTAAACTTAACTCCGAGCCTGTTGCAACATGGTGGTGGATAGAGGTGGAGGTATCTTAAGCTACACTAGTTGAGATAGGTGTCCATGAGGCACAAAAGATACGCAACGTTGAGCCGAAAAGGTTGTGTGATTGGTTGGCATGAGACTTCAAGCGTTTCTTTCTCTTATGCTTTTAGGATTTTGGTCATGTGTACATTTTTGGTTGCGGCCTGACCTTTTTGATAGAATGTGTCCTTAACATACAGGCAACCACGATCTTCTCTATATGTGAGTTTTGTTCCTTATCTTTCAATATGAGTGTGCCACTATATGGTGACATTTCACTTGTTGGTTTGGATTGCATCAGGCCAGGTGTAACAAAATGAACTTAATTGTGCTAATGTAAATAAAAACAAAAACTTACAAAGCTAATCCTTGACAATCCAATGTTTATGGAGAGTTGGGGTCACACCACAAGGAACAGTTGGGATGGAGACACCCACCTTAATGAAAACATTTCATATTATGCCCGAGGCCCACTGTATTTTGTATAACCCACCCATCCAATCCATTTATTAGATGAGATCCACTAGGATGAGTCGCACCCCAAAGATCAGATCATTCTCAAACTCAGGTGGGTTACACCAAATGATTTTAGAGGTGTTAGGAACTATATTGTTGGTCTGGCTCACCTGAGTTCCGGGTCAGCCTCATTTTGGGGATCCAAGAAAAACATGGGGGACACATGATAGAGGTAGCAGATGTCATTTAGACATTTATGATGGGACCCACACACAATATTAGAATAAGCTTATTCCATAGAGGAACTGGCCTCTTAATTTAAATAACAAACCCTGTGATTAGACATTGATTAGGTTGGTTTTGTAAGGTCCGCAATTCTCAAAATAAAGCTAATGATTAGTGAAAGATAGAAAGCCGTTGAGATTTTGGACCAATCTCTATATAAAAGTACAAAGTACAAGCGATGTCTTATCATAACATCCAACCCTTACGGATGATTGCAAGGACCCATTCCTCAACGCTTCCTCGATTGAAACATTGCCATTTTTTTTATTTTTTTATTTTTTTTTTCATTTCATGTTATCTCTTTCCCCTTCCAGTGCCACACCATAATTCTATTAGGGCCTGTTTGGCCAGGCAGATCCCACTGTATTAGGAGGGATGGGATCGGCAATATCTTGGGATAGGCATGACGAGCCAAACAGATCTGATGAACTTGTCCCGGATATGAGCAATCCCATGAATCTTAAGACAATCCACTGACATCACCATCATTACCTTAAAATTGATCCTATTCCTTGGTTGGATGGATTGGAAGGTAAAATCCCATGATATGCACGACATGCCAAACAGACACAATGAACTTGTCCCGGGATATAAGCAATCCCATGGATCTTAAGACAATCCACTGACACCATCATCTTTACCTTAAAATTGATCCCATCCCTCCTGATACCGTGGGATCTGCCTGGCCAAACAGGCCCTTAATCAAACATCACCCAACCTACCAAACCACTCTATTAATCAAATGCAACGCATGGCCATCCAAAATGTTGGAGACCATCATCATCTGTTCGGGCAGTGTGGGCCCACCATCATCTGTTCGGGACCCAACTGGATATGGTTCACACATTTAATCCTTTCATTGTGTGAATCTCCGACGGCTAAAAACCGTCGGCGAAGGTGAGACCCCACAGGTGAATTCCATGGTATTAGGTATGATTTGGCACTGTTCCAGGTGGTGTGGTCCACCTGAGTTTTGGATAAATCCTGTCATTTGTAGGCAGGGGGCTCACTTAGATGTACGGCCCATATGCCACATACATATCCGGAGATCCCGTCATTTGTGCGTGTAACTACAACTCGGGCAATCAGGTGAATTCCGTCGTGCTCACCGTACATAAGAGAAATACCCCATCCTGAATTAAGTGGACCACACCACTCCGTTGAACAATATAAAATCAGGCTAAAACCTTACGAGGTGTGCCCTACCTGAGTTTTGGGTCAGGCGAGTCTTGTAGCTGTCCTTTATCCTGGTAAGGTTCACTTGATGAACGGCTTGGATGAAATCGATCATACAGAACATGGTTGGCACCTTTCCCTGTAGTCCAACAAAGTTGTGGATTGGACTGATCTGTTTCCCCAGGGTCTAACATCTAGTGGTGCACCTGATGGACGGATTGGATATCAAACACACCACATGATGGGGACCCACAAAGCTTAGGTATTGTACCCCGCTGCGGAAAACAGTAGTTGTAGAGATTCCGGTCCATTCCTGCTTTTGTACCTTTGCATTATATATATATATATATATATATATATATATATATATATATATATATATATGTGGGAAAAGGTACAATGCGCTCGAGATGATTTTAACCTCCCATGAGGTCGAGCTGTGTGGCCCCACCGTAATGCGCATTGTACCTTTTCCATATATATATATATATATATATATATATATATATATATATATATATATATATATATATATAATGGAGACGTCCATTGCCCAGTCAGTGCACTGTCCACCTATCCTATCAAGGAGCCCACGGTTCAGGTGGGCCACCGTAATAATCACACTAATCCAATAATCATATTCATCTGATCAATGGGCCTACGCACTGATTGATCAGTACTAGAAAAGAAATTGGGTATATTATCACACGCATGATTTCGCTCATTAGAAAGATGATCGAGTTCACTCAGTAGCTGAATGAGTGGGCATTAGAACATCTCCACATTGGACATTGGTGTCATGTATGGTGTCTGGACCTTTGATCTGGTGGGCCACTACATGGATGCTCAAAGTTCATGACAATAAGACTATATATCCACCCAATCAGCTAAGGCATGCAAATGGGCATTTGAGATTTAAAATAGAAAGGCACGGCCACTGATCTGACGGGTGTGATCATGTCCATATAGTTATTTTCCATACAGATGGAAATGGTTCAAAAATATATATCCACAAGATGATCCTAACCATCTGAGCATTGGCATTCAAAGAGAAGTTTGTAAACGAAAATAGACGGATGGATATGATTGACTATGATGTCCGATCTTTTTTAACATAGGCCATTCACGATAGGCATCATTAGCTGGACGGATCGGGTGAATGCATCAGTTCGCTGTAGGCATGGATCTACATTATCATCTTTCATAGGATTTTCAGATGCGACATCTGAACTGATCTTACACACATGTTAGTGCAGTCAGTATCACTTTTGTGGACCATGGGAGCAGAATTTCGCCAAGCTGCAGCGTGGCTCCATTTCATTGGTAGGTAAGATATAATTGAGTATGTGTTCGATTGAATAACAACCTTTCCAGTCGGTGAGCATTTTTCTGATAACTGTCCCGTGTGCTGATGAAATATTTGTACGTATGTGGTGAGTGTTGGGAGTGGGTCCAATCAAAGCAAATGTATCAAATCAACTAACCCAAACATTTATATTTTAGCTTACAATTTTAAGAGGATTTATTGGCGCAGCTCGTAGAAAAAAATACAGTAGATAGGCAAATATTTCGGGTATCTCTTCCACAGCTTAGGCTGTCTTCGTCTTTAAAAAATATTATAAAATCAAGTTTTGGGCAGGACTGCTGTCATCAAAGTATTCTTGGGAGATAAATGAGGCTTATAAAATACATGAACAAGCCCATTTTAATAAAGCTTTTAATAAATAGCAGAAGGAAAGGGAGAGGTTGAACGATCCTAATCTCTCTTTCGACCATTATTTGACACATAATCGACCCAATTCACTCTATTTTCCTACTTCGGCTCGGCCTTTGGCGATACCTATTGGCAATCCTTCTAAATTTCAATCAATAATTGCTTCTTTTTTTCTTTTAAATAAATTTTAGCAATCCTCAGCCAATGTTGTCTTAGATAGCATTCCTGAAAATAATACACTTGTTAGTGGAATGAGACTGAGTTTTATGTCATTTGCAAAACTCGATCTTTTTCAATTATTTGATTATAGGTATTTTATAATTGATAGGGATTTTAATAAAATTTCTGGCTAACATTATATCAAGAATCTTACCGGCTTAGGTAATATCAAATGAATATTTCGTTTGAGCTTTCTGTGTGGTTGGTGTGGTCACTTTTGTTTTAACCAACGCCGAACAGACAAACGATTGCTTCACCACTACTTCGGCCACTACTATACAGTAGTTAGGATCATAATAGTATGTCCCGACTGACGAGTTCTTCTGCCTCTTTCCTTCCTAAAGAAGAGATTCTTATTGGGATACCCTTCTAGTTAAATCATAAAGATCGGCAAATTCGGTCTTGATAAACTTTTATAGAGTTTGTATTGCAGATTGTCTTGGGCCAGTTGGACAAATTCAACATTTATCATGACTACTTCGCATTGACTTTTACCTCTTTAAAACCAAGTTATATAGTTTTTGACCAATTCTCCAGGCAATTGCTAGAAATGTGCAATGTTGATCATAAAAATCTCCTTATCCCTATAAAAGAATTGGGCATGAAACTTCTCCTCCATTTCTTACTAAGGGCCTGTTTGATTTTCTAATTACAGAGGTAATTCTAGGTAAATGGGTAATAATTATTTACCTCTGTGTTTCCGGTTGGATTTCGAAGGTGATTTGACTAACACCTTTCATTTATAGCACTCTCCTCACGTCACCCGAGGAGAAAAAAGTTAAATTGTGGGGCCCACCTTGATGTTTGTGTATTATCCACACCGTCCATCCCTTTAGCCAACTCATTTTTGGGCATGAGCCAAAAAAAGAGGTAGATCCAAAGATCAAGTGGACCACACTACTGGAAACAATGGGAATTGAACTCCTACCATTGAAAGCTTCTTGAAGACCCTGGAAGTTTTGGATCAAATTGATATTTTTGTTTCCACTTTATCCATGACTGTGTGACTTTATTAACGGGTTGGATGACAAATAAACATCACTGTGGGCCCTAGGGAGAAAACAACTTTCAACCATTGACGTTTTAATGATCCTTGTTTCCTAAGGTGTGGTCCACTTGAGCTTTTGATTTTCCTCATTTTTGGGCTCATACTTTAAAATGTATTTTTTAAAAGGATGGATGGTGTGGATAACTCATATATATCATGGTGTGGCCCACATTTAAATCAGTAATAAAAACGTTTGTATGGACCGATTTTCGATACGTAATTCCTGACGACTTTCAAACAGGTGTTGTAAGTAATAATCAGGTAATTCCGTGTATTTACCAGGGGAAATTAAAAACCAAACAGCCCCTAAGTTTGAATGGATTTCAATAACAAATTGGAGTACTAGGTGAAAGCTACTGCAGTTAACAAATGGCCGAATAACTGTAGTTGGTAATAATCATTATTGACTATTCTCTATACTACATGGTAAATCGACCTATGTGTTCTATGGCTGATTGACTAGTGTCACTTGCAAAAAGTGAAAAATCAGGTTGGTAATTCCTTAGTAACGAATATTGCTAATTGATTTATTCAGAATAAGGTTTATGATAGACAGGAGTGATAGTTTGACTAAGAACTTGGCCTTCCACCTCCTGGACCAGTTGTAAAACCTGGTCCCAGTCCAAATAGTGTGGTTCGGCCACAAGAGGTGGCTTCAGACCTACCCGGTATTGTTCCCCGTTGTGAGGGATATTCCTAGGGAAAGGTTGTCCCCTGAGTATTCCATGATTTTAACATCAGGAATAAAATTCTTATTTTCTTGTTCAAATCATCTGGACTCTGCAGGTGAAGGAATGTTCTGCACTTCTTGTAATGGAGTAAAATGTGTGTTCTATTGTGGAATAAGCGTTGGTGGTGGCGGCAGTACCGATGTCAGGTTTCCGATAGAACTAGTCTCAACAGTTTGCTAAGACACTACTTGCTCGGATACGACATGTGCTCTTTCAACAAAAATAGCCATCTTCCGATTTAAGCTCTCAGTATGACTGACCATCCATCTATTGAAAGTTTTAGCCTAAATTCAAGACTATCAGACCTAAGCTCATGACTGTTTTACAATATGTTGAATCTCTTTTACATATCGCATAGCTCAACTGACATTATCTCAAGTGGATCAATACGAGATGATGATGCTATATCTTGATTTGGATTATTGGGTACTGGGTTCGACATCAACTTAGGTGTTGATTGCACCTACATCTCCTCCTCTGGTGCAAGAGGTTCATTAACTGTAAAAGTATTACGAGTACCTCTTAGATTCATGCTTTCACAAGATTATTATATCGGTATGTATACTCAAACCCTCGAGTCCCATCGGGCATGCCAAAAATTGTTAACACTCGATTTGTTTTGGTCACCTATGATATGTGTGGGCCTATCAGAACCGATTGTATAGCTCGATTTAAACCGAACAACTTGACCCCAAGCGCTAAGATAGGAAAATACGTCGAATGTGATCATATATGACTGAGACCTAAGAAGATCGATCGCCTATTCAATCATTCGCAAGATAGTTACAGGATAATCAGGCGATTATCAAAAGGTGGGGTTCTTCCTCCGATGATGGGTTACACTTTGCCTTCCGTATGAAATAACTTTTATAAATGAAAACAGTTAACCAAAAAGAAAATACTTAGGGTCAATCACAAGGAGAAACAGTAAGATGCCTTTCTAAAAGATAAATTAATTATATTGATACTGAGAATAGTTTATTGCAAAAGCATAAACTTGAATTACAACTAAAGATTACCTCTAGTAGATTATGAAAGGATTACAACTAAAGATTACGGCTACTAGATTATGACTAAGGATTACTGTTACTCTAAAGATAGAGCTCGGATATGATAATGAAAAATAATTTAATTTATTTGATTGATTTAGTATGAGATGATCCGCTATTTATAGATTTCTATTGCAGTTGAATCGTTGCCAGGTTGGTCTTTAAGATCTTTCTTTCCTGTCTTGACACATGTCCCTTTAATTGCTCTTTCTGCTAGACTACTTTTCACGTTTTGGACCTACGATTGTGCCCCGTCATCATATGACGTGTATCATGCAATCAACGCCTCCCATACTTCCGTAAAAAGCTCTCCAAACACTCATGTTCTATAAGATGTTCCTTTTCTACTTAGTCATTCCAAGAATGGTTAGAAATAGGGTACAACAATAGAATAATCTCATCCATTTAATTGATGGCCATTGTTAAGAGTTATATCATCCCGGTAAGCTTTGATTCCGAATTTCAGGAACGAAATTCCTAGCCTCTCACTCTAGTCGTCTAAATTCAGAAGGAGTCAAAGCATTCCGTATCTCTTGAATTGGAATTGGTGGCAGATTCCTCTAAGGGGCATAGATGGTGGCTGAATCACATTACCAAAGAACTTCACTTAGTATCATATTACGTTGCTGTTGGCACTCGTTTTGCCATTATAGCCATCAATTGATGCATGACCTCGGTCTGGTTGGGCATGTATTTGTTAGTGTTCTCAATTTGAAAAAGAAATTGGTCGACTTGAGCTCTTTCGTATTCCTGAACATACTGGATATTCAACTGTACATCCCGGAGTGCGACCATTATCTCTTCCGAAAAAATAGTCCGAGAGGTCAACACCCCTTCTTAGTTCCCGGTACCGAGTGTTGGGTTATTATTCATATTCAACGTTTTAGGGGTTGCTTGAACAAGCACATCCTCAGTTGGAGGTGGTACAGTAGGTGTGGAGGTTCGACCTAGCGATTTGATTGCTTCTTTTATTCATAATTCTGATTAGCAAAGTTAATTACTAAGTTAGAGATAAGGTCCCACTGGGAGTGCCAAAAACTTGTTGCTCATTTCTGCACGACCGGTGAGTGTATATTTTTGACAACTAAGTAGTTTTTTTAGTAGTAGTTCCATTGGGCGTGATAAAAACTTGTCGCTTGTTGTTTTCAATAGTTTAATCATGTAGTGAATACAAGCATGCCAGAATTGAATTTTCCGCTTAATTCAAACTAAACAACTATGATCCCAAGCGTCGAGATAGGCATATACGTAGTATATGACCGACATCGAATGAGATCGGTCGCCTATTTAGCCACTCGCTCAGTGTTGAAATACGATTAGGTGATATTCAAAGGGTAGGGTTTGTCCTATGATGAATGTTGCACATTTACCTTCCGTACGAAAAGACTTTTCAGTACAGATAAAAGAGAAGTGAGAAATGAATTCTTATAGTCGGTCATGGAGAACAGTAGCGAAATACTTTTCTGGATGAGAAATTGAATCCAACATATGAATGTAGACCCAAATTATAGCTAAGATTACCAACTACTTGATTAACGCTATGGATTACACTATGTAATATAAGCAGGCGCAAAGTAAAGGATTGCACTAGAAAATGTAATTTACCTAGTAAAAAAGTAGAACAATTACACTAAGGAATATAATCGAAAGGAGAATTGAAAGATAATGTTTGAGTTTGAATAGGTTGGTGTATTACATTTTTTGTTAAAATTTTCTATTATTTATAGCTTTACCTTGACCATTTAGGTCATTCCTACATTCTAATTGTTGTTATAACTATTCAACACTATGTGGCCCTTATAACCGCTTTTACATGTTTACACTATGTGATGGATGGTCGTAAGTTGCTCGTATAGATTCCGGGGGTGCATTTATAAGTAAAGGTAGAAGACGCAATGTTGGGCATGGGCATGCTTTGGGCGTACGTGACATTTCACCGCGATTCGTTGCTCTCATCCGTATGTAGCAGGTAAGTGCAAGTAATGCTGTAACGCATGATATACTTTCTCACGTGATCTATCAGCTATTGCACGGACAATCACGTGCACGACGAGGTTTTGACGAGTTATCAGCGAGTTTTTCGGCGCGGAAAAAGAGACCGGGTTCCATCACCCAGTTGCCGGACGCAACGCTGTCAGACACGCGATCGCGTCCTAGGATAATAAATAAATCGCCAGCTGCCCTCGTGTGAGGGGGTAGAATACGTGTCAGATTCTTGTGCGTACGGGACACGTGTTAGATATCCAAGCCATTTATCGGGAAGGGCACACTGGGAATATGTAATGTACCAAAAATCAGGTTAGTATACACACATGTACGGTAGTGATGTTGGACTGTACCTGACGGATGGTCTGGATCTGTGACACGTATTCGGTAGATCACGTATCCATATCCGATCCCTCGCACGAGGGTCCGCTTTTCTCATCCTGCTAGGAAACTTTCATAGCTTTAAACACGTGTATGAGATCGGAATCGTTCATCAGGAGGCCCAAACTGCGATCTGTCAGTATGTTGCAAGTTCACATAAAAAAAAAAAGGATATGTTACGGCCCACATGTTGAACTTCTTGGATTCGTGCATGTACGTGCCAACTTGGCACACGGATCAGGTCCATTTCATCAGGTGTTGGCCAAAGCCAAAATTTCCTGCCCAAATATCATGTTCCTCCTCCATGCACCAGGTAAAAATGGATGGTCAGAAAAGAGAACGTCAATGGTCTATTTTCATCATAAATCTGGTCCATCTGATTTATAAAATTTATTGATTTTTAGGCCAGGTTGTGTATGCACCACGCCCATCTAATGAGTAGCCTTGATCGAACACACGTGTGACACGTGTTCACATCTTCAGTGAATCGCCTCGTTAATCTACTCGCGCGAATTGCTTTTCTGTGATTTTTTATATTTTTATTTTTTTAAAATTTTCCTTAACACCGGACCTTTGCTTTCTTTGCGGATAATGCATTGAAATAAGGAAATGTATCTCAGGTGCGACGTACCAAAGTACTGTACGGTGGTGGGTTTTCACCCACGGAAGGCATCTTACATGATGATCCGAACCGTTCAGTGTCTCTAAAATGATGATCTGAACCGTTCTCTGTATACTAATGCACGGGATAAATGGTACAGAAGGAACATGATAGGTTCCACTTAGGGCCTGTTTGGCCGGGCAGATCCCATGGTATTAGGAGGGATGTGATCCATTTTAAGGTAATGATAATGGTGTCAGTGGATTGTCTTAAGATCCATGGGATTGCTTATATCCCGGGACAAGTTCACTGGGTCTGTTTGGTATGCCGTGCATATCCCGGGATTTTACCTTCCAATCCTTCCAACCAAGGGATAGGATCAATTTTAAGGTAATGATGATGATGTCAGTGGATTGTCTTAAGATCCATGGGATTGCTCGTATCCCAGGACAAGTTCACCGGATCTGTTTGGCTCGTCATGCCTATCCCAGGATATTGCCGATCCCATCCCTACTAATACCGTGGGATCTGCCTGGCCAAACAGGCCCTTAGGGTGTAAATAGAGGCCCTGATTTTCTTTTGGTTTTAATCGCCGATTTAGAGGCTGAATGGAGACAGTCCGTCTTCCTTCGACACGTTTTCATCGGGAGGTCGATCGATCTGTGCTTATCACGCCGATTTTTTCGGCATTTCTTTATTCAAATCGTAGCCGGTAAGCTTTGGTAGAAGGCCACGTGAGGTCGTGCTTGTCCGGAGATTAGGTTGTTTTCTGTTTTCCCCCCGACTTGGTTTTTTTTTTTTTTTTTTTAAAATCCATCCTTCAGATGTACCCTTGTCTGCTTGCATTATTACGAAAACACCACTAAAGCGCCCGACACCAGGGAAGTGTAAGACTGCATCGATCTGTTTGATGCTCTGGCAGACTACGATGATTCATACGGTTGCATTTAGAAATTGTACACGTGTCATACGTTTAAACCGTCCAAATCGAGGGACCCACTGTCGGTTTTTAATATGCTTAAAATTATATTAGTTGGACAATCCTAACCTCTGATTTAAATGACATTTATTAAATGAATATTTGAATTTTCTTTTATTCTAACCATTTTAATAAATGACATTTATTAAATTCAATATTTGAATTTTCTTTTTATATACCTCAGTTTTGTCTCATACCATAAAATGATTTGGAAAAATAGATGAACGGCATGGATGAAACACATACATCATGGCAGGGCCCACAGAGCACCGACCACCAGCCAATCCAATCCGTTTCCAGTTCAAGCAGCTCTATCGTACCATCTCCATCATCTGATCGGTGCATATTTTACCTTCCTAGAACGGGGCCACCAGTGGAAGATGGGTTGGGTAAATTACCCTACCGAATCATTTCCTACCAAGCATTCAAGACGCTTTAGTCACTGGACTACTCGATTGAAATCGTAGCCCCCACCTGCTGGCTATGTGGATCTGTGTCAGACCCATTCACGAGGTAGGGCTCACCATGAATAAGCCATGGACGCTCAGCTAATCCTTTCCTTTGAAAATGACCATTAGATCGAACTATTGATCCTGGCTACTCATTTGTTGCCGATGATCCATTCACGGTGGGTCCTACCATTTGAACGGCTCAGATAACCGATTAGTTTTTGAATTGTTAATCAGCTGGGTCCCATTCATCAGTTGGGCCACTACTTTAAATGTGGAGCGTTGGTTATAACATGTGGTTTGGCTGATCAATGTACGGCCTGATTTTTTTGGTTTACAAGCAGTCATTGTTGGGAACGAACGGCCTGGATGTTGAGTCTGTGTACCGTACATGAAGCGCACTCTTTGGCGCCTGCGTTTGCGCGGCTGCAAAGTTCAAAAATGTTACTGCGCCTCAATAAATGAACCGCATTAGCTTGCGCTAGGTACCTACCCCGATTCCTTTGGCAAGTCGAGAGCCACATGGGTGGAGCTTTAATGAGATCCACACCGTCCATCAGGTTCTTCACCTCATGTTAACCATTAAACCCGAAATCCATAATATTCTAAAATTTAGGTAGGCCTCCATTAGTTGTGTATGGCCCGCCGTGGTATTTATATAGCATCCAATCGATTCATCCGATATGTCTCATTAGGTTCAAAGAATTAGCTAAAATAGAAGTAGTCCAAAATTTAGGTGGGCCATATATGTGAATTTAGATGTTTTTAGGAACACACGTTTTTACGTGGCCCGCAAGTGTTTGATCACCCAATGTTTTTTTGATCAAGATCAAAGAAGGGGTGATGTACCTGTTAGACGGTGTGGATCTTATGCTCGTTAAGAGGTTTCGTTATATTTGAGAAAGTAACCCCGGTAGTACCTGGCTCGAGGTACTCGGGAAGATTTTCTTGATAAATATCCGTACGCAGCGGAATAGGTCTGAGCCGACTCGGGAATTCCTCGGCAAGGTGCCGCGCCGTATTTATTCACACGAGTTACATGATTGGTTGATACACCGCACTCTCAAATTGTACACGTGGCAAACCTTAACTCATGTTAAACCGACTACATTGTGGAAATCACTGTCACTTATTCACAGTACCAAGATCTTGTTGCTTGAGCAACCGTAGCCTCTGATTCATGTATACTTGATTGTGTAAACAGAACCACTGAATATTTTTCATTTTAACCGTCCATTAAATGACCACAAATTAGATAACCAGACAATCAAATAAGTCTAATTTTTCGTTCATGATACATCTAAGATGAGAATCACAATTTGGACAGTTTCATTTGAATTAATTGTGTTTTTAAATATGAAATTTCTAAGTAACATCTATGTGCATGCGTATTATAGATCATACAGTGCCAGAGTAGCAAAGTATTTCTCATTATTAGAGAAATGCTACGTTGGCAGCAGACCGAGCGGGCCCATTTTTTAATAAGGGTACAAAAAACAGAGACGCGTGGTTGACGACTGGTCACGGCTGGTTTCTGTTCGGTTATCTACATTCGAATTTTCTCTTAAAAATACAACAAGGAAAGGAAAGAAAGAAATAAAAAAGAAAAAAGAAAATGGACGCCCAAGCGGCTATAAAAGGCGAACCCGTGATGTCCAAAGGGTCCAGCTCCTTCACCTCCAAGCAAATCAAGCTTCTCTCTTCTTCCATTCCAACAGAGAAAAGAAAGACAGAATTTCTCTTCTTTTCTTCTCTCACTCAGATCTCATCTCATTTCCTTCCTTTCTCCTTTTTTTCTCTCCCTTTTCAAACGAGGTTTCGCGGGAAAATACAGCCCCTTCATAGAACGTAAAAACAGAAGCATTTTTTTTTTTTTTTCTCCTCACTTCTCAGGTGGTAATCGTAGCGAAGCAGAGCACGATTTTCTCCTGCTTTTTCTTTTTTCCTAGAATTTCTTCTCAGATCTTCTGTTTCTCTTCCCCATTTCTTCTCGCATCCACTATAAATCGCCAAAAACCGTGGGAAACTGCTCAGGAAACGCGAAAAAATCGAATCATTGGAGTAATCGCTATATAAGATAGCGAAATATTGATCAAGCGACGAGAAATCAGCTCGAAATAGTGGATTCATAGCTTCGAAGTAGAAAGTCTATCAAACGGCGATTGGTCTGTTCGATTCTCCATATCTATTAATGATGCCGTGAATCCGCCATTCTTTGCTTATTTCTCGTCTTCCGATACTTGCCAAAAACAAAAACAAAAAAGAAGCCGATTCGATCTCTAATTCTCTGATGGATCTGTTCGAGATCGATACCGTGAAAGCCGAGAAAGCTAACGCGATGAAACGGTACCGTAAGATCCGAAAGATCGCGATCGTTTTCAGAGTCGTCGAGGTCTGCGTCGCTTTCGTCTTCATTTCCTGGTTTTCCGCTCGCCTACCTATCGCCGTCAAAATCTCCGGTGACTTTGTCCGGCACCTCTCCGTCATTCTCGTCAGCCCGCTTTTCGTTTTCCTCGTGGGAAACGCCATCGTCGTGACGCTCTTCCTCAAATCGGGCCAAAATCTAGCCGGAAACTCCAGCGTCGATCTATACGACGAGTTCTTGAAGAACAGCGAAAATCGCCACAAGACTCGCAAGGAAACTCCGCCGCCGGAGGTGGAAAAGGAGACGGCATTCGAAGACAAGTCCGTAGTGTACACCGAGAGCACGCATGCGTGTACGAATACGGATACGAGCACGAGGAAGGCTTACCGAAGGAGCCGATCGGAAAACATGAGCACTGAGAAGAAGAGGGAACTCCGGCGGTCGAAGACGGACGTATGTCCAAAAGTGGGGAAATCTGGGGAGAAACCGGCGGATTTTTCGTATTCGGTGCCGGAGATGAGTAGCGAGGAGTTCCAGCGCAAGATAGAGGCGTTCATTGCGAAGCAGCAGAAGTTCCTGAGAGAAGAGTCGATGGCCATCGTCCTGCGGTGTGAGAGCTGAAAAAAAAAAAGAAAAAAAGATTTGAAAATCTCTGCAGTAAAAAAAGAAAAAAAAAAGAAAAAAAAGAAAAAGAAAAAATCCTATCGTTTCTTGTTCCTTTTTTCCTTTTTCTTTTGTTTAAATTACCTGATGCTGTATTTCTGTACATAGTAAATAGGACTGAAGAAAAGAGCGATGGATTTAGCCTTTTTTTATATATATTCCTCGCAAGATTGCTTTATTTATTTATTTATTTTAAAAGCTTTCCAGTTCCTCTGGATGAAGTGGGACTGTACTAGTCATCAGCGCTCGTAGCTGTATTGTAGGTCAATTAACGCCGTTCATCTAGTGGGCCTTGCTAGCCTTCTGCATTTTTACGGTATTAATGTAATTTGCAATCCAAACACGCCGTGATTGTTATTTACCTTTTTGAATCCGGCCTGTTTTTATTGATTTCCATGGATTTAGATGGCCAGGATATCCAGATCGGCTTGGTCTTTCCACCATGGTCTATCTAGTATAAGCCCCACTGGATAGATGGTCTAGATTTACCAATCGCAGAGCCATTTTTACGGCCGAGAGTCACCGAAACATGAAACGACGGTATTATTCCTCTATCGAGCGGGAGAAATTCTGGTTTATGAGGAGAAGAAAATTGAAAGTATTATGAGTCGAGAAAAACATTGATACTCTGGCAGTGTGTGATGGATAATACACATGCACTTGGAAATTACAAACGTACTTCACTATTGAATGGTTAATAAACTCCAAAAATATCCAACGGTCTTGTTGTGGACAAAATTTCACGAATCAGAGGCTAGGATTGATAAGCCAATGTCATTTTAGCGACACTGGGTTCCACAATCTATTTGGTTCTGTGCACCTGTGTATGGAGTGTCATACACTGCCAGAGTATCAAATTACTTCCCTTTATCTGTATCTGCCTGATTGCTGTCGGAGGATCATGTCATGTTGCTGCGTAACTGGGTGAGTTAAGGGCTAATCTGGTTACTGAGTCGAATCGGGTAATGTGCTCCACTGTCTTCCAATGGTGGAAGGATTCTGATGAGAGATAGATAACTGATTCCGATATATTATTAGCTTGCTGTCATGCATGTTGATGTACAATGGATTTTCCTTTTGATTTTTTTTCTATTGGGAGTAAAAAGAAAAAAGGAATGTATTCCGTCTCTTCCATTGGATGTGTGAATATGCTTTCCAAAGCAGGAGAAAAAAAGATACCCTACAAGGGTTTTGTAGTCCCTAGATGGGCCTTTTCTTTTTATAAATCCCTGATTTTCATTTTCCATTATGGAGAATAGCATGTACTAGGCATCTGTTTGATTTTAAGAAGATTGGGGAGCTTTCCAGCCTGGTTTTTAGACTCAGGTGATTCGGTCTGATTTGAGTCGTCACTTGCCTGAGTCAGAGGGGGAAGGGAGGACACGACTCATGGTTTTGAACTGGATTGGATTGTACGGAATCCGAGTCAACTCAGACGAGTCTCATTGGCCTTGTTTGAGTCTTAAAACCATGCTTTCCAACTCATTTAGTGGTGGACCTACCTTGGTTTTGTTGCAATTATATAGTGCATGTGGCTATATGTGCAGTGGATTTGGGCTGTGCAACTGGTGTGCTCTTCTGATTGAAAAAGAATAGAATCTGAGTACTATCCATCTAAAGGCAGAAAATCAATAGCTACGGTTGCATTACTGGTGTCTTTTGTGGGCAGTGGTAAATCCACGTTGGGCCATCAGATGGGTGGTACAGTGCCATGGAAGCAGATTGCCTATGGTGAATCATCAGTGATTTAACATGGCAGGATGTGATTAGGCCACATGCCTTGTATAGATGACGCACATACAAAGCATTTTTGAAAGTTGTTCTATCATTTACTAACTTAAGTGGCATGTGGCCCAATCAAATCTTACCTGTTCAGGTCATTAAGAATATCCCAAGTGAATAATCTAATTCCAGTGTGTCCTTTACAATGCCATCATTGTAAATGTACTGTGAAGTGCCAACAGATCATTAGGGTTGATGAAGGCATAAAGTTTCACTCCCCAAAGCATCCATGGGGCCCACAGTCTCTCTGAACTAAACCCTATCTTGACAAATATAATTATGGGACCCAATATATTGCTGGTTATTTGAAAATATGGCACAGCGCAGTCGTCTTCAAGTTAGTTATTTAATACTCTAGAAAGTGTGATGGTTGACACACAGATATTCACAATAGTGCATGTCGCCATCTTGTTAGGATTTGGGTTCGCTCGTTATCTAAATTTGAACAATTGGGTATTGTTCATCTCGATGATTCAGTAATGCATAGTCAAATTAGGGTAACTTTTGATTTATAATCCATATAAACTGGGTTCAACATATGAGTAGCTTAGGATGCACTTGGTATTGGCTGAAAATGAGTAATGCTTACTTATTCTAGTATGAGATCACTTACATTTGAATACAATGATGAGTTTATTACCATTTTTTTCCAAATATTATTATTATAGGTTTATGATGCAGGGATGAACGTGATGAGGATAACTACTCCGAATCCACGGAGCTTCTCTGGACTCCTCACAGAGACTTCTCGAATCCACAAGGAAAGAAAGCAGAAAATAGAAATAAATTCTACGAAATTCAAAATTGATTAATTGATTACTAAAAACGAATTCACAACCCTTTAAATAGGGGTACTAAGCAATGAGAAAGAAATCAGAATCAAACTACAACTAAAACTCCTAGAATCCACGACTTACTATAAATAATAAACTTACTATTTATAGACGGTCGTGATGTCTACTAGTGCGCAAGGTTTTCGGCTAAAAATAGTAAGTGTCCTATTTGGCTTCACCAAACCGTTCTCCTAATTATTCTAAGCTCTTTTCACGTTGGGCGCAACTCCTAAAGCCCGACAGATGGAGAGTTATAATCAAACTAAAACTTATTATTTATAGTAAAAACGAAATTAAAGTAGAGAAATGACCATCGATCCAGGGATTTTCGTAATTCCAAGCATCGCAACCCGGCGTAGCAAGGTTGGTTGGCTGAAGTAGCTCGTTCTACCCCAAAATCATATATTTTACGTCAGGTAACTCATTCTGGATTGCGAGATACGCCTGATCTAAGGTCTGACGGTCCGGATCACTTCTGTCGTCGACCGGGCCTTTTCTGATCCATCTTGGCCATGAAACTGTCTGCGACCCGCTCTACATCAGTCTCCTCCACTTCAAAAGAACTCGTCCTCGAGTTCTCATCCTGCGCTGTCTCATGATATTCGGTCAGGTTCGCGACGTTGGAAGTTCGTGAGAACGCCATGTCATCTGGAAGATCAACAACATAAGCGTTGTCATTGATCTTTCGAATGATTGGGACGGATCCAATCTTCTTATTTTCAACTTGTTGTACGTCCCGGTCGGAAATCGCTCTTTGCGTAGATGAACCATAAAGCGGTCGCCTATCTCGAACACTTTGTATCGCCGGTGCTTGTCCGCTTGTTCCTTGTACTTCTCATTTGAGGCATGTACCTTGGTTTGCACTTCTGCATGAATGTCCATGATCTTGTCTACCATATGTTCTGCTGCAATGCTCGTGATTTAATATGACAGGATGTGATTAGGCCACATGCCTTGTATAGATGACGCACATACAAAGCATTTTTGAAAGTTGTTCTATCATGTACTAACTTAACTTAAGTGGCATATGGCCCAATCAAATCTTACCTCTTCAGGTCATTAAGAATATTCCTAGTGAATAATCTAATTCCAGTGCCCTTTACAATGCCATCATTGTAAATGTACTTTGAAGTGCCAACAGATCATTAGGGTTGATGAAGGCAGAAAGTCTCACTCCCCAAAGCATCCATGGGGCCCACAGTCTCTCTGAACTAAAGCCTATCTTGACGAATATAATTATGGGACCCAATATATTGCTGGTTATTTGAAAATATGGCACAGCGTGCAATCGCCTTCAAGTTAGTTATTTAATACTCTAGAAGGTGTGATGGTTGACACAGATATTCACAATAGTGCATGTCGCCATCTTGTTATGATTTGGGTTCGCTCGTTATCTAAATTTGAACAATTGGGTATTGTTCATCTCGATGATTCAGTAATGCATAGTCAAATTAGGGTAACTTCTGATTTATAATCCATATAAACTGGGTTCAACATATGAGTAGCTTAGGATGCATTTGGTTTTGGCTGAAAATGAGTAATGCTTACTTATTCTAGTATAATTGTGTAGTGAGATCACTTACATTTGAATATAATGATGAGTTTATTTCCATTTTTTTTCCAAATATTATTATTATAGGTTTATATTATAAAAATGTAATAATTACATATTTCTTTATCTCTGTCTTTACATGTGTATTTGACTACCACTTTACAAGCTATAAGTAATAACAACTCATTCGTTTTGCATTGCCAGGGAATTAGAAAACCAAACAAGCCCTAAAGTCATTTGTACGCATTGTGTGAAATTTAGTATTTTTGTAGTAGGAGTGTAACTCAGGTCAGCTGATGGGGTCAAGGGTAAACCCAAGCCTAACCCAACCTTAAGAGGAGTTGTTGCTTGAGGCTTAATCCAACCCTAGACTCAATCTAAGCTTACCTAAACCCTAATTATTGAATGTTCAACCCAAACACCATTCAAGTTGAGTCAGGTTAGATTAAGTTAAGACTGGCAAAAGTTCTTATTTGAGTTATTCAAGAGTTGCTACTTTCATTAGTACTTCTAGCAATGATTAATATGTGGACGTCTTTGCTTATATAAGCCACATCAAGTATGTTCCAAAACAATAATTCATTCAATACAATTAGTTATATTCTCATTTTTAAGAGTTATTCTTTATCTTATTCAATTCAAGGTTTCACATAGGAAGAAAAGAAAACTGTTATCTTATCCTCTTTTCTCCACTCACCTGCTATTTTCGTTCGGTAGTGCTAACCATATATATAGAAGTCTGGTGAGAACTTTTTGAGAACTTATTTTTGGTGATATGAACCTAAAATCTGAACCGTTCATGTGATGTAGAACCCTATAAAACCCCCTATGGCTCAACTTTTACCCTGATCGCTCTAATGGGCCACACCGAAAGAGAGAGAAATCAAGGGAAGTAACTATTTCCTTTTGCCATGGCCCACCAGAGTTTTAGATTAGGGTAAAAGTTGGACCTTGAAAGTTTCATGAGGTGCTGCATTAGATAGACAGTTCAGATTTTGGGCTCATATCACTAAAAATGAGTTTTCAAAAAGTTCTCAAGAGAATTGGTGCATCTCTCTCTCTCTCTCTCTCTCTCAAGAGAATTGGTGCATCTCTCTCTCTCTCTCTCTCTCTCTCTCTCTCTCTCTCTCTCTATATATATATATATATATATATATATATATATATATATATATATATATATAGACAGTTGTAACAAAAATTCTCATGTTCGAAGGGTTAGGATCATTGTATTGGCATAATTTTTGCATCATTGCATGCTCCAACGGTAGGGATGAATGGACAACCCAAATGATGATTAACCATACCGCATGCTAATTAAAAGCTTTTTGCGACATTGTTAATGTCCCAAGACATCAGCATGTTTAGAAATAAATAATATTTGCAAAGTTGCCACTATCTCACTTGTTTAGTATTTTTAAACCATAATGTCAAAAAAGCTTCTTTTTATTTTCCCCTTTCTTGTGATTCTTTTACAATTCCCATTCTCTATCTTTCTACTGTTACACTGGGCCACCATTTGAGTGGCTTGGACCGTTTAAGAAATGGACCCAAACTCTCTCCATCGCCTATTACGCATAGCGCGGTCAGGATAATCCAACATGTTATATATAATGTGGCGCTGAGATGGACCCTGTTCATCACGTATGACTTCTCATATTCATCTTAGATTTCAAAAATAAGCCCTATCCAAAGTGAAGCGTGACCCACATCAGGGGGACCGATATGCCCACTTAAGTTTTGGAATGTTTGTTCATTGAATTGAGGCGCACCTGATGACGGGTTGAATAGAATATACACACTATGGTGGGCTAACAGTGAAGTGTGATCTGACAGTGGGTGTACTAACAAGCTAACCCAACAAAAAAAAAAAACACTATGGTCGGCTCCACACACCCAAACCCAATGTTGGTATCCTTTCCACATTGTTCCCTATGGTGTGGCCCACCTGAGTTGTGGATCAGGGTGAATTTTGGCACCAGGTACTAACATTGAGGGAGACACCTGACGGACGGAGTAGATGTCACACAAACAAAAACGCTGGGTCCATAAATCTAGTGTTATATACCTGTTGTTGCAAACAACAGTTTTTTGTTTTTTGTTTTTTTTTATATGATTCCTCTCCTTAAGAAACAATGTACAAAGCAAGTATTAATCTACTAATCTGCTACTTTTATTTTACTTTTTTAATGATTAGAATCCCCATTAATTTCCACGGAAACATGGTTTGGCGTGTTCTAGTGGGGTTTTAATGGTGGGCCAGCGTTCCCGCCGGTCCACATGAAATGTATATTGAACATTCATTCGCATTTTGCCCGACTTTTATTTTATTTTGTTTGGGTTTAGTCATTTAACAGGATTGGGTCCTTGGTCTTCCCTCTAAAGTGGGCCCACACTAATCAATGGATTAGGATTAATGCTTAAATTTTTTATTTGTTAAAGTATGATGCTAGTATCCATCAACAAAGAAAAGTAAAATTTACTTTCCTTGGATAGAATATATATAAACAAAAGATGGTATCATTACAAAATTGCTAATTTATTTTTACAGTAGGGTACGGGTCTATATGTGTGGGGTTGGGTTAATAGATCAATGGACTCCACCTCTGAAATTTAACCAATTGGGTCAGGTCTGGTCCAGAAAGACTGCCTTGTTTATCAAATGGATCAGGTTTGGATTCTCTCAATGTTCCTACTCTCCTTGGATACAACTCCTAAATGGGTTGGTTTTGGACCACTTAAAAATGGACCCACCTGATGTAGAGTGGGTTGCATACAATTTAATGGTAAAAGGCCCGATCGGAAGCGGAAGTGATTTGGACCGTCAAAACATTACAATTTCACCACCCTAGATTCATCTTTATTGATTTGGATTTGTAACTCATACTTCAAATTTCTTTTGTTAATGTGGCAGTGGTCATGGAATGATAGAGAGAGAGAGGACATGTGGATTAAAGAGAGAGGGTGCGGGCTACTTGCATTAAAAAAAACACAAATGCTATCAATTATCTAAATATCCTCTCCTATGCTCAAAATATCTCCGAATGTTCTTTTAAAGCTTAAAGTTCATGGCCATCAAAGACTTGTTGCATGGATAAAATTGTTTAAGGCTATTTATCTATATAAATTATATAGTAGAGATTAAAGAAATGAACTAAAACCAACAAAACTATCTAAAGAAAACAAGCAACATGGAGCTGAGCATTGCTAAGCTCACACCTGTGTGCTATAAAAATTCATGTACACACCGTCCAACAAGTGCCAGTAGTACAATACGTTTGAGATCCAATCCATCCATTAGAACGGCACCACTATATTGATGCTTCTGCCTAAGAATCATGTTGATCAGCTGGTCAGGGGGCCAAAATTTGCAAAACAAATGTATGGCTTTGGAAAAAATTGGGTGAAGTTTTCTAATCCATCCACTTGTGTCGATGTTCACGTGCTGATTGGACCAGATTTTATTTTTGGGAGTCATATATATGGTTGGACCGACCTGATGAATTGATTAGATTGGACACTTATGTCCCATGCTAGCACATGTGTGGCTTGTATACCACCTTTACTTTATTGCACATGCTTGTGTGCTTAGCAAACTTTAATAAAAGGTCCATGTTGGATAGGAAAATGAAAAATAGATCAAACCAGCTTAGAACTATACAAACTCAACTATAGTTAAGCTTATTATGTCTGGATCTTCATAATGTGGGCTCGAGATGGACCAAATATGATCCATGCATGCTTGATCCCTATACTAATGAACTAGGTCACAAATTGAAATTGTTAATATAATATTCTCTATGCAACTTCAACAATCTTATTTTTTCCCTCAACTATTTCTTCTAAATGATTAAATTTGATTTTTAAATATTAATTGTAATTAATTCTATCTTATATATCTATTTATAGCAGACGACGTATAAAGTCTAATATATAATCCAAAATACTATTTATAAAGTATTTAAAAATTAGTATTAAATTGTATATGGGACAACTTTAATTAGAACTCTCCTTAACCTTGCACTCTCTTTTTCATGGTTTTAAAAGTGGAATGGCTTGTGTAACTCATCTGAGTTATGTTGGAGTCGATTGGACATGATCTAACTCGACACCAAAAGCCATCCATGGTTTTGATATCTTTATCTTCGTGCAAGTTGTCATTATATGCTAATTTAAGTCTTTATAAAGATCTAATTACTTATGTTTTATTTTTCAATTCTTTTAAGCTTGGGATCTTGACAACTCCATTTTAAAAGGTCCATTTATGATATAATCTTGTTAATGAAGCTTATTTCCTTTTTAATATATCTTAACAATATTTTTCTTGTTTCCAAGAATCTACATAAAACAATTGGGAAGAACTTTTGGTACTCTAGCATAGTGTGACGAATGATGCGCATCATGATCATCATCATCTAATTAAGCCTTATCCCACTGAATTGGGGTGGGTACATGAATTCTATTCTGCATATTATTTGGATTTATATGAAAAGTTATGGCACAAGATTTGATTTTAGCCATCAACCTAATGCAAATCCTCTTTTAATATAATGCGATGCAGTTTTATTTATTTTAAGACCGGCAATGAAAGCACAAAACTCAACAAGTGTAAAGTAATAGACTATTACATAAGTTAATTACAATCTATTTAAAATTACTTATTAATTGTATACCAAAAATGCAATCAAGTCAATTAATTAAGCTAAGTCATGGTTACTGGTTTGGATGTATCATGGAATAAAATTTATGGTTATTTCATTATCTGATCACTGTTTAGTTGGTGGACATTTATTAGACAATTAAGAAAAAAAAATAAAATCCAATGGTCCTATTTTAACAAAAAAAAAAAAAAAAGTGTCCACAAATCAAATGTTACGATTGTTCAAACAATCTAATTTATGAAATATGACTTATTCAAAGGTCATTACACAGCTTAGTCGGTTTAATTTGAGTGGACAAAATATCTCTTATATGTTATACGAGTTGGACGACTGTATATATGATGCTGCTCCTCAGTATGCCCCCACATGTGAGTTCTAAGCCTTCCATGATATGGACACCACTGTTTGGATACTTTGGAGTGATGATCATTCTAGTCCACTAATTGGGTGGGCCACAATTTTTGAGAAGAAATGGGTGGCTTAAAAAAAAAACCTGGCCGCTGTTTCTGATCTATCAGACCAATTTCTTCGGATACTGACCTACTTGATTTTTTATATATATTTATTCTGACCTACTTGATTAGACGACTGGCCTAAGTTTACTGCAGGGCAGCTAAATGGTGGGACCCAGCTGTGGATAGCATGGATGTTCCAAGCAAAATGCCAGCTCAGCTGATCACATGTGAGGGCGCGTACAAGGGCTGAGTTGTGCGGGGTCGTGGGATGATAAACTTCTCCCATTGATAAAGGCTTATAATAATATAATATAATATAATATTATTATAAAAAAAGATAAATTAACATATACAACAACATTCTGTGTGAATTTTCATATACAATGCTTTCGTTTGCCAAAATGTGTCACTTTTTTGGATAATCAGAACCATTGTAAAGGTGATCTGCATGGTAAGAATCATCTGTGGAGAAAATCAGATCCATCCACTTGTTAGTTGGGCCGTATCCATGCATTTAGTTAGATCATCAGCCGTCTGTTGATCCCCAACGGTTTAACTTTCCTGATGAGTGGGTGATCTTAGTTTTCCTAGAACTCAATCCTTATTGGTGGGCCAACCATTTGAACGGATGGGATGTTCAAAGCAAGTGAACCGTCGACTGGAAGGGGAAGAAAATTTTGCATGTAAAAGTTCACATACTCACATTTGTATATGAACAGCTCTCAAAAGAAAACCACAGTAGGTCAAATTAGAATAACATAAACCCTTGTCAATGTTACCTGCAATAATATCTTTGTCTTTGTGGTTTGTCCTCAGCCATAGTTGTCAGTGGGCCCCACCTACTAGAGAAAAACCAAATAAAGGAAATAAACCCAATTTCCAAACCTAATATCCATTACCAAACACTAAAGTAAAATAAGCCAAATTTGGATTACCAAACACTAAAAAAATTAAAATAATAAAAAAAGAAATTTTCCATTGTCCTATCTTGTTATCTATTTAATACGTATAATTCTTTCTTGTGTTTGGCTAGGACAATCATCTGGATTTTGTTAGATGATCTACCCAACATGATGTAACTGATGCTACACTTATGTGGTTTTGTATAGACCCTATGGGCTCTTGGATTTGACATAACTGACCATAAACTCAGTTGGGTATCTATTCTCCTAGTCAGTGTCATTCACAATAGCCAGATGCTAGGGACAGTCGAATGAGGAGACATTTAATGTAGATTGCAGCATGCGTGCCGACGTCATGCGTGTGTGAGATCTGGTCCATTCATCATGTGGGTACCATTGTGAAAATGCTCTGGCCCAAAAATCAGTCAGGTATTTGAACTTATCAGTGAAGTCAATGATTAGGACATTTGATCAATGGTCTATAGTTAATGTGCTGCGAATAAATATCGGCATTAGATGACACAGACACACACAGAAAAAAGGAGGAGAGGAATAATAAGATATTAGAGGCATGGATGTTAATATGATTCGAAAATTCGTTTATCCAAGTGGTAACAATATAAAGTTTTGTTCTTTATTAAAATAAAAGAAATTAAAAAATATAAGACATATCTCTCCCCTACTTTTATATCATATCCAAAGGTTTATTATAAAAAGTTTACAGCTTTTTTGGATAAAATGAAAATAATAAATTTATTTATTTATTTATTTTTTGTATAAAATGTAAATAAAAAATGTAACCAACTTGCATAAACAAGACGTGGCCCCTTCGGAAAACATGGGATGTTATGATAAAGTGTTTGCATTTGCTTTTGCATACCTTTGTAGAATTAGGATCCAAACAGTCGAAATGCAAAAGAAAAATATTTTCCATTACTTTTTTCTTAAGAAACTAATATATACAAAGGATTTATTTTCCGTAGCGTTATTGTCAGTTTATCTTTTTTTTTCTTTTCTTATATTTATCTAGTTTACCTTCAATCCAAACAAGCTTTCACAGACAACATACAACTCATGAGAAGTCATTTGTCCCAAATTTACTAAAACTAGAATTCACACACTTTTAAAAAAAGAAAGAGAGGACTTTCCAAATAAGAAAAGTTCTATACAAGATTTCCCACGCATGAGAACACCATTGCAACACAACACACACGTGTGTGGTCTACTAGATGCAGTGGACCTTGTTTTATTTATTTATTTTGGGCCAAGTCATAGTAACAGTAACCCACCTAGCGAGCAGCCTGGGTCCTACCTTGAGCCATGTAGGTTCCAAAAATCAGGTGGCTTGACTTGAAATTGGACCAAGTCAACTTGGCTTGATCCAAACTCACCGTGAAGTGTGACTCGCTCAGGACTTGGTCAACTCAACCTACTCGATTATTAGAAATGGAGACACATCATGCTACCATGAATGATTTAGTAGTCATGAAAATCATTTATCACCCATGGGGCATCCAGCAAAATATTTACTCAAAATGATAAAAACATTTAAACCATAATTTCAACCTTCTAAAAGATTTGTTTTTAAAATAACAACTAACATAGTTATTTTATACATGAACAATCATATTCAACCTTTAAAAAGAACAAGAAAAAGGAAAAAAACTCATGGTTATTCTTGGATGCCATTTGTTCCAAGGAATATATGTAACTAACTGATAAAAAGAAAAAAAAAAAGGGGAAAAAGGATAGTGTTCGATGGATTTTAATTATCCACACAAAACAAGTTTAATATAATTAATATATACTTAATTAATTTTAAGGAGTTGTATGATACAAGCCTGCATCCGTTATCCGTTTCAAATTCTTACAAGTGGGGTCCATGGTTCAGTAATCAAGACCATTGGTCTGTTTTCTCCAGCTTTGTAGGATTATCTTAGCCTTTTAAGTTGTGACCCTCCGATCAAGCTAAGAAACGTACTAACAATGGTTACTGAGATCTTCTGATTTTGGAGGTTTTGAGGGCAGCGTCCATCCGGTGGTTGGAGTCAGCAGAGAAATGATCTGAGTCATGGAACCTGCATGGTCCCCACTTAGGAGAAATCAAAATGGCTTTTGACTTGGAATACCATTGGTGCAGAATCTTGAGAGATTGACAAGAGACTAACTCAAAAGAGTAAGGTGGGGTGGCCACTAATAAAAGGCTGAGATGAGTAGCCTGGTGATACATGAAAGAGAGGCCATTTAGGATAAGGAAGGCAAGGAAAAGATGGACAAAAAGCAATCAATTATGAAAAGCTATACCTATTCTCCAATGATTTGGTATTTAAAATTGGCGTTCCTCAATTCTCATCCACTTGATATGAGTGTGGGGGACATGGGCCATCACATAAGGTTGGCAAGTGGGCCCATGCCAAATTAGAAATGGAGGCCAAAGGTTACGGAAAAGGATGATTCTCTGTCCATTTCCTTAATCTTAAGTGTCCTTTTGGGTCCTACCCGTATGTTTTGTTTTGTGGATTAAGAAATGGTAAAGCCATCTTTCTACAGTTGCACCCTCCGTAGGGTGATGGATGGATTGGGACCATACATCTAGTCGTCCCTCTCGTGGACCTCCCATTTGTCTCACACACACACACACACACACACATATATATATATATATATATATATATATATATATAGAGAGAGAGAGAGAGAGAGAGAGAGAGAGAGAGAGAGAGAGAGAGAGAGAGAGAGAGAGAGAGAGAGAGAGAGAGAGACGTATCAGGCAATCCTATCCATATTTTCCTTGAAACTTTCCTCCTATGGGTGTTGACATGATTTTATGACTGGAATTATGAGCATGAACTATGGATTTTAGTATTAGAATTTGCATGACTTTTCAAGCAGGCTTGGGCAACTTGGTGTAGTAGGTGGTCAATATCCCATGCAAGGAGACCAATTATAAATTGAAATGAAAAGTCTCCACCATTAGACTGAACAATGAATTGATGCCTTAACCTTACCTTGCACAAGAGTCCAAGTGTTTATAGATTAAAGATTTTGATATTAGACTTTTAGATATTTATATTAAAGGATCATTTCAAGTCTTAGATCATGGTCATATCAAGTCTAGATGGACTTATACATATACCAAATTTGACTAATCTCTCGAGTTGATGATATATGAGGAATTCAAATTCCTAATGTAGTATACTTTCACCTTCATTGCAAGAACAAATTAGTGGTTGTATATATGGGCGTGGTTGGTGCATGCATTAAGATATGGTTGAAGCCTATACGATCAAATAATGTATGTTTTAGATGTCTAGGAATACTTTATGAACACTTAGATCATGAAGATTGGACCAACCATCAAGTTGTTTTAAACTGACCCAACATTTATATGATTTTAAATATTTTTATGAACCTTTTTCACCATTGATATTTTATTAATTTTAACCATTAAAAATGTTTTAATTGTAGCTTAATGGTAATATAATGGTAAAGATCTTATGGTGCACCTAACGATTGGCCTAAATCTTTGACCAAATATGAATGACAAATGATAATTGACGACGGGCCAATTTACGTACATGGATAAGTAAAATTACAAACTTTTGATATAGTAAAAACTTTTATAGGAATGTATATCATTACAAGTTCATCTCATGAAATACCATCTCCTTATTATATATAGATCTTATTCAAGAAAGAGAGTCAACTTAGAGAGAACTCAGATGTCCTTAGAGAGTATCTCTCTTCTACTGCATTTTCCTTCGTCTAGAATAGATTAGGGAGAGATCTCCTCTGCTGGAGAATCTGCATGCATCAACACTTTTAAATCAAGATTAATAGCCAACAAGTCAAAGTATGAGGTGTGTTTATGCTTTTTGTTAAGGTTTGGATTGCATTCTAGTTGGGAATTTTAAATTAATTAAAATTTGATATTTTTCGAAATTTTAAATTTGGTTGCGTTTATAAAACTTTTGCAATTTGATCTACATGTATTTTAAAGCAGTTCCGTCCAAAATAGGATGAGTCACCTTAGTTACAAATGGTCTGGGTGGGGTTGGTCCTATCCTTCCCCAACCCGACCTTAGTTACAATATGGAAAGATGGCTCTACCATAATCTCCATTGTAGAATTTTGGGTAGGAAAATGATCCAGGTGGCCCTCCCCAGCCTTTCCCTACTCCCCTACACCATGTCCCAAACCAGGTTAATTTAAAAGCATTGGCCTTGGTTCTACATGGTCGGCCCTGGGATTGAAATTGTCCAATATATAATAAATTTTCTGGGTAACCCCTCCATCCATAACAAGTCATCATACCAATGATTTTGATCATTGAAACATATCCTCATATACAGAAGTACTTACATAAACTACCAAGTATGTTGATTTGTAGGCCAATGAATATCTTTCAAGTGTCTCTTATTTTTTCAATGACAGACAGGGCCCTAGTCTAGGTCATTCATCATTGGTCCTAGCCTGACATGGCATGGGCCTAGATTTAAAGACCAGGCAGCCCAAGCCCTGGCCTTACAGGGCCGGGTCCATTGCCATTACTAATTTAGAATGAATTATATATAAGATGGTGGGACTGTTTAAACATACACCGTCCATAGTTGTACACTAATCCAGATTGTTCGAAATTCATCAACCAGCAGTGAGAAGATAAGATTGACCATCTGATTTTATTTTATTTTTTTAATCTTCAAACCATGTAAATGGGACCCGCGTTTGGGTGGCGTGGACAGCCCACGTCAATGCCACAAGTGCATCCGATGAGTCACCATGATTTTTTTTTTTTTCTAATGTTGAAAAATTAGAGAGTAATGCAACCCTCGGCCAATGATAGTTCTGTTAACTTTGGAAAGCGACATAGATCGTGTGTCCACATCACACTCTTAACTCAGGGATGCAGATTAGGTTCAACCTCAGTGGTGGTGTGGTCACGAGGTGAGATTTTATTGGTGGGGCTGTATACTATGAGAGATGGGTTTTTTTGACTGAGTACGTACTCACCACGGCCGACCTATCAATTCTCACCATGTCACTACACTGCTGATGTAGTGAGGGCCTTACTACCTAATCCACTCAGGTAAGGGTTGAGCTGTGGTGCATGCCACCAGATCGAAGAGCCAAGAACAGAATTGTATATTTTTCGTACTAACAGTAACGCGTTATCTACCACATCCACATGTTCAATCTCCTGGCCCATCAGACTCTATCTGGGATGTTTCTTGTGGCATCACCCATTCAATGTAGGGCCCACCAGATCGAATGGTTGAAATCAGAATTGCCCATTTTCCAAACTAACAAATAACACATTATCTATCACACCCACATGTTCAATCTCCTAACCCCTCAGATTGTCTAATATTTGCAACGTTAGGTTCAATCAAGGTTTCTTCTTAGGCATTCCATTAAATTCTAGGGCCCACTAGATCCAGGGGTTGAAAACAGAATTAGAAATTTCCAAACTATCAAATTACACATTATCTACCAAACCCACAAGTTCAATGTCCTAACCTGTCTGATCTGATGCATCACTCTTCTTGTACTTTTTTACACTTTCTCATGATCAACAAATAGTAGCTGATTTAAAATCAAACCACCCAAAAATAAAACATTTAATTGAGAACATGTGGGTTTTCTTGGACTTGTTTCCACATATCCACCCACTGTGATGTTTGTGTTATATCCACTCCGTCCATCTGTTTTGTCAGCTCATTTTAGGACATTGGCACAAAACGAGGACAGAGATCCAAGAATCAAGTGGGCCACACCACAAGAAATAGTGGGGATTGAATTCCTATAGTTGATACCTTCTTGGGGTCATAGATGTTTTTGGATAAGGGTGATATTTTTGTTTTCCCTTTCATCCAGGTGGGAATCAGCTTTTGAACCCGTTGGATGGGATATAAACATCACAGTTGGGGCCAAGAAGCTTTCAAAGGTGGTCTTTTACATCCCCATTGTTTCCTATGGTGTGCCCTCTTGAGTTTTGGATGATGGCTGCCAAAACAGATGGACGGAGTGGATGTAACATGAACATCATAGTGGGCCCCACTGTGCTTGGGGTCGTAGGCAATCCACGTCCAGCTAGAATTACATCATTGGCTCATGGTTTGGACGTCAACATGCTTCAACCATGGTTAGAAAATCCGAAAAAATAAAAATAAAAAATCAACTTGACTCGATGTTCAGTTGATTCGATAGGAGAAGATAGTTAAAAATTATAAATTAAGAAAAAGGGATAGAAGTAGATATTTAACATAGTAAAATAATATAAAAGTACAAATGTTTTTTTCAAACCACTCAGTGGTGGGCTGGATAAGTTCATTTTTTTTTTGTAGGTTCCATTTGTTTGAAGCTCCTGGAAAGTGAGCACGGCTGCTATACATCATTTCCATTCTCATCCATGGAGCAAAAAAACAACAACTAGGCATGCTGTGAGAAACTTCGGAAACAATCTAGCCTGAAGAAAATAAAATCAAAATTAAAAAACAGTGATTGTTTCTCTCCCCTCAAATGTAGTCTCTACTTGATAGACTTCTTAAGGTTTGCAAAGCAAAAAAAATTATTAACCACGCGCTTTTTATTTATTTATTTATTTAATTTTTTTTTTAAATAATTATTTTATAAGTATTCACATTGGGAGATAATTGGTAGGTTTTGAAATCCATAGAGATTGATCTGTTCAGCATCTATATTGTTGGATTGAATGATTCACATCTCTAGTTGCCCAAAATAGAAACGGAAATTCAAGATTTGAAATGAGTTGCAGCGTCATGACAAATCTAGTCCGTGCCTTGTCCAAAACACCAGAGTGATCGATCTGAAATTCATAGTTCCTGTATGCATTCATTTAAAAGGATTGTTGGTTGAAATGCATAACTTCTACCATGAAAACATTACATATGTTGCAAAAGGATGTCTTAAATCTTGTATTCACTGCGTTGCTCGACCAATCGAGCCGGGGGTTACTCGACCGGTCGAGGGGGTTGCTCGACTAGTCGAGGCCCGCTCGACTCGAAGTCCAGCGTGTTTTTCCTTTTAGGTGTTCGGGCCGCTCGACCAGTCGAGGGTCAGGCTCGACCGGTCGAGGGTGTCTTTCGACCAGTTAAGGACTTGGCTCGACTAGTCGATGGTTACGCAGCCCACGCGCAGACTGTATAAATTTAAGGCGGTTTCCGGACTTTTCCAAAGGAGGTGCGTAAGTAGAGTTTTCTAAACTATAAATAGAGGTCCCTAGGGCTATTCTAAAGAATTCTAAGGCTTTCTAAAAGTTTTCCAAAGGTTCCTAAAAGAGTTTTTAGGATTTCTAAAGGGTGTAGCAAGGGTGAGATTCAAGGTTGTTCGAATTGGGTAAGTCTTTTCTTTTTGTAATTTCTATTTCATAGTGGATTTCTGTCGCTTTGTGCCGTGGTTTTTTCCGGTGAGGGTTTTCCACATTAAATCTTTGTGTTCTCTTGTCATTGCTTGTTGCTCTTGGATTGCTATCCTATATCTAGATCTGTGTGATTCCATAGCACAAATCCCCAACAAGTGGTATCGGAGCAATTGTTGAGGCACAAATTTGAATATGAAGATTAATATCAATGGGAAGCACTAACTATGAGATTGAGAAGTATTCAGGGAAAAATAACTTTGAGTTATGAAAGATCGAGATCAGTTCCTTAATCAAGCAAGACGAAGATAGTGCTCTTGAGGAGCCAAAGTCTACTATGACTGATGATGAATGAAATACTCTTGATAAGAAGGCTTTATCATCGATCCGTTTATGTCTTACGGATGAGGTTCTCTACAATGTCATGAGGGAGAAAACTGCGGTTAAGTTATGAGTGAAGTTAAAGGATGTCTATGCGAAAAAATCATCTGAAAATCGCCTACACTTGAAGAGGCACTAGTATAAGTTTAAGATGGCAGAGGGTGAAGATCTAGAGGCTCGCATCAACAGCTTTAATAAATTGGTTTGCAAATTGCTGGATATGGAGGAAGTGATGAAAGATGAAGAACAAGAATGTATGTTGCTGAATTCTCTTTCGGCGTCTTATGAGTCATTTAAGGACACAATGTGCACCACGAATAAAACCCTGAGTGTCGATACTGTTATTTCAACCCTTCAAGGGAAGATCATGAGAAAGCTTAACGACAATATGAGGATATCTTCTGATGCACTGCTTACAAGGGGTAGAAATTCTAAACAAGGTACAAGTTTTTCAGGTTTTTTATGTTCTAGGTCCAAATCCAAGGGCAAGGGCAAATGAAAGGTAAAGTGCTAGAATTGTAGGATGGAAGGACATGTAAAGAAGGATTGTACAAATCCTAAATCTAAGAGAGAAGATTCCGAGACTTCGTACGGGGAGGCTAATGCTGCTACGTTAGATAGATCGAGTGAATGTGATGGTGATGTTTTTTCTGTGTCTACGATCAAACGGCCATACGATGATCGTAAAGACGAGTGGATTCTAGACATAGGGGCATCTTTTTACATGACTCTTCATCGGAGTTGTTTCACCAGTTACAGGGAGTGCGATGGTGGACAGGTGTTTATGGACAATGACATTGCTTGTAATGTTGTGGCTGTTGGTTTGGTGCGCATCAAGATGGTTGATGGGGTGGAGCGTACCTTGACTAATGTTAAGCACGTTCCTGATTTGAAGAAGAATCTGATTTCACTTAGTGTACTTGAGGCAATGGGCTGTAAGTTCACAGGTATTGATGGTGCTCTTAAGGTATCTAAGGCGGTACGGGTAATCATAAAAGCGTAATGACTCGGTAACATGTATAGGTTGATCGAGAGCACTTCAAAAGGTGGAGCTGCGGTGGATGTAACGGATTTCACCTTTACACGTATGTGGCATGTTGGGCATGGCTACATGAGCGGGCAGGGCAGGAAGGCTGAGACACGCGGACAGGGATACAGAGCAGGTGGAGCAGCCATTTGTGAGAAGAATCACACAACATAATCGCAGGATATTAGCGAGGTACATGGACGACTCCAATATCGCAGGGAATTCGTCTTTTATTCAGACGACTCTAGGTGAGCCAGGTGCTAAGAAGTGGAAGGTGACTATGGGCGATGTGATGGACTTGTTGTACCAGATTGACACATGGAGCTGGTGGAGCTTCCAGTGGGCCGGGAAGCGGTTGGATGTAGATGGATCTTCAGGAGTATACAAGATAGATACAAAGCGAAGTTGGTAGCGAAGGGTTATGCTCAGAGAGAAGGGATTGACTTATCAGAGATATTCGCGTTAACGGTATAGCAAGTGTCTATTAGATCCGTGATTGGCACTGGTTGGCTAATGTGATTTTGAGCTGGAAGGATGGATGTGGAGTCTGCAGTTCTATACGAGAAATTGGAAGATCAGATTTACATAAAGCAATCAGAGCGGTTCGAAGTTAAAGGGGCTGGGAAAAATAGTTTGCAGGAGGTCGTGGTACGACCTGTCGCCTAGGCAGTGGTATAAAGTTTGATTCCTTCATGGTGAGTCAGGAATTGTATGCTGATGAGATGTAGATCGCCAATTATGACATGTCTGATATCAATATACTGAAGACTCGGTTAAGTGAGACATTCAGGATGAAGGATCGGGGGGCTGCAAAGATGGTTCGTGGCATTGAGACTGAAAGAGGAGTAGGCTTTAGTTATCTCAGGCAGAATACCTTGGGTAGGTATTGATCAAGAATGTGATGGACCAAGCAAAGTCGGAGAGTGTTCTTTACGCGTCTCTCCTCAAGTTTTCCTCAGGACATGTCCCAAAACAGATGAGGAAAAACAGGATATATCTCATGAGCCTTATTCGAGTGCGGTTGATAATGTATGCCATGGTCTGGATTAGACCGGTTATTTCACAGGCTATCAATGTTGTGAGCAAATACCCCGGCAAGCAATATTGGATAGCGGTGAGAATGTAAGAAGACTACGTCTTTCTTTTTTAGAAGACAGAAGCAAATGTGGTTGGGCATGTGAATTCAGATCCGGCAGACATGCTCACCTAGGTCATTCCTGTAGAGAAGTTTAAGTTCTGTGCAACTTCTCTGGGCTTGGCGATGACGTAAAAGAAGAACGGAGTGTGCACGAGAAGCTATGATGTGATGTAGAGATAAGAGAAGAGGTCAAGAAGCTACATGGTTAAAGATTGAAGACATGGGGGAGATTGTTGTAAAATGATATCTTAAATCTTGTATTCACCACGCTGTTCGACCGGTTGAGGGGGTTGCTTGACCAGTCAAGGCTTGCTCGACTAGAAGTCCAGCATGTTTTTCCTTTTGGGTGTCTGGGCCGGGCTTGACCGGTCGAGGGTGCCTTTCGACCAGTCGAGGGTTACGCAGCCCACGTGCAGACTGGGTAAATTTGAGGCAGTTTTCGGACTTTTCTAAAGGAGGTACGTAAGTGGAGTTTCCTAAACTATAAATAGGGGTCCCTAGGGCTATTCTAAAGAATTTTAAGGCTTTCTAAAAGTTTTTCAAGGGTTCCTAAAAGGGTTTTTAGGGTTTCTAAAGGGTGTAGCAAGGGTGAGATTTGAGGTTATTCGAATCGGGTAAGTCCTCTCTATTTGTAATTTATATTTCACAGTGGATTTCTGTCGCTTTGTGCTGTGGTTTTTTTCCGTAATGGTTTTCCACGTTAAATCTTCGTGTTTTCTTGTGATTGCTTGTTGCTCTTGGATTGCTATCATAGATCTAGATCTGTGTAATTCCGCAGAACAAATCCCCAACAACATATACACTACTTATTTAGTGGTTATGTATTAATGTCAGTAATAGCATATCCAATGTCCAATTATTTGATGATGTAGAGCGGGTCGCGGACAGTTACATGGCCAAGATGGATCAAAAAAGGCCCGGTCAACGACAGAAGTGATCCAGACCATCGGACCTTAAATCGGGCGTATCTCACAATCCGGAATGAGTTATCAGTTGTAAAATATATGATTTTGGGGTAGAACGAGCTACTTTATCCAACAAACCCGGTTATGCCGGGTTACCTAAGCCGGATTTACGAAATTTTGCTAAATCAACGGTCATTTCTCTATTTTAATTTCGTTTTTACTATAAATAATAAGTTTTAGTTTGATTATAACTCTTCATCCATTGGGCTTTATGAGTTACGTCTAACGTGAAAAGATCTTAGAAAAATTAGGAGAACAGCTTGGTGAAACCAAATAGGACACTTATGATTTTTGGCTGAAAACCTTGCGCATTAGTAAACATCATGATCGTTTATAAATAGTATAAGTCGCGAATTCTAGGAGTTTTGGTTGTAGTTTGATTTTAATTTCTTTCTTATTGCTTGGTACCCCTATTTAAAGGGTTGCGAACTCGTTTTTATTCATTCATCAATCAATTTCAAATTTATCGAAATTTATTTATATTTTCTTGCTTTCTTTTCTCTTGGATTCGAGAAGTCTCTGTGAGGAGTCCAGAGAAGTTCCGTGGATTCGGAATAGTTATCCTCTTGAGGAAGACGGTGCTCGACCTCACGTCATTCCCTGCGTCATTTGAACACCTACTTTATGAAAGTGAACTCAAGCCGAGCAACATATGACAACATATCATAGGGTAGTGATTGGAACAAATTTTTAATATACGAATTTTAAGGGAAAACGATGTGACAATTTACACTTTTAGCAACTTTGACCATAATGGATGCCCACGAATAATAGAAGTAAGCCATCTTATATTAATAAAAGCATGATGGTGTCCAAACCCATGCATGAGAAAAACTCAAGAGAGCCCGCGTGGTGTGGAATGTCCAACTTGTGGATACTTTCTAATTCCATAAATATATAGCATATATAGCCCCACCTAGACTTTATAGCCTTAATTTTATGCATGGGATTTTGCTTTAATATTGAGCAACCGCAGTATAATACTAGCTTGCACTCTAAGAGCCTTAATTTGAAGCCCAAATCATGCAATCCAATTAAAGCGTCCTCACTTGAACTCACCATGCATGTGGGCGCTCTGGTTGGCCCCACCACATGCGGTCCACGACCAACGGTTAATCATATGGATTGTGATGTTAGGCATACCACGATCAAGCAACTCTACTTTCTCCCCCAATGGGTTTTATGGGCTGCACCTCACCCGACCGTAGATGGCCCATGAAACAAAAATCTACCTAATTATAAAGTCCCAACTTCTGAATGGTTCTAACATACGCATAGTTAAAGAAAGAAAACAACGACAATGGTTCACAATCCACTAATAAAAAGCCAAACATTCTATAGCTAGGATCTTCCTATCAATTATGAGATTTGGTACATCAATGGATTGGATCCTGAACCATGGCCCCCACTTAATTTCGATATGCGCTGTGGCTTACCTGAGGTGTGAAAATGCCTGATTTTTATGCCAGAAGAAACCTCAGGTGTCATTCACGTGTGCGCACGAGTGGAATGTGAGGGAAGGCATGGGAAACTTAAGGCAGCGTCTCATCTGGCCTTATGCAGGTTACACGAACTGGACATCCGCTTTTGAGCCTTGGAAAGAGTGCCCATTTCTCCAGGCTTGAATCTGGGTCAATCACCTTCCACCTGCTTAAAATCAAACACATAGCATTTGCATGATCATATGGACAATTGAGACTTGGGCCCACTTAATCATGCCACGTGGCACCCTTCTATGGTTATACTAGCTATTCCATTTGTCAATGACACTCCAACCTTGATAGTTATCCCAACATATATAATTCAAACAGTTGGAATGTAAGGTCCATGTTGTCTCTGTCTTCCAACTGAGTCAATAGGACAAGATTGGCTTGCTTGAGCCCTAGATCTTGATCTGGTGGGGCCAGGCCTATTTCATATTTTGATTTTGGCCGTCCATACTAGACCGGTGGAAGACCTGAGTGACCCAGGTGATGTAACAACCATCAGATGAAGAGATGGCAACACACCTGTATGTTGTAACGAGTCGGTGAAGAAAGACCAGCATCATGGCCTTAGCCAGGTTCATGCCTAGACATGTCCTTCCCCCCGTTCCGAACGCTAGGAAACTGTACGGTTTTGAGTCCTCCTGTCACATAAAAAAAAAAAAACGAAGAAAGTGTGGGATATGGTCCAAAAATTGAACTGATTAATTGGATGATCCTAGCTAACCATTGGGCCACGCTCCATGTTTGTAACAATCGAATGGTCCAAACTGATTGACGCGTCATGGTCCAAAAATAAAATAAAATAAATTTCACTGACAAAATAAAATGATCCCGTCTGTTCATAGGACATTTTGCCGTTGAATGTGGACATAGCCGCTTTTGGCCACTGATAAATGTGGACCATTGGCAAGTTTTTGAAACCGTCCATTCTTTGTCATAAGTGTGCGGGGACATCTGAGTGGTTGATGAAGATGGCCATTCCTAAATTGGGCAAGTCAGTTTTATGTTGAATGTGACCATTGCCAATTTGTTTCTTGATCCGTCTATTCTTTTCATTTAGGGATGGTCCACCTGATGGGCGGACCAATCTCTTGCATTTAGTCATCTTCACAGGACGGCAAGCAATGGCATGTTCAAGAGCTGTGCCAACATCTCACGTATGTGCTTGATCCGTTCATAATTTGGACAGGGTGGTCCCTATATATGGCGAATATTTCATGGCCCAAAAATACATACGGTCCATTGATCGGGTGAGCCACACATGTGCACAGAAATTGACAGTTACAAGAATGATAATCATTGGTTGTTTCTTACATAATGAATCCGCCCAAGTGATTTTTATGATGGATGGCTCGCCAGCCCACCTTATGATCGTCACAGATTCAGCGTACGTTCGTGTCACATTGACACCTGTTTATGATGGTAGATGGCAGGATAACCGATGGTGTGGTCTCCCAACACCAGTAACTCTATGGTGTTAAGCTACAGTGGAATTTGATTGGCCCATGTGCTGTTGTCAGAGATGAGCATGCCGATAGCATGTTTGAACGATGGGCTCATCCTTGGCAGGCGCAAGTGGTCCAATCAAATGTCCCAACACTACCAAGCTACATGATGGTGTGAGGACCTTAACACAACTCGTGTTGAAACTCCTCAGAGTCTACCACTGAGGTGAGGAGTGGAACCCCCTTAACACATAACTCGGTATGTTATTATGTGACGGGATTTGATTGGGCCGCATACTACTGGTAGAGATGGGCTCATGCAAAATAAATTTAAAAATTATTAGGTTAAGTATTGCTTGACCACCATATTCATCTCTAACCGTAGCATGTGGCTCAATCAAATTCGCATACATTCCAATACACTAGCAATTCTAGTGATTCTCTGTCAATCTTAATACTCCATGTAAAGGCAAAAACTTGTACATGTGACATACATTAACTCAAATTAAACATTATAAATTGCCAAGGCCACTCCTATTAGGTCATAGTCCCAAAATTAGATTGGTTAAACAATCCTAGCCTCTCATTTGGGGGACACATCTTTGTTGAAATAAGACGGTTGGCTATATTTCATTTTTAAGCATCCAATAAATATCCACCAATCACATAGCCAGATAATCAAATAAGGATAAGTTTTTGGTTTGGATGCATCTAAACTGGGACACAAAAATTGGACAGTTTAATTTAAATTACTTATATGCCACGTATGCAAATTTCAAAGTAATTACAACTACAAATGTATCCTCAATAAAAATAAAAATAAAATCTTCAAAGTAATTTCTTAGTGCCTGCGTATTATCAGGCTCAGCCAGAGTATCAGTGTATCCAAATACCAAAGCGGCTTATGTTTGTATAAACTTACATCGAACCTGGAAGGACAAAACTTCATTGGGTCATCATACACGGTTGGATCGAAGTGTATTGACCTGGCGTCAACGTTCACAATCCATCCTTTTCTGACGTGGAAACCTGAAGGAGTTTTGAAAAGTCACGTCTATTAATAAACTGATGCAAGTAACCTCCAAAACCTATACAATATGGTTTGATAGTGGATTGCTTGTCCTTTTGAGATGTGGCTTTTCCCATGAGAGTTTTTCTACATAAAATTAGTGTGTTCTCTGCATATTCGATTTACGTTTTATTTCATCTTGTTTGATTGAATTGAGATTTGCTTCCACACCATCCCTACTATTGGACCCATCAGATCCGAATTTTAACTCGTCCAAGTCATGGATCCAACCTGAATCCAAGTAAATACGACCGAACCTGATATGATCCTAGCTGGGTCCAAATTGCTTGACCCAACCTGAACTGAACCAGACCTGATTTTAAACAGGTCCAAGAAGGTGAGACCCAAACCCCAGCCTTTATCTCAGTGGGTCCATAAACTGATCCCTTAACCGATAAAATGGGGTCGGGTCCATTGGGTCCCTATTGACAGCCACAATTCGAGCCCAAGGAGATAAAAAGTGTAGGATGTTGATAAAAGGGTGAAATTTGGAAATTGAACCTTCAATCCAGCAGTCCTTGAGTGCAACCCTTGGGAACCATGAAACCACAGACGCCATCCTCAACGACTCCTTCACAACCTGCATAAACATCAATTCCTGAGCTCAGCTCTATTCAAGACTCATGCATTCGAACAAGAGATTTTAGGCTGCTGGTAGAGGCCAATGGGCTGGTTGGATTACTACTTTCAGGCCCACTTGAGATTACCCCGTCCCAATGAAATCAGTTAAGTGGCGTGATTTGGTTTATTACCTTAGAGGCGTATGGCATTTCATTCAAATCTTCAAGTCTGAGAGATGGCCCACCAGCTGTGTTGGCTAATAAGAATTGCAATTCCTGATCAAATGGTTAATTAGAATAACATTTTATTCACTTGTAAACTATAATTGAATAGAAACAGGAAATAAAAAGGATGGATAAACACACATCATGAAGATCAATGGCAGAGAGATTGCCCCTACATTCTCTCTGTAAACAGCTGCTTAGGCCCCTTAAGTAGTTTGCCCGAACTACGGGTGTTAATGGGCCTGGCCCAACAGCTTATGAAGTACAGTTCAGTATAGACTATGAATAGTTAGCTTATGTAGCTTTAAACTTAAACCACCCATTTACAGGAAATGGTGCGATCCACCAGATCATGCAATCAGTAGCATTTTCACATCATCTTCCATCCAAGTAATGGCTCACAGTCTGACAGTCATAAGGCCTGAAGGACTACCTGCACGGGTGGTCCTGCAAACTACCATTCATTTTTCCCAAAGCTAAAACCAAAGCTTACTCTCAGTGTTTCTTGAACCCCTTGATTCTCATCAAGGTACTTGACCATCCATGTCATTGCACTTGCTGTCGTAACCTGACCTGCACCGTTCAATTTTTTTTTTTTTTTTTTTTTTTCTATTAGTTAAATGGTCCCACTTTTCCTCATAAACTGATCTACAAAAAAAAAAAAAAAAAAGCATGAAAGATTAACCTGCAATGATCAAAGTCAAGATGTTATCTTGGATCTGTACATCTGACAGTGGGACATCACATGACGATCCACCGTCCATTAAAAGGGATTGCAAAAAATCTTCATGATATTCTAACCCTTGTCTTCTAGTTGCTATCATTTTCTTCAATCTTTCCATCACTCTTTTCCTTGCCTGGTTGTCTCATCAAGTTAATATTTCTTATTTCATATTCTAAAGGATTAACAAAATAAAAATAAAATGTTGGGCCACGTGTACACTCATTCTAAAAACTCAGCAATTGGTAAAAGATTAAAGAAAAATAAGTACCTTGAGCCCTTTGTAGAATCTAGTCCATGGTAATTTCAAGGGAAAAGCCAACATTGCATCACAAACCTCACCAACGTCTCTTTTCAACGTATCAAGTTCATCCAAATTCTCTAAACTCATCAGCATCTTGCATATGGCAACAAACGTTATCTGCAAAAAAAAAAAAAAAAAAAAAAAAAACCAAACCGAGATTTCAGGATATGGAAATGGGAGTTGATATCTACATCCTCCTTTTGTGGTCCACTAGTTGGGCCATGCACATGGATGGGTGGAACTGTTCAGGAGGTAGGTCTCGTCATGAATGGGCCATGGGAAAATATGGATCCATGGACGGATATAATCATAAAATGGTCCACGGTTTACATTTAGCTCAATTTTTTTTTTTTTTTTCTTCAAATGTATTGGTTCATCTTGAGTTAGACCTACCTCCTGAAGTGAGACACACATATTAATCTACATGGGCCAGCTGGAGGACTGCGATTTAAATTTAGTCCGATGATTGCTTGCCATCTATCCTTTTCATGTTGGACTTGAATTGGGCTCATTCGTACAAGCATGACATGGTGAGATTTGATTGAATGGCATATTGCTTTTAAAGATAAAAACCGTACAATTAGGTATTTTACTGAACAACTTTCAAACATAGTACCTTATGTGGCCCCATCTGTGTTTGAACAACTTTCAAGCATACTTTATATGGCCCCATCTGTGATGGTAGACTGCCATCTAATCCAATCTCACCATGTTCTTCCTGTGCTGAGCATAGTGTAGGCAGAGGGGAATACCCAACCCAAGTCCTTTCATGCTAGTACAAAGCTGTACTGTTGCAACATGAAGTTGAAAAACCTACCCAACGGGTGCATGGAGAAAAATGAAACAAAGATTTAACATATTGTTGTGAGGAATAAACCTTTCAATCTTGAGAGAGAGAGAGAGAGAGAGAGAGAGAGATCTTCATAATAGTAGACATGTTTGTTCTTTATAAGATACTTGATGTGATTTTTATAAGTAAAGACGTCCAAAACTCAATTTAATTCAAAAGAGTGTTTTTTTTTTTTTTTTTGTTTGTTTGAAATGGTAAAATTTACTAAAAAGAGTAGATATGTCTAATCTAATTCAAACTCTCATAGATAGTTTAAAATGGAGATTTAAAAGCATCACAAGATCCTTTAAATCTTAAAACAACTATAAAAACAACTTTCTAAAAAAATAATAATTTAACACTTGCTTATAATTTTGACATAAAAATGGCATTTTTTTTGGTAGTGGCAAATTGCCTCCCATCAAAAGTTATAGTGCATCCATGAAGTAGTTTGCAACTTGTACTACATCACAAGGGTAGGCTTATCTATCAACAAGGAGGTTGTAAATAGTGGCTCTAGAATTAGAAAGTATAAAACCCAAAATCCATGAACGAAGGAACTGCTAATGGAATGTACTAAATATATATATATCCTACTCTCCACTCTTTCTTTCCATCCACTACTCTTTCCTATGAAAACTCACTATCTGGGCCGTTGGATGCATCAGTTTCCGTGTCCATTTACATGCAGGTTTGGACCTAATTTATTTTCTGTGGGCTGGGCTTCCTTATGGTTAGGCCCAATAAGAAAACTGCTTGGTCCGGCCTAGATTGAACAGTTCTTAAAACATAGTGTTGGCCGAGCAGGGATCCAGGCGTGTTTTTCCTGCCAAGGCCACGGTTCATTCACATGTGCTGGGATTTCTATGAATTGGCCCAGGCCCAGCCCATTCAAAAGCCTTCTCACAGTCTACATCTAAACTAGCACTGCCAGTTTTATTGAACTGTGAGTTAGCAACAAAGGGGTCCATAATAATTAGTCAGTTTATTGATATCGTGTATCAAGAGTAGTACTCTACCAGAGCATTAAACAATTCCCTTGCAATGTAGTTCATAACACACCAATTTAGAATCTTGGTTAACAACCTTCATGGTGTCGTTGAGAACAAGCACAGAATCCTTTCCTTTCCAGTCATTCAGAGCCTCAATAACCATTACGTCGAACTGTTTGATAAACAAGGACGTGGAGTCCGTCGTGAAAAGATTAGAGAGGCCGCTTCGGATGAGCTTATGGTGTTCTTGAGAAGCACATAGCAGGCTCTGATCACCCACAAGCTCCGCAATTGATCTTATATATCTCTTTGTAAAATCCATGAAATCACTGCCTAAAACGGCCTTAGCAGCCTCAGTACTTGAAACAAATACATGGGTCTTCCCGAAAATGCTCGTCTTGAAGCAATTCCCATACCTGATGAAGAAATGGCCCAACGTTATATGAATGCAGTTTATTTATTTTGGTTCATGATCTAATGCAAACATTTTCACTATATTTATAATGATAATGAGTTCTGTGGTGGCAACCGTGATATATTAAAGATATCCACTCCGACCAAACCAAAAATCAGTCCAATCTGTGACTCCAGTGGGCCACACAGCATGAATTGTTGGGAGGGGATGCCTACCATTGATTTGTTGTGCTCTACTCAAGCTCTAGAATGGCCTGGTTTTTGAGTTATACCCTCATCTGGGGCAGATTTTTCACCTCAATGGATTAGAATGGCATATATACAAAACGGGGAGCCCTGAATGAATATCAATGGAAAATGAGGTGAAAAATCTTAAGATAGCATGCGTTTTTGTTGAGGAACCATGCACGGACCCAAGTGTTCAATGATCCAGGCTGTTCATCCACTGGGACCCATGCATTCGCTTGCATGGTTAAAATCATTCAAGGGAGGAGTTTTTTTTAAAAATTTATTATTTATTTATTTTTTTTAAAATTTTGCCTACAACCCATGAAGCACAACAGTTGAACGGCTTAGAACACTGGAAGCAAATGCAGCATTGCCTCTACAGTTGCTGGGGTTGCACCTTTGCATGAAGCACCACTGTTATAAAATAGCTCATTAAAATAACTTTAGTCATATGTAGTTGATGTTATTTATTTATTTTGATACCCTCCAGATAACATAACTTGTACTATATTCTAAGTAAGTAAGTGTATATTACACGTTATTTTTCACTAAAACATTATAATTAATAATTTATTCATTTTAAAAATAATTTTAATAAAATAATATAAAAGATAGTATTAAAGCAGTTAAGATGTACTTTCTCAATTAAAAATTTAGAACTCATAATGTAAGCTTAAGTCTCACAATTCAGAGAGACGAACACGACGCTACATGCTTGCTGTGTGTGTACTAACAAGCTAACAAAAAAAAAAAAAAACAAAAAACACTGGTGCAACCAGAATATTGGGTCCCATCAAATAAATAAATAAATAAATAAATAAATAAAAGGGATCAGAGATTGAAGCTATCTGAAGGTGGCCCGCAGCCAAACCGTTAGTTCGGATTGCTGGCAAGAACAGTTCTTTTGGGCCATGGCCAAGCTGTTGTGGGGCCCACTCGGTAGACTGTCTAAATCAATGATATGATCACCTCCATATTTGCAATTTATATGAATTTCACCCTAATAGCATGCACATGAGTTGCATGGTGAAAATCTGGCCCGAGCCAACATCGTCCCATCATCTAAATCCAACGGTTATAGGATGTACTGGCTCCATTCAATCAATGGACGCAGTTGGCGCGTTTTAGCAGATCAGATGCTAATTGATTTATGAGTTGCGCCGGATACATCAACTGGAATCCTGAGCCAGTCAATGTCGCAGTCGGATGACAATCTGACGGCTCAGATAGCCTGGCTCTTTACCACGGCGTAAATTAGCAAAACTCAACCGACTTACCGTTGACGGCGAATCCGGACGAAGTCGTAGAATCCCCTGCTGCTGTTATTGGCAGCAAGAAATTCAAGCGTCTCTCCCATCAAAGGGAATCCACAGCTCCCAGGAGGAATCCCCACCGTTGATTTATGACGATGGAAGCAGATCTTCGCGATCTGGAAAAGAGAAAGCGAGATGAGAAGCAATGAAATGAGATGGAAAAGGATAAAAACAACCATTGTTGCTTCCGTATCGGCTCCTGGGGATCGGTCGTTTGCCATTCCATTTATAACGAAAATCAGGCCTGCGTCAGATTTGACGCGGTTTGGCTAGTGACCCCAACATCAGCCAGCTATCTGATGTCAAGGCGCTGTGGTCTCCATCATGTTGTATGTGTTTTATCTACACCGTTCATCCATTTTTCCAGCTCACTTAAGTGCATGATCCAAAAATTTAGGCATATCAAAATCTCAGGTGGACCACATCACAAGAAAACAGTAGACATTGAACGTCCACCATTAAAACCTTTCTAGGACACACTATAATATTTATTTGGCATCCCACCTGTTGATAAGGTTACATATACCTGGATGAAGGGAAAACACAAATATGAGATTGAACCAAAACTTCCGTGGCCCCTAAAATGTTTTCAATGGTAAGCATTCAATCTTCACTTTTTCCTGTGTTGTGGTCCATCTGATATTTTTATCTGCTTCATTTTTAGTCTCATCGCCTAATATGAGCTGGAAAAATTGATGGACGGCGTGGATAAAACACATACCTTATGGTGGGCCCAAAGCGCTTTGACACCAGCAAGCTGAATGGTGTTGGCGTGAGTAGCCAAATCACGGAATCGGATCGGCTACTCCCCCTGCCACCAGCCAATGGCTGATGGTCGGTGATCTCTGGGCCCACCATGATGTATGTGTTTCATCCATGCCGTCCATCTATTTTTCTAGATAATTTTAGCTCTAAAACAAAAAATTAGGTATATCCCAATCTCAAGTGGACCACATTACTGGAAACAGTGTTGAATGAACATTGACCATTAAAATTTTTTTGGGGGTAATAAAAGTTTTGGATCAATCTGATCTTTGTTTTTTCCCTTCATCTGGGTATGTATGACCTAATGAACAGATTGGATGTTGAATAAACAGTATAGTGGGCCTTAGGAGGATTTTAATGGAGGATATCCAATCACTATTGTTTTCCTGTGGTGTGATCCAACTGAGATTTTTATCCCTATAACATTTTGGATCAAGCCTTAAAATGATATGTAAAAAATGGATGAACGGTATGGATGAAATATATACATCATGGTGGGGCCCACAGATCACCGAACATCAGAGCCACGGGGCTGGTGGCAGGGGGAGTAGCCAAATCACGTCCCATCAGATCCCGGCCATGGAATCGAGCAGGACACGCGTTAGCAGATGATGGGGGAACGAATATTGCCCTTTGGCAGACATGAGTGGAGAATCTTTTATGGGTGTTTCCCCACTAATAAGCTCTTATAGCGGTGGGCTTTCGTCATGAAGGGGTCGGGTCTGCAACTTGGTGTGGGCCCGGACCTTAGATATATATTAGGCTATAGGTCTCCTAGCTGGATGGGGTCATTTGGACTGTCCATCAATCTATCCGAGCTGTCCACTCATATCCGATTCAGTCGATTTAATCAACCATATCATCGAGGGCAGGCCATGTGCAAAAATACAGTTCGTCCAATAGCATGGAAGTTTCGATAGTCAAGACCCACCGGCTAAAAAAGTTGGTCCACTCATCATCTTGAAATATACTTCAATAAAGATGGAAGTTGGAGTGTGCACAATTTCAAAGAAGCAATTAGTTTTGATGATGCCAACCCACCAACTTACGGCCCACACAAATAGATGGTTGTAACAGAAGTTTGTAAGCTTGGAATAATTGGATTGGCAGATTACTAGTTTTTCAGAAACTATGCATATTATGGGCTGTTTGATATATATATATATATATGGTAAATACGAGTAGATTCTTAATAATTAATTTTTCTATTTAATTGTTTGAGATGGAAGTTGGAAGGATTTTTTCTTGGAAACTCATCGTAAAAGTACTTTCTTAGTACTGTTTAAATTTGTGGGCTCCACCATGATGTATTTGACTTATCCACGTTTTAATAGCACATTTTGGGGCATGAGCCGAAAAAAATGAGGCAGATCTAAAGGTTAAGTGGACCACACCTTTGTTGGGATGCCTTGCACAAACCTTAGGATCTAGCCTCCCGAAACAAACCAGAATTATGGATAATAAAAGCAATGAAATAAATCAAAGCATCAATCACACACCACACAAGAGATTTTTACGTGGAAAACCCTCAAAGAGGTAAAAACCACGGGACCTCGTCCAGATCAACAATCCACTATGAAGTAGAACGTTACAATCTTCTTCACTCACGCAGGAGTGGATAAGCAATAAGAGAAATAGAGAAAACGGAGAGATCTAACCGATTACGAGGACATAGAAGCGCTGAGATGTAGATTGCAATGAAGAGAACCTCCACGAGCAGAACCTCCCTTCTATAAGCTTCCTCTCTCTTTTTCTCCCTCTCTCTCACCTTTGATAGCCCTAAACCCTTTAGCAAATCCCTTGCAAAGCTTTAGGAAACCCTCTTGCTATTTTGTGATACCTAGAAAACCCTAGGCAACCCCTTTTATAGTTTTGGGAAACTCCTTTCCGCATCCCAGTTGCGAAAGGACTCAAATCCGCAGTTTCGCGCAAAATCGCGGAACAAACTGCGTAACCTACGACCGGTCCTGGATTTCCTACGACCGGTCGTAGCCACCCTCGACCAGTCCTAACTCACCCTCGACCAGTCCTAGCTACAGTAAAAAACAACAAAATTACTCGCTGGACTTTGAGTCGTGCCAGGGCTCGAAACTACGACCGGTCGAGCGCCTCCCACGACCGGTCGAGCGGGGCTCAGGACCGGTCGAAGACGGGGAAAAAACCCCATCAAATCTCCCCCTTTTTGACCCAGGAGGGATCCACCTTCTTCAAGCCAGCCAGGTTTCTACAAACCTCAAACTTGCCCTTGAGCAAAGCCTTGGTCATCATGTCTGACCCATTATCGTCCGTGTGGACTTTCTCAAGCTGTAACACCTTCTGTTCCAAAGTATCTCTGATCCAGTGATACCGAATCTCTATGTGCTTCGACTTGGAATGCTGACTTGGATTCTTGCTCAAGTGTATAGCACTTTGACTATCGCAATAGACCACGTGCTCCTCCTGCTTTAGGCTAAGTTCCTGTAGGAACCTTTTCATCCAAAGCATCTCTTTACATGCTTCTGTGACTGCGATGTATTCGGCCTCTGTCGTCGACAATGCTACGACCTTCTGTAGCTTGCTCTGCCAAGAAACCGCTCCCCCTGCAAACGTGAACATGAACCCCGATGTAGACTTCCTGGAATCTATGTCACCTGCCATATCTGCATCTGTGTAGCCCTCTAACACAGGTTTACCGTCACCATAGCATAGGCTCAACCTGGATGAGCCTCTTAGATACCTCAGTATCCACTTTACCGCTGCCCAATGCTCTTTGCCAGGATTGGCAAGATACCGGCTGACAACACCAACCGCATATGCTATGTCTGGGCGTGTACACACCATAGCATACATCAAACTTCCTACAGCTGACGCGTAGGGTATCTTCTGCATCTCTTCCACCTCTGTCTTCGTCTTGGGACACTGCCTGTCGCTCAATCTGAAGTGACCATCCAGTGGAATACTGACCGGCTTCGCTGCATTCATATTGAACCGCTCTAGGACTTTCTCAATATACCGCTCTTGTGACAGCCAAAGCTTCCTGCTACTTCTGTCACGGGTTATCTCCATTCCTAGGATCTGTCTAGCCGGGCCCAAGTCTTTCATCGCAAAAGACTTGCCCAACTCCTGTTTCAGCCTGTCAATCTTTTTGATGTCTTTTCCCATGATGAGCATGTCATCAACATATAACAGCAGAACTAAGAAATCACCGTCTGAGAACTTACGCGTGAACACACAGTGGTCCGACTCCGTTCTGTCATACCCATGCTGTAACATGAACGAATCGAACTTCTTGTACCATTGCCGTGGAGCTTGTTTCAGCCCATACAAGCTCTTCTTCAGCCTACACACCATATGCTCCTTGCCCTTGACTTCGAACCCCTCTGGTTGGTGCATGTAGATCTCTTCTTCCAGGTCACCATGGAGAAAGGCAGTTTTAACATCTAACTGCTCTATCTCCAGATCCATGCTAGCCGCCAACCCAAGCAACACCCGTATGGATGTCATCTTCACCACTGGTGAGAATATCTCCTCGAAGTCTATGCCTTTCCTCTGACCAAACCCTTTCACCACAAGTCTGGCCTTAAACCTCGTCTGTGAATTCTTCTGCTCAACTTTCTTTCTGAACACCCACTTGTTGCTCAAAGCTTTCTTGCCCTTAGGCAATTTCATCATGTCATAGGTGTGGTTCTTATGCAAGGATTCCATCTCCTCTTGCATAGCTTTCAACCACTCCTCCTTATGCTCGTCGGCTAGGGCCTCAGAATAATCTTCTGGCTCTCCCCCATCGGTTAGCATAATATACTCATGCGGCGAGTACCTCTTGGACGGCTGTCTATCCCTAGATGACCTCCTCACCTGTGGCTCAACAGGTGGATCAAGTGGGGGCTGCTCCCCTGGTCCATCTTCTGAAGGAACTCCCTCATCCTCTGCACCTTGCTGTACTCCCCCGTCATCAGGCACCACGGGAGGAGTAATCGGATCCATGTCCTCTAGCTCACCTGAACTAGGCTGGTTCTTCTCTGGCTTACCAATGTCTTCGATACACTGATCTTCAAAGAAAACCACATCTCTGCTCCTGACGAGCTTCTTCTCGGTCGGATCCCATAACTTGTAACCGAATTTTTCATCACCGTACCCCAAGAACACACACTGCCTGATCTTATATCGAGCTTGGACCTCTCGTCCTTTGGTACGTGAACGGATGCCCTGCATCCAAACACCCTGAATGACTGTACGATGGATCATGTCCAGTCCACACCTTCTCAGGCACTTCTCCATTCAACGGGGCTGATGGAGACCTGTTTATCAAATACACCGCCGTGCGCATTGCTTCTCCCCAGAACGTCTTGGGCAACTTCGCATGGGATAACATGCATCTGATTCTCTCAACAATGGTGCGATTCATTCGCTCAGCTACACCATTATGCTGGGGGGTCTTGGGAACCGTCTGTTCATGCCGTATACCCTGGGACTTGCAGTACTCATGAAAGTCGCCAATGTATTCACCACCATTGTCAGTGCGGATGCACTTCAATGGTCTACCTGTCTCTCTCTCGACCATAGCATGAAACAATTTAAACACACCAAAGACCTCGTCCTTGGATTTCAAAGCATAAACCCAAACCCTCCTAGATGCATCATCTATAAAAGTAACAAAATACAATGCCCCACCCAAGGTTTTTGTCCTCATAGGACCACAAACATCAGAATAAACCAAATCTAATGCATGCACTTTATTAACATGAGAAGCAGTTTTAACGAATGAAACTCTATGCTGTTTCCCTGATAAACAATCAAGACAGGTTTTAAGAGGCATACCTGTCACGTCTGGAAGGAGCTGCTTCCTCGCTAGTAGCTGAAGCCTTTTTTCACTCATGTGGCCTAGACGCCTGTGCCACATGTCAATAGCCGAATCTTCCGCTGCGTTCAATCCACCCTTGCACATACTGACACTTGCCTTGTACAGGGTGCAACACTTCTTTCCTCTAGCCACGATCAATGAACCCTTGATGAGCTTCCAGCGCCCACCACCGAACCGGCTTTCATAGCCATCATCATCCAACCTTCCCGTCGACATCAAGTTGAGGCGAAGGTCTGGGATATGCCTCACATCCCTGAGAACCAATGTGCAGCCCACATCAGTTTTCACACAAATATCACCGACTCCCACGATCTTTGATACGCCAGAATTTCCCATCTTCACAGTCCCATAGTCACCTGACTTGTAGCTTGTGAAGGAGTCCCTGTGTGGAGTCGCATGAAAAGAAGCTCCCGAGTCTATCACCCAGTCGGTGCCCTGACTCGTAGCCGTGAGACATACATTGTGATCTGTAGAAAGAATAATTACCATGTCGCCATCTGAGGCAACCGCAGTGGAATCTGATTCATCTTCCTTCCCTTTTCCTTTCTTGTCATTTTTCTTACCACGACATTCATGCTTATAATGGCCCTTCTTGCCACAATTCCAGCATTCAACATCTTTTCTGTTGCTCGACTTGCCTCTTGATTTATCTCGGGCCTTCCCGCCCTTCCTGTTCTTTCCTCTCCCCCGTTCCTGCGTCACAAGAGCCTCTTGCTGAGTAGACCCCTGAGACTTCCTCCTTGTCTCTTCATTAAAGAGACAGCTAGTTACCTGTTCCATGGATATCTTTCCGTCTGGCGCGGAGTTACTTAGAGACACCACCAATGTCTCCCAACTGTCAGGCAATGAACTAAGCAATAGTAAAGCCTGCAATTCATCATCCAGGACCATCTTCATAGAGGTGAGTTGGTTCACTATATTGCTGACCTCATTCATGTGCTCGGCCACAGAACCACCATCCTTGAACTTGAGATTCACAAGTCGCCTTATCAGAAATATCTTATTACCGGCTGTCTTCCTCTCATACAACCCTTGTAATTTTAGCCATAGGCTTTCGGCTGAGGTTTCCGTAGACACATGGTGGAACACAGAATCATCCAACCATTGTCTAATAAACCCCACCGCCTTTCGGTCCGTCTTCTTCCAATCATCATCAGTCATATCCTTGGATTTTGCTGATATGCCTGAGATTGGAGAATATAGGTCCTTGCAATAAAGCAAGTCCTCCATCTTAGCCTTCCATATGGTCCAGTTAGAACCATTGAGGCTGATCATCCTTGAGCCACCTTCCATAATTCAAAACCGATCCTACCCGTTCAATGAACTTAGCTTTGATACCACTTTGTTGGGATGCCTTGCACAAACCTTAGGATCTAGCCTCCCGAAACAAACCAGAATTATGGATAATAAAAGCAATGAAATAAATCAAAGCATCAATCACACACCACACAAGAGATTTTTACGTGGAAAACCCTCAAAGAGGTAAAAACCACGGGACCTCGTCCAGATCAACAATCCACTATGAAGTAGAACGTTACAATCTTCTTCACTCACGCAGGAGTGGATAAGCAATAAGAGAAATAGAGAAAACGGAGAGATCTAACCGATTACGAGGACATAGAAGCGCTGAGATGTAGATTGCAATGAAGAGAACCTCCACGAGCAGAACCTCCCTTCTATAAGCTTCCTCTCTCTCTTTCTCCCTCTCTCTCACCTTTGATAGCCCTAAACCCTTTAGCAAATCCCTTGCAAAGCTTTAGGAAACCCTCTTGCTATTTTGTGATACCTAGAAAAACCCTAGGCAACCCCTTTTATAGTTTTGGGAAACTCCTTTCCGCATCCCAGTTGCGAAAGGACTCAAATCCGCAGTTTCGCGCAAAATCGCGGAACAAACTGCGTAACCTACGACCGGTCCTGGATTTCCTACGACCGGTCGTAGCCACCCTCGACCAGTCCTAACTCACCCTCGACCAGTCCTAGCTACAGTAAAAAACAACAAAATTACTCGCTGGACTTTGAGTCGTGCCAGGGCTCGAAACTACGACCGGTCGAGCGCCTCCCACGACCGGTCGAGCGGGGCTCAGGACCGGTCGAAGACGGGGAAAAAACCCCATCAACCTTAAGTAAAGGGCTCATATTAATGTCTATTTGTAATCCAACTTGTTCATAAAGTCCCACAATTATACATAAAGGGCCACTAAAAATATCAGCTTGATCCAAAACTTCTAGCCCCACAAAAAGTTTTCAATGGTAAGCATTCAATTATCAGTATTTCCTGTGGTGTGGCCTACTCGAGCTTTGGAATTGCCTCGTTCGGCACATGCCTTGAGATGATATGGGGTAAGGGACAGTGTGGATAAGATACAAACATCACAGTTGGCCCTATGATTTTAAATATTGGAAATAATTATTGCTTATTTAATCTCAATTATTGCTTATTTAATCTCACTTACTATGAAGTATAAATGAAATTTAAAAATCAGACACCCCATGTATATATTTTGATAGATTTATGTAAATATGCTTAGGTTTCTTGGTTTTGGTTGGATTCTTAAAAATTAATTATTCAAAAGAAATAGATTGTTTTTTTGAGAAATTTTATTTCTAGAAAATTGTAAGAAAGGAAATATTGTTTTACTTGGTTTTCAATAAACAATGTATAAAATTTAAAATTTATCTTCAAATTTGTTGATTAGTAAAATAAAAAGGAATTTAAGAAAAATTACTAGGTAGTCGTTAGCATGTGTCAGATTAGAAAGTATGGACATGGGAGATATTTGAAGATGCATAATAGCATGTGTATACACGTGATGTGGGCGGTTGATGCTGAATTGTGGCGCACATTGTTTATGTGAGGAGCTTGAGGTTGTATAGTGGTACTTGTGGCAGAAGACATGCATTGACAGGTTTGACACTTGGGCAATTAAAGCTAGATGTAGCACTTAGTGCATATTGGCACCATAGGCACATATGCCATATTTGGAGCAGTTGAAGATGTACAATGGTCCGTGACATATCAATGCATGTGGAGTGTTTTGCTTATGTGGGGTGCAAGAGAAGATGAGTGGTGGTACATGTGGTACATTAGTAGATGTAGGGCACGAGAGAAGTTGAATAGCGTCACAAGTGGGATACTAGAATAATATGAGAATGTTTACATGCAGGGTGCACAAGAAGATGGATGGTGACACATGTAGCATCATAGTACATGTGGGGCATAATCGAAGATGGACAATTAGCTCATTTAGCTTATTTGGCACATGTAGATTGTGGCACAGTTAGGTTTAACCCTCATGAAACTAATTTTCCTTCTAACATGGGAAAATGAGTTTCCTAAGGATGGAGGTGGGAAAATAAATTTATTTTGTTTAGGGTTATGGTGGTGAGAAAATAAAATTGTTTATTTCCAACAAAGATCAAAAGTGAAAACTGGTGTTTCATAAATTCCCACAAACAAAGGCTTGAAAATGACGTAAAGCTTGGTGGGAAACATTGTTTTCTTTCCTCTTCTTTCCATGAATCCAGATAGGTGACTATAGAAACCTACAAATCTCTCACCTCTCAATATTCCTGTCATTTCTCAATGAAAAAATAAAATAAAAGCAAGATACAAATTCCACAATGTAGTATCTTGTTGAGCAATAATTGATTACAATCTGCTCTAAATATAATTAAACGGACTGTCATGATCTTTTGCCAAAAAGAAGAAGAAGAAGAAGAAGAAGAAGAAGAAGAGAAAAGAAAAAGAAAAAGAAGCCTCGGCTTGGACCTTGCATGCATGGCCAGATTTTAAGTCAAGTGGATTGGGCTCAAGTTAAAGAAGCCTGACCTAGCCTGGCTCACCTTGACTTATATGTACATGTATTATATTGCATAAATATGCCATTTTACTTCTCACCGTCGTTGGTTTAATTCGTCCAAAATGTCTATTACATGTCTACTTGTTTCTCGGCCTGTTGGAATATTCCAATGGCTATTTGTAGTGAGCGTCCTTCCCTGCTCCTCTTTTCCCTATATCTCTGCGGCTGGGGAGATGAAATATCGCACGCGCCCCATTAAACAATGCTAGGCTATGGCTGATTTGTTTCCCTCCAAATTGTCATTCTATGTGCTGGGGCTATGTTCTTCATTATCCTAATCTGAATCCTCTCCCTTGATAGATGCCTTGAGCTTATTCTTATTGGTTTATCCAAGTTTTACAGGGCTAATCTTATAGGGTTTGTCCTGGAGGTTCAAAATCGCCAGTCTGTCCAAGGATATGCTTCTTAGGCCACGTGCCTTTTTGCTATATCTGTTTGTCCCATGGTTTCCAGTGCTAATGCCAGCATTAAGCTTGCTTCGTGTAGGCAGAGGAAGTTCATCTCTAATATGAAAATTGCATCTATTGCCTTGGTTAGGCATGACTTTTTCTTTTTTCCATTCTTGATTCGGGGTGTGTGATATGGGGCTTTCATTTGTTTTCTTTTTTACTACAGTGGGATGTGTGTTTCTTCGTTTGCTTCTTGTCTTTTTTCTCCTGGCTTGGGATGTGGGTGAAGGCTCCTTGTGGATCTCTTTTCTTGTTTCTTTTTGAGATCTTTGTATTTATTCAGGCTTAGTCTGTTTTGGACTGTTTTGGAAATAACCAGAAAAAATATATATATATATATATATATATATATGATCCAGTTGATCGATGAATATATTAGGAGCATCAAGTTGAGGTAGGAATTTTATCACTTTTCGGATCATGTTGGGCAGGACTTGGTCCGGCTCGGGCTTGGGACTACTATTGCTAGGCCCTGGGCGTGGGCCAGGTTCAGGCCTCAGGGTTTAAGTGTCAGGCTGGACCGGAGAGTCACCTGGCTCAGTCCAGGACTCATTGCAACCCCTAGCGAACGGATATGATAGAATAAAAATAAGATGCATCTTCATGTAAGCCTTGCTCTCCTTACGAAGGCTCTACCTTACAATTCTTCTGATTGAAACTTTTTTTTTTTTTTTTTTTTTTTTTATTATTTAATTTTTTTAATTTTTTTAATTTAATTAATTTAATTTAATTTAATTTAATTTAATTTTTTTTTTTTTTTTTTTTTTTTTTTTTTTTTTGTTGAAACCACAGAGGATGTACAAGCTCTTCGGGCGGACGTCACAAAAAGATCGACGCCTCACCTATCATCTGAATGGATGAGGAGACACTAGCCTTTTCTCAAATAGCCTAATCCTACCTTGTCCAAGAAAAGAAGGCCCCTCATGCTGGCGGGGAGTTCAGATTGACACTCATAGAACGAGGAGCCCTGGGAAGCACTACCCCTTTTGGCTAGATCATCAGCTATAGCATTGGCTTCCCTAGGAGTGTGAGAGAAAGAGATGTCCAAAAACTTTGAGAACGACTTTAACTCTCACATGCCAGTAGCAGATGGACCAGGCGGGCTTGGAGTTATTGGCAAGGATATTAACAATTGACATGGAATTGCTAGCCACTTCAATCTTGGAAAAGCCCAAATCAACGGCCTTCGCAAGGCCCTAACAGATAGCTCGAAATTCAGCCCGGGAGTTGGAACCCGCCCCATAACCTGAGGAGAAGCCAAAAATGAACTTCCTTCCCAACATCTCCCAATACCGCCCCCTCCCAAGGGCCCCGGGTTACCTAGAGTAGAGTCATCCACGTTGATCTTTTTCCATCCCCTTTTGGGGCGGTTCCATTTGACCACCTTGATGTTTCTTGGGCTGAGAGGGGGGTTTGAAATTTGGAGAAGTGAGAGCATATGGTAGGAGCGCCGGTTGAGATTGGAGGGAAGTCGAAGCGTGCAACCAATTTTTCTGATCTAGCGATGGACTTGGTCAATGACTTTGGAGGGGGAAAAGTTTGAGTTGTCAAAATGGGCTCTATTCCTTTCCAACCACAACTCCTAGAAAATGAAGGAGGGGAGGATAACATGCAAGAGGTGCAGTCGGTCTGAGGTGGCATACGTCCTCCACAGCGAAGCCCTGTTCAACGCTGACAGCTGAGAGAAGCCTTGGCCGTGAATCATGAAGGAGGATTGGAAATAGTTCCAAATCCTTGAGGCAGTAGGGCCGGAAGAAAAGAGGTGATCTAAGGTTTCCGAATGCGGCTGGAGCGGCAAAGGGCAGCACCGACATTTAGAGGCTAGATGGACACCCCGAGCTCGAATTTTGTCAACAACTGGTATGGCTCTATGGATGATCTTCCAATGGAAAAGAGAAATTTTCAGCGGGATCACTGGATGTCAGACCCATTTGGCCCAGTTGAGTTTCATGCCAGCCGTTTTGAGGATATTCCAAGCGGACTTAACTTCAAACAAGCCTGAAGTGGAAGGTTTCCAGATTTTAGAATTGGCCCTAGATGAGGTGCAGAAGCCCTCCTCAACTATGTGATCCGCCACCGCATGCGGGAGGGTTGCCCGAGCCCACCTCATGTCAAGCCAGTCGAATGGCCCTAAAACATCCCAAACCTGAAGACTGAGAGATTGGGGTGCATGCTGACTCCAATCAGTTAACGGGCCGAGCCTCGACCAGTTATTGCTCCAGAAGTTTAGGTCTCCTCTATCCACCACCCAGAGCGAGCTAGCTGAAACCAAGGGGAAAAGAGAAGTAATTTTTTCCCAGATTGGGGAGGGGAGATAGGAGTGGGAAAAACCATCCGCAAACGTGATGTCCTCCTGATATTTACCTCTGACGAAACAGCTCCAACAACTGGAATTTTTGGCATTCAAAACGCTCCACGCTAGTTTCATCCTGTAGGCCTGCATCACCTGCCCGAGGCATTTGATGCCGAGGCCTCCCTCCTCCTTTGGACAGGACAACAGCTCCCACCTCATCCAATGGCAGCGCTGACAGGTCCCCTCCCAGCCCAAGAAGAAGTTGGCGTAGGCTTTTTCCAACTCCCCCAGGAGGGATCGATGTAGGGATCTTAGCGGCAGCCATCACGTGAATTGGAATGCTATTAAGCACATGGTTGATGAGGGTTGCACGGCCTGCTTGGGTCAGCAATTTGGAGTTCAAACCCAAAATCGGGTTGTGACACCTGAAATTGCGAAAAACCCCTGGATCGACAGCCGTTCCCTGCTTTAATTTCGTTTTTACTATAAATAGTAAGTTTTAGTTTGATTATAACTCTTCATCCGTCGGGCTTTAGGAGTTGCGCCCAACGTGAAAAGAGCTTAGAATAATTAGGAGAACGGTTTGGTGAAGCCAAATAGGACACTTACTATTTTTGGCCGAAAACCTTGCGCACTAGTAGACATCATGACCGTCTATAAATAGTAAGTTTATTATTTGTAGTAAGTCGCGGATTCTAGGAGTTCTAGTTGTAGTTTAATTCTGATTTCTTTCCCATTGCTTGGTACCCCTATTTAAAGGGGTGTGAACTCATTTTTAGTCATCAATTAATCAATTTCGAATTTCTTAGAATTTATTTCTATTTTCTGTTTTCTTTCCTCATGGATTCGAGAAGTCTCTGTGAGGAGTCCAGAGAAGCTCCGTGGATTCAGAGTAGTTATCCTCATCACGTTCATTCCT